>JAODXP020000015.1:792492-885748 GCA_027497455.2 Sardinella longiceps
AAGCGTGAATATAGGATGGGGAGACGTTGAATGGAGAATGAAGTTTACTTTTCTCTGCTGACATTTAATGAATATTCCAAGGGACTAAATCAGCTTCATCTGTGTCTTGTGCAGCCTGTAGACATCAATTTAATATTACCATAATTTAATATTACTGGTCTAACTATTACTAGACCTTATGTGAGCTATTCAATGTTTTCATTTCCTTAAATGCTCAAGGAGAAGATAGCAATTCACCGGGCGCTTTGCACTTTTCATTCTTAAAGGCAATGAGAGATTGATCTGTCATTGGTTATTTCTGCGTTACGCCCATAACACACTCATGATTAATTATAATTAGGCATCGTAAGTCCAACCTTTCTGAACTTTCCACCGGCTAGAAGTTCATTTTCTGCACTGTGAAAATAGCAAAATGCCCCCGGGACGCCTCCAACACAATATGAGCAATCCATTAAACAATATTTGACATTGCGTTGTCAAAATAGGGTCTCTCTGCGTAGAGAGAGACCATGTTCTAATTGATACCCTAGTAAGTTACCATGCTATCTTTTCTGTGTGTGGAGATGTTATTTGTTGTAAAAAATATTTGAAATTAATTGTGTGTGTGTGTGTGTGTGTGTGTGTGTGTGTGTGTGTGTGTGTGTGTGTGTGTGTGTGTGTGTGTTTGCATGAGTACAGATGCAGGAATGCAGTAATAAATTGGGCATCCCCATGACCTCCATCTTCCCAGTGAAGAACTACAGTCAGGAGATTGACTTGGATAACACTATAGATATTCTGCTTCTCTCGGCTATGAAAAACATTGTCAATTTTGCAGATGACCATGTGGGTGAAAATGTTAAGTAGTAAAGACAATGTCAACATCAAAATGTTTTTTGTCCATTCTATAGGTACCTGTAATTTATGTCTGGAATTAATAAAAAAATAATCCACACACAGTACGGCTCTGTATGACCTCACACCCTCTTGCAAATGAATCCTTGACCTTATGTAGACCTGCTGCCAAGGAACAATGCAGACATTTCATCTCTGTATGACTTATGTGAACTGAATGCTATCTGAGTTTCTATACAAATTTCATATTTAATATTAACAAAAATGACAAAAAAAAAAATCCAAGAATAGGCTATGCACATCTGCATGTGTTTCCACCAGCTGTGTAATGTGAATAAAAATATAAACATTAAGTCACATTCAAAGGAGAAGGATACATTATTGTACAAAATGGAGAAATGATAATGATGTCATTAGTTTTGATGAAACCTGTGCATTAATGGTCTATAGAGACTTGGGGAGTCTTTGATTTTGGTCTCTGCATAACCCTTGAAGGCTGTCATCATCTCCTTCTAAGCTAGGTAGTTAGTTCCTTATTGTTTGTTATTTTATGTTTATTATTATGATTTCTTGTGTTTTGTCTTTGTTTTCTTATCGGTTTTCATTATTCATTTTATATGTTCATATGCTTGTTTTTTTTTTTTTTTTAATAAGTAAAACAGGCTAATAAATTGTTAAGCTCTTAACTGCTTTTGCAGCATTATCAATGAGAGTGGTATACAGGCCAATATGGCTAGGATTGGCTAGCATTAAGATTCAGAACTGTAGAAACTGCGAGGTAAACACATTCATGATTCTTATTAAATGAGAGTTAATAAAAACCATGGCAGATTACAGGCGTTATATGACCATAGCCTATAAAAATTAAAGATTATATTAATTTACATACCTGCAAATGGGATATTAGTTAAAAAAGTGAAACAGCCAGAGAGATGGATTATTAAAGAGCTTTTACCAGTAAACAGTTTTGAGGTACTTAAAGAGGTCCTCCAGAGTGATTTCAAGCATAGCCCTACCGAACAAGCCTGCCAAATGCACTAGCTAGCGAGTGGAACAAAATGATTTGATTGATTCGAAACCGAAAGTAAGACCTGAGGTACCTTTGACTCAATGTAAAGTGCTCCGCGTTATGTCCGTGCTGCTCAAAATTCCTTCATTCTATGCGAAATCTGTTCTTGCTCGTGCATCAGGGCTATGCTTAAACTCACTCCATAGCTATCCTTTAAAGGACTTTAATAGATATTTATGTGCCAAAAAATTGTTTTGCTTTATAAAGTACACTAGTTACTACATCTTGACAAGAAAAGGCCTAGAAAAAAAAATTAGAGCATACAAGATAAGATAGAATACACAACAGTGTTAGCTCCACCAACAACAGAAGAAAATACAGAAACATGTACATATGCAATGCATATTATGACATTTAGTCGAAAGAGAAAGTGTGGTCTTGCATTCATTCTTGTGCTTGTGCAACAGTGCTGTACTAAGCACTGGCCATGCTATTGTCTGGCTGGCCGTGTTCATTATCTTATGTAACTTGTTTTTGTTAGATAGAAGAACAGAAATATTAAAGGCTCTCCTCAAATGAGTGATAGAAAGTAACACCATTACTTTATCCACTACACACTGTCTTAGCTTCTGCATTAAGTATCCTGCAACCTTTTTATAGTGTCAGTATTAGAGGACCTTGTTGACTTGTCACCTGTATTTATTGTGACATTGCCTCAGAACAAAAACAATTCTGATGAACTGACTAGAGGAAACACTGCAGGAGCTTTGAAGTGTCGAATTGCCAGTGTGTGATTTTAGAAACAGCATGTTTCCTCTTGAAGGGACAATGATAATATTACAGGCTACATAAAATACAGATTTTGATAAGACACTGCTATACAAACAGAGACCTTTTTCAGCATACAGAAAAGCTACCAGGCTGAAACATTTAGTCTTTCTGACTTTGAATCCCCCAATAAATATTTTTGCAAAGATTTTTGTGTGTGCGTTAAACTTTTTACCTCTCACCTCTTTTAAGCTAATTCCCTTCTTTATACTTAAGTAGCAGTCTTTTCTCTGGGTGGACTTAGGACAACTTACAGTACATGTGAAAGTGAAACAGATTGCACAAGACAAGTATAAACCACCTACAGAGTAAGAGAGAGTTCATCTTCTAGCATAGTTGCACAGCGTATGACTACCTTTGCCAGGTAAGAGAGAAATGCTTATTATAATTATATGTTTTATGTAATATACGACAGGCCGACAGAAACAGTAAATTAATGGAATGGAATACATTTTATCAACAACATAATAATGATTTAAAAAGATTTGCCGAATTGTCCAAGTACTTCTTTTGCCTTAACATTGCTTTTTATATTGTGTATATTGTCATTGATGGGAAGAAACAGCTTAAGTAATTTCTTGATCATTTAGTTTTATTTCATTATATAATTGCTTCATAAAACAACACTAGGTAATTTTTTCCTACTTGCTCAAGAAATTCTTTTGGAGACACATTTCTACCCTGCAGGGAGAACAATGTGGCTTTTATTTTACATGAATACGGAATAGGCATACTGAGAGAGGTGCTTTATCAAAGTGCATTTACTGGTACTGTCACAGTTGCTGAGCTTTCTAAACATAAAAAGTATTTAGTAAGATTTCCAGTGAGAACAAGCTACATACAGTAGCCTATACACCATTAACAACAGTATATGCACCATTAACAACAGATCTTAATCATGGAGGGTAACCTTGGGAAGGAAGAAAATAGTAAGATTGCAAAGAAAAGTAAAAGTCCCTGCAGTAGTGATTTAGTAACACAAGTCTGATTCTCATGGGTCTGTGCTTGTGCTTGTCAACAGTAGTGATTATGGGGAACGACCAAGCAAAGACACCTCCTAAGCCACAGCCAGCACCCATACCCAAACCTGACCCCTGTAAGTCTGAGACAAAAAAATACACACACACATACACACACACTCACAGAAACTCAACCAAATATACTAGGATCCTCTCTCACCTGCATCATGTGTGTGTGTGTGTGTGTGTGTGTGTGTGTGTGTGTGTGTGTGTGTGTGTGTTTTCCTGTTGTGGTTTAAGTGCTTGAGGAAAACTGGAGACCTTTCAGCTTCCAAGTGCAGTAAGTGGAATGTGTCACAGCTGATCATAAACACATAAACATTTTACTGGACTCAAATGATGCATTTATGATGGTAGCTTCAGAGAGGATTCAAGCGTGATCTTTGGTAGCTTTTGTTGATATTGTCTTTTACGATTGTAGATGAATAGTTATTAATTAGACATAAAGCCATGCATGCACATGCCAATATCACAGAATACTGGAGAATTGTAACAAAATATTTGTGAGTTGAAGATTCAATAGTAGAATATTTCTTCCTATCTACAGAAAAAAGCATGATATGATAGATCAGCTGAGAGGTTTCAAGATCAGCAACCCAGAAGTTCAGCACCTGCGGATTCTTGTGCATGGCCCAGTTGGGGCGGGAAAGTCCAGCTTTGTCAACTCCATAGATAGCATCTTCCAGGGTCGCATGTCTCAAGGAGCTTTAGTTGATTCTGTGGGGGGCAAGAGCTTCACCAAGACGGTAAAACATTTAATTTTCTAACAATTTTTTAGCAATTACAATTTTGCCATAGGGTAATAAATTATTGAGTGATATAATAATTTACATCCTTAATCTTGTCTCATGTTCCCTTATGCAGTTTTAAATAGGCCTATCAGTAGCCTACATCATGCGAACTAGTGTTCATCATTGAGCACTCCACCTCTGGTTTACATCCTACTTACTAACAAAATGCATTCAATTGCTACTTCAACCAAAATGGTAGCCTAACTAGCTCAGCGAGTACGTATAGCCATCAGCCATAAAATGCCATAAATCCAAATGCAATGCTCTAGGTTGTATTCAAACATCGTGGTGTTTAGCCTATCACAACGTTCTATCTGTACAAGGAGTCATTGGGCAGCATTAGTATTGTTTGAATTGGCTTGTTAGTTGCGCTGAGGTTTAAGACATCTCACCCGAGGGTCTATCGCTCATGGCCAGACTATACATTTTGTGATAGTCTGGCTTGTCAGGCTACCAAAATGGTTGAATTCTGATTGCTATTTCACTGTTGACGTCTTGCTAACTCCGGAAAATGGGACTAATGTGGGCTGGTGATGCATTACCAAACAATATTAGTTTTCTGATACAAGTGCTGTTTTCTGATCACCTCATCCAAAATTCGCCCACTGTACTTCAGTGTATTTAATTATCCTCATTTGGTTGCCTCCCAGCGGGACAGAAAAGACATCTTTGATAATGATTGTTAAAACTGAAAACTAAAGGCTAAATGCGCACCTACAGTACATCACATTTAGTGTTGTTACTGTAGAAATGTAATGCGTTACACAATTACAAGTACCCAATTGAAAATGTAATTGTAATGTAATAATTTTGATTACTTTAATAAAGTAATGTAACTAATTACATTTTTAATTACATTTCTACATATTGAATGAATTTTCTTAATTGTCAAAATTTTTTGAGTTTTTGAAACCAGCAGGTTTAACCTTCACATTATCCAACACTGACTGTAACCAAAATCCTTTTAAACTCCTACCACATAGCCACAGCAGAGTCAGACTTGACTACGAGCAAATATAATTGGTGAACATCACTGAAAAAGCAGGTGTCTGTCTGTGAATTGCTCATACAGTATGTGTGCACCAACTCACTAGAGCTCATTTATATATCCAGCAATGGGCTCGGCTAGTTTTTATTTGACAGTGCAGGCCTCCTTGCTTCTGCAAAGTGGTGTTACCAAAATAATTATATTTAAATCTAAATGAGAATTCAATCAGTATGTTTTAGCTTTAGCAGTGAAGTTTAGCTGTAAATAGAGGACGTTGTACACATGAGCACGGCCGGTTCTAGCCTTTTTCAGTCCTTTAATGCAGGGGTCTCCGACAGGTTGCTCGGGGGCTTGCCACCTGCTTCGGAGTCAAAGAAATAGATGAATTTCATAACATAGTCGCAAAATCTATTAAACCTGCTGCAATCTATATGAAAGCACATTCAAACATCCTGCCCAGCTTTACTGCTCTCTGGTGATATATATATTGCCAATGTGGTCACAGATGGTGTTCTGTTCTTCCTTGTACCAATACACACGTTGTCCAAAAATTTCATCCAAATCCGTGTACCACTTTTCGAGTTATGTTATACACAGACACACACACGCCGGCGAAAACATAACCTCCTTGACAGAGGTAATAATTATAGGTCTGCCTCATAGCAGTCAGTGAACAATTCATGTTTAGCCTTCATGTTACTAGCTTTTTTGTCTGAGAAACAAGGACTAAATTCACATCAAATTTTGGAAATCCTCTTGCGGACCACTTGAGCTTTCCCATGGACCACCAGTGGTCCCCGGACCACACTTTGAGAACCACTGTAATAGTGGACAATATCCACCTCTACCAGCTCTCAGGGCCATTTCAAGGTATTTAGGGGGCCCAAAGCAAAAAGGACATGGGGGCCCTTCATGTCTCATGAACACCTGATTGGACTACATTCTTCAAGCATCTTTCATTAAAGGATAGCTCCGCAGCAAGTTTAAAGCATAGCCTTTTTGCACGAGCCTTCTAACAGCAATAGATTTTGCTTGAAATGAAAGAATTTTGAACAGCATAGACCGAACGCGAACACCATGATGAACAAGCACTTTACATTGAGTCACCGGTACTTCAGGATTAGAATAATCTGATATTCCATTCAGTGTAAAGTGCTTATTTGCTTCTGCGTTCGCATTCGGTCTATGCTGTTACAAATTATTTTGTTCTACTCGCTAACTAGTGCATTTAGCAGGCTCCTTTAACAGAGCTATGCTTGAAATCACTCCGGAGCTATGATTTAACATTATTGGTGTTGAACTTACAGTTGAACTAACTTCAGTAAAGTTATATTTCATTGAAAACATCGCTACACAACTAGGCTACTAAAATGCAATATCCTGGCTGGTTTGCCTGTCTTGTAGAGACGGCTGTATATCTACCAGTGTCGCGCGGGTTGATCCAAACTGAGCGGATGACTGCGGGCGTCCGCGGGTTTCCGCGGGCACGAGTCATCAAAAAAATATAAAATGCGGGCCGCGGTCGGTCGGGTCTAAAATAAAAGTTGACTACATTTTTGTAATTTATATTAAAATATATATATATATATATTGCATATTTGATTGAATGACTGCATGGGGCGAAGATGCAGCGCAAGCTCAGTGTAGGAGAGGAGAGAGATGGAAGCGGTAAGGGAGAAGCTGAGGTCTGGAGAGTGGAAGCTCCAGAAACACACAAACAGAGAGAGTAAAGTGTGGGAAACTTTTGCTGAGGTGACTAAAGACGATGGTAATAGTGCTGGCTTTGTCATGTGTAGCCTACCTCTTGTGATTCAATTTACAAATTTGATAGTCACAAAACTGGCGACGAACATGGCCCGCAATAAGTGCACTACTGGTAAGGCCCACACCTACCCAAGGCTCCGTGCGTTGGCAAGGAGGATTCTCTGCGTCCCAGCTTCAAGCGCAGCCATTGAGCGCACATTCAGCTCTGCAGGCCGTGTCATAGAAGTGATAAGAAATCGTCTTCACCCTGACACTGTCGATTCAATCTTATTTCTCCACAGCGCGCGTAAAGCAAATAATAATAATAATAATAATAATAATAATGTAGCCTTATGCCATTTACCTTATTATTATTTTGAATGCAGAATGCATTATGATTGAATGCAATTGAGCACATTATGCTGCGTGCACTGTCATATTTTGTGTTAATGTTCCGTGGGCTACTTGTTTATTTTGACCATTTCCACCTTGTAGCCTACCTTGCAGCTTGCACTTTCATGTTGTGTTAATGTTCTGGGCTACTTGCTTGTGATAACAGACGATTTGGCACCCTTCATCCTTCTTTACGTCCTTCTTTACGATATGCATTTTAAATGATAAGCTATATAAGCCTGACTTCTGCATGAATGGTGGATTTTTTAAAAAAATGTAGGCCTAGACTAAACACCAGGTGAAATGCTGAACAATGCCATTGACCTCAGTTTGTAGGCTATGCATACTCAGGTCATATATACATTTTATGTTGCCAAAATGAGGCTATAAGGGCAGTCAAAAGCATAGATATTTTTTTAAACAAGTAGAGCTTAGATCGGGCCCAAAAAAATGAGCCCGACCCTACCGAAGACCGATCATTTTCTGCCCAAGCCCGGCCCGGCCCGAGAGATAACGTGTGATAATGAGCCCGAGACCGATTTATACCCGACATGTTAAATAGCCCTAATAATGGCCTACTTTTGTAACTGCATGTTCAACAACAATTCCGGATTGATTTACAGACATTTGTTCAGCATATTCCTGAAGCATATTGCCTGTTGACAGACAAGACTTCATGACAGTGTTGAGGTCCACGTCTTTCACGTTGTGCTGCTCTGCGCGCACCTCTCATTCACCGAGATTAGGCTACTCATTAACTAATTAGGCTGTCATGCTGGCAAATCCACGAAAAAAAATAACCAGAAGTTTTCTGGCAATAGACGGAGGTTATAATGCGTTGTGCGCTGTAACGTTTACCTTTATTGTATTCAGAAACACCGTAATTTCCAGATCCGTAATTTCCTTTCACTTTCGGTTCCCACGCGAAAGAAGCATGATTTTACTGTCACCAAACAAAGTTGATGTTTCCTTATGCTTTCCACTGGACTGGGTTAATTTTATTTAATTTTTCCCCCATCACATTAGAAGCTTTATAGTATGTTACAGGTCTGATGTAGCCGACAGAGCGCAGCTGACAGGTGCTGCTCGCTGCGCAGAGCTGTCCAAACATTTTTTTCTATTATCACCTTAGGCTTAGATAACACTTTTTGCTGATTACTTAACCATAATACATACAACTTTACTGGGTGTCACACCATATAGCGTCATAGGCTAAATAAATAAAATTTAAAAAAAAAACATATAGGAAGCATAGGCCTATTTATGGAACATTGATCACGAGCCCGGCCCGGCCCGAGCCCGATAGAGTGACGGCAAATGTCAGCCCGAGCCCGGCCCAAGTTCGGGTAGGGCTCGGGCCGGGGTCGGGCTCGGGCAGCGAATCTCAACTCTATAAACAAGCGGGTGGAAGCGGGTTTCGGACCGGAGTTCTGCGATCCAAGTTTTGCGGTCCGAGTTGCGGTCGGTCTAGTTGAGAACGTCGGTCGGGTGCGGTTGGTTCAAACGTGTACCCGCGCATCACTGGTATCTACCCCACGATAGGCCTACCCTAAAGAGGGTCATGTGCCAGCGGACAGTAGCCCAAAGAGGTGCATCTAAAAGTGTCTGTTACCCTTTAGTAGTCTTACCCTTACATGAGGTAGGCTATACATAACCAATGTATCTGCAGAAGATATTGAGATGTAACTGAAATTGTAAACCTAAATATTTCTTGAAGTAACTAATTCAATTACACATTTTTCTCAAAGTAATGTAACTAACTACTGTTACGTTTATTTTGTAATTAGATTACGTTATTTCGTTACTTGTAACTTGTCACTCCCCAACACTGATCACATGATAAAGTCTGATCTGAATAGAATCATTCTGAATGGTATCAGATGGCTCAGAATTTTGAATGAGAATAGTCTAATCGTAATGGCAGAAACCCTATCCATGTAAACCTGGCTAATATCAGGCTGTCATGACAAATAACGATTGATACATAGGGCTCTATCATGCACTTGCGCAAAGTGCTTTCGCGAACAGCGGAGGCTTTGCTATTTCCAGCTGAGCGTATTGTTGACCAAGACGTTGTCTAAATAGCAGATGACATTGCGTCCTTACAGGCGTGTCAAGTAAAAAAAGACCAAAGACTTTATGCTGTTTATATATGTATATAAGACTACATATTGTGTTTATATTTTAGTTACACACTCAGAGAATTAAAGAAGGGAAAAGTGGGAGGTTCCTGCCTTTTGTCATCAGTGACATCATGGGACTGGAGAACACAACTAAAGCTGGGGCTCACATCAGTGACATCAACAAGGTTCTAGAGGGTCATCTAAGAGATGGACACAAAGTATGTACTGTATCACATACATGGACACTAAATGTTACACTTGGGGATCGCACTAACAACTGAATGTCATTGCATTCCTTCATACAAATCTGTCACAATAACACATTAACCCGCCTTAGAAACAGATTGACCTATAATTTCATGGTATAAAATGTTTCATGCTGTTCAGTTTGCGCCTGGAGTTCCTCTGAAAGAGGGAGATCCAGACTACAACAGCTCACCAGCTCTGGGTGATAAAGTCCATTGCTTGGTCAGTGTGCTTCCTGCAAACAAAATCACTTTCATGGATGATGCAGATACCCATAATGTCATCGCTAAATTGCGGGAGATCAGAAAGACAGCCACTACACTGAGTAAGTCATCATCCTTAATACATGAGGTTTGAATGGGCGGGGCTATGTCAGGCTAATGTGTGCGTAGGGCAGAACTGTAATGCAAGTTGCACGTGATATATGCTTATTTCTCTTAGCTATGGTTGGAATGTGTGTCTAGTTGTGTGAAACCACATGGTTCTCAATCTCATATAATTTCTGCAGGAATCCCACAAGTAATTCTTATGACCTATGTGGATGATGCCTGTCCCATAGTCAAACGAGA
Source organism: Sardinella longiceps (assembly GCA_027497455.2). NCBI lineage: Eukaryota > Metazoa > Chordata > Actinopteri > Clupeiformes > Clupeidae > Sardinella > Sardinella longiceps. Next base: position 803,036 of record JAODXP020000015.1, read on the forward strand.
CCTGAGAATGATCTACAAAAGCAAAAAGATCAAAGAGAAGGTGTGTTTGCTTGTCTGCCTGTGCAAAGAAACAACATAAATGAGCACTGTTTTTATATCAGAGCTCCAAAAAATGAAAACATGACTTTTTGTCTCTCTCTCTCTCTCTCTCTCTCTCTCTGTGTGTGTGTGTGTGTGTGTGTGTGCGTGCATGTTTGTGTGCGCATGCGTACTTAGATGCAGGAGTGCAGTAATAAGTTGGGAATCCCCATGACCTCCATCTTCCCAGTGAAGAACTACCATGAAGAGATTGATCTGGACAATGACACAGACATTCTGCTTCTCACGGCACTTAAAAACATTGTGAACTTTGCAGATGACCACGTGGGGGAAAAGGTCAATAAGTGAACAGTAACCACTGACAACAGAATGCTTATTCCCCGACTTTATCTTGTTTAAATTACAGCAATATTTTCACATCTTTCAAAGTTTTAGTTTCCAACAACAGCTCAGTAATAATACATTACTTTACCAGTGATACCGAAATATTTAATGGATGTAGTCAAAGTCAAAGTGAACTTTATTGTCAATCAAACAGTGCAACTGTAGGCTACATTGCAAGAAGACTGAAATTGTGTTTCCCCAAACTCTAAATGTGCAGTATTTGTTTATTATGATTACCAAATGTGCACTATTTGTTTCTTATAATAACCTCTAAATAAAATAGGACCTTAGAGTGGACCATCTATATCAATAGGGGAAGGCCCCTCCATGGAATCATACAAATGCCATCCATAAAGGACTAAACAAAATACTAGTTATTGTGCTTGATAGGGTCTCTGGTCTTTTTTTTTGCCACAACAGTGCCTTTAAAGCCGGCCGCACACCAGTTCCGACAGCATTGCGGAGCACTTTCGAATCCGACAATTTTGCAACGAACCTAGCCCCATAGCATGAGAAATAACAATGGATGCTGTACGGCTCTGACAAAATAGACTTCAATCGTAATTCCGACAGCGGAAGGGTTCAGCACTGTGTCTGAACCGGTGTGCGGTGGCCTTAAGGCAGCACTGCCCTCAAAGTACTAACCCTCGATCCCACCCCCAAATCTAGGTTTAGGATGAGGGTTAAGGGAGTCAAGATTAGGGTTAAGGTAGTGTTTTGTAGTGCTGCCTGGAAGGTGCTGTAGAGAGCAAAAAAAAGATTCTTCCTCATGATACCTCAACCTGAATTCTGGGATATTTTGCATTGTGGGGTTCCCATAGTTCCACTAGCTCCAGCATTGCATTGATAAAGATGCATCAACTGCACAACTATTGCCCAAAATAATGTGTAAGCAGTCTGGCAATGTGACTGGGCTATAGTCCAGTTGGGGTGTGATACAAGCATAGATAGCAGTGTAATATAAAACAGTTTTACTTTGGCTATTGTCCTAAGCCTATAAACCCTTGTTAAAAAGTAATGGAGGAGCAAGTTGGGTGCCAAGACAATATAATACTTTCTTTTTCATGCTAAACAGCCCCATGTCTGCATTCCTTTTTGTGTGTGATGATGATGTAGTCATTGTTTTAGCCAGTTTATAAATGGCCAGCCACTGAAAGTGGTTTGGCTTTCAAGTAAGCTACATCTCCCATGGGGGCATCCCTGGTGTACTGTTCAGCGTATTGGACTGGGCACCTGTAGGTCCTGTAGTATTGGATTGTGCACCTGAAGATCCTGTAGGCTAGTGACTTATGAATTGACTGTGAAGCAGTAAAATAACTCATGCCCGATGCCCCAGTAGACCTACACCTCCCTTTTACGGCCTCTTTTCCCAGAACATACAGTGCACATTCAGGGCATTATCAGTTCAATGTTTGTGTTATCCAGATGTATTACCTCTTGAGGGTTCCATGCACCTTTGCCTTGTGATGCCACTTGCTGAAACAGTAACAAAGATATCGTCACTTAGCAACACAGTGTTCATTATTCTGTCTGGCTTGAGTGATGATATCTCTGTTACTGTTCCAGCAAATGGCATCACTGGAATTGATACTGTGACATTTGTAATGTTCTAGCTAAATAATTATGGGTATAGGTTCAATTTTCAAATTAAATTCAATTTTATTTGTAGAGCGCCAAATAAAGCAGTGCTTTACAGACAGTTATAGACGAGGAGCACCCATGAGTATCAAATGTAAGAGTCAAGTGGTAGAGTCACTAGTCAGGTTGCATTTAGCTACAGCTCATCAGGGAGGCCATTAAAGGAAAAATCCGGAGGGAATCAGCACGTAGCCCTATTGTTTTATAGTGCCAAACTCTATTGATAGCCGCCTCAATCACTGGGTTTCATGCAACACTGACTGAGATAGCGAAACGGCAGCTAATGTTAACAGAATGGGGCATTTCTAAACGAAAGCAAATCAATTAGGTTTCGTTTTTGACATGCCTCATTCAGTTAGTGTTAGCTGCTGTTTCGCAAACTCGGTCTACAATGCACAAAATTTTATCATTGAGGTGCCTTTCAATAGCGCTTAGCAGTATAAAACAGCAGGGCTACGTGTTGATTCACTTCGGATTTTTCCTTTAAGGGAGGGAAAACAAAAACATGGGGAATGATGCTCATAATTTATGCTCCAGAGGTCAAGATAAGGATACAAAAGTGAAAGTAAGTGAAACATCACATAAGCATAAAATAAACATTTCACAGCTGATAAGAGGCTCCCAGTTGGACTGTCGCCCTGTGACCTGTAGTCATAAAGTAATGAACAGGATAATAACTATAAAGATTTTTTTTTAAACAGCTGTTTACCAGCAGTGTTGGCACAATAAAATGAAATGATTTCTTTAGGACTCCATTTTTCCACTTACCCTGCTGACATACCAAATGAATCCCATTCAGCACTTGTAGTAGAGACATCATGCTTTAAAGGTAATGGATATTTCGCTTCATGCTAAGATATGAAAAACCCTTAATGCTGCAATTATACTTTCACGATTTTGGTAAAACTTTATTTGAAAGTAACTACATAAGAGTGACATGATACTGTCATGACTCTTTTACATTAATAAATCTGTCATTATTTGGGTTGTGCTTTATTTGGGTTGTGTTGATTATGACATCTTGACATTAATTGGAGTGACATTACCAGAAGTTGTCTTAGTCATGACAAGGTGACATTAAATATGTTTGTGATGTCTTTATAATAAAAACTTGACATTAATCGGGACATCAATCATTAACTGAGGATTTCTTTGTCATGACAACTTGACATAAACACAGTCCGAGAACGTATTCATTACACTGTATATAATGGTGCCATGGCAACCAGTCTTTCCTTCATGATATCTTAATGATAAATCAAAAATTCAAGTTATGGGGGCTGGGTGGAGAGTTGGAGGTGGCCCATAGATATTGCTTGTGCACAGGGCGTGGAATTTGGTGTTACGCCCCCTGAATACAACTTAAAACAAAGAAATGTGGCTGCTCTACGATAAACAAATCTGTACTTTTTACTCTGCAGCGTGCACGTTTGTACACGGACACTCTGCTTCTTCAGATGCGTCTCCGCCTTGGGTTTCTTTTGCCTCCTGAAGTTTCTTCTGGTAATCACTCTCAAAGAAGCCCATCTACAATTAATAACAACAGCATAAAATACTGTATTACTTGCTCCTCCTTATTTTGATATACAATGAAAGTTGTATTATTATTATTATTATTAGTAGTAGTAGTAGTAGTACAACTGATTTTTGATGTGCTTTCCAGTACAAACAGTATGTCCTTACTTGAAGGAAAATAAGTTTTTAAAAGCAAACGTGTATAATGTTCCATACCTTAATGAGGGCAACAGTCATGAGAATCAATAGAAGCAGTCCACCCATGATTCCATAACTGATCTCCTTAGTTAGAGTGAGCACCTCATACACCTCCACAAGAGTCTCAACCTGTAGGATACAATATCATGATGGAAAACTAACTCAAAACTCTTTGTCTGTAAACCACTGAAACTTGTTTCCATATTCATTGCCAAAAGCATATGCTAAATGCATAAATGTAAATGTTAAGAAAACAAAAAAACACGTAATGAAAGACTCTTATCCCTTCACACATGCTGGATGCAATTACAGTAACAGTGTGCTGATGAGTCTATAAGACCATCATTTCATACATAAAAAAAGACATGGACACTTGACAGATTCTTCCCGTTGATTATTACTATATGGCCTTAGTGAGCATTTGAAGCATATGAGGCCTTGAGAAATGAATTTTGAAACACACTTGGTTCAAGGAATTTTGAAACACACTCGGTTCAAGGAATTTTGAAACACACTTGGTTCTGTTACCTTGAGAACAGGTGGGAGGTGAGAGGAGTCAGACGAGTAGTAGATGTATCTGCTGTTGTCATACTCGAGAGTAGCTGAGCTGACCAGGTGGAACGTGGCAGAACGCAGACCGGTCTTTTGGAAAACAAAATGATAATAAGGAGGAGAAAAGATATCATGGTGTCTTCACCTCATGTTGTGCTAAATAAAAATATACTTCAGCTATGCTATATTCACTGTATACAACGGCCTCTGTGATTAAATTGATTAAATATCACCGGCTATGCAAGAGCGCAGACCAGTCTTATGGAAAACCAAACGGTAATAAGGAGTGGTGACTTCACCTCATGTTGTCGATCAAATGTAATCAAACCAAGTCAAACACACTTCAGCTACGCTATATTTACGGTATACAACGGCCCCTGTGGGCTTATAGATTAATTATCATTGGCTATGCAAGACAACATGAGAACATGCACTAAACTGGTACTATATGAGAATTGTTGAAGGAGTAACATCATTCTCTCATCAGCACCTTTTCAATCCATCCCGAGCTCACATTTCCAGAAATACTGTAAAGTGTCTGGTCGTTTCTTATCATGTGTGAGGTGCACCTGAACTCCAGACAGACAGCAACAGTGCAGTTCTGATGGAGGAAAGACGAGGAGAAAACAGTCAGCAGTGTAACTAAAACTGTGGGATGCAAAATACATTTGTGTGTGTGTGTGTGTGTGTGTGTGTGTGTGTGTGTGTGTGAATTCAACAATAGCTATACTACAGACAAATGCCTAAAGAAAGCAATGCACTCTAAACTAGAAACAGTTCTGGCCCAGAACTCAATGCACTGTGGGTTGAGAGTTCCACCAATAGGATGTGAACACGAAAGCTCTTTAAACCCAGAAAACATCATCATTGGTGACTAGTCAACTACAACCAGATGGATCATGTTGAATGCACCTACTCTACTTTACTGCCACATTGGCAAATGACAACACAAACCCTAATTTCACCTGAAAATTAGATGAATGGAGTCAAATAAACCATACCAAGTTATCTAATTAGTGAGTTTTGAGAATAATTGGAGACCCACTTATTACCATTACCAAACAGTATCATGTACACTGAAAATGAACTAATTGGGTGAATTGGGAGATTCTCATAAGTGTAAGTGAATGTTGCTAATCACCACTTCAGGCTCCTTGTTGACCATAAAGTACTGCTGCAGGTCAGTAATGATGGGGTTACTCTCACGCCCCCTAGTGCATCCCTGGATCTATTGCAGGAAATAAAAAACTGTTCATATGAAAAAAAATCTATGTCCTATTTCAATAATATTCAAAAATAATTTGATTAATTTTATTATTTAATTTTAATTTTAAAAAATATAATTAGTAATCTCTGTACATACATTCAAACTGCCAACATTGGTCCAAATGTCTTTGCCTTGGAGTCTGACTGGCACATTGATTACAACCGTCAGATTGAGTCCTCTTAGACTATTCGTCACCTAAGGCCGAAGGAGGGCATCAGAAACTATACCAACATTAGCTGTTCTCCAACCAAATATTAAGAAAAGCAATGTAGAAACAGAATGCAGATGCAACACAAATTCTTATTTTTAACTTTACATTTGCATAACAAATTAATAAAGTTTCAGTGAAGCTATACCTTCCTCACCTCCTCACTCTGAGGAAGATGTAGCCATACATTAAAATGTTAAGTCATTTGTTATGAATAAAAAGATAAAAATAAGAAGTTATCTGTGTTGCACCGATGTTCTGTTTCTAAATTGTTCCGATCCTATCCAGTTTCCACAGGGTCGACTGAATCCACAGAAGCGCAGAGAACACTCATTTGTTAATGAAAAAAAAGTTCTAGAATTTGCTAAAATAATAAATAAACTAAAGTAAACATGGTGGCAATAACCTACCTCTATGATCTGAATCACTGGTTTCTCTAAGTGGTTCTTATAAGCTGTGAAATTGATGAAATTGGTGGTGTCCTCAAATCTGTTATGGGAAGAATAAAAACACAACTTTTAACTTTTTTGGGTTTAAATTAATAATACTCTGGTGTCATTTCAACCTAGGGTCTTTGTATCCAATCACAGAACGGGGAGGGACTAGCCTGGGAGTACCCGTGCTGTCTTGCACGCTTAATTTCATTTCCCATTGGCTATAGCTACGTGAGCAACGCACAGGCGCTTATGATTGCCAGTCATAGTGCCCAATAAATGACAATCTACCTCTTGACAATCTAAACTATGCTTCCTCTACGAGAAAATTAATAGACAAAATATACAAAATACAAATACAAAAATAGATAAAATATCACTTGTGATTATTTAGTTTGGTGTTAGCCATACAATTTGGCTAACTGTGAGCATAATGGGGGCCAGCTACAAGACATACTCATCTTTATCATGCATTAAGCCTTGTGTAATTAGCAACCTGTTAGTATATGTAAATGTCTGTGTTTTCTGCACTGACCCCCCTCTGTATTTTGTGCCTGATTGAGAGTACGCAGTGAGTCATATTACATCACTGGGTACTATAAGTGGGACAAGTCAGAAACTACAACAGTTCTATTTTCAGCCCACCCAGCTGTAGCTCATTACTGCATGTGTCTACTGAAAAGCCAGAATAATATGACATGGCAGGCTTGAGACTTGGACAGCCCCCATGTGTGATAAAACTTCTGAATTCATGTAACTGTAAGACTACCCACTTGCAGCTTCTCAGACCAACTCATAAATGTGCTCTGGTGAGGGCATAGGCCATAGGACTTTTCATGAACCTGACACACAAATTTGTTTGTTTAATTAGTAATTTCGACACTCTGGAACTGAAGGTGGGCCTGGGATCCACCTTCAGTATTTATTTCTAAGATGTTATACAAACATATTGGTGAAGTATTCCTTTAAGTATAATTTCAAAGGTGAGAAACACTAACCTGTTCAAAAGGAGGTAAATGCTATATTTGATGCCAATGCTCTGAGTCTTGTTGAGTAGGCTATCTGGCGCATGTTCATCGTTGTCACTGAAGACGAATGACAGTTTGACAGGGTAGGACACCAACAGCGAAGTCATGCTTTGCTATTCATTGTGTATGTCTATGAAAGGTTTACCTTGATGCAGAGGCCTGGATTTTGACTTCAAAATCATCTTCAAAATCAGTGTCAGCCTCAATTCCATACTGAACAATAAATGTTACCTACGGTAAAAATACAAAGAGAATGTGACTTACAGTACATTTTTACATCTGTACACTGTGTGCACTGTGCACACACTGAGAGAGAGCGTAACAGAGAGAGAGAGAGAGAGGAAGAGAGAGACACACACACAAACACACACCTCATCACCAGCCATAAGTATAGGTTTGTTGATACTGCACTCAGTCCTTCCCTGGATGTCCTCATCAGTGCTGTCTATGGAATGGCACTCCACCCTGCCCTGCAAGGTCAACACAAGGTCAATGGTCAACTCACATTTACACACGCACACACACACACACACACACACACACACACACACACACACACACACACACACACACACACACACACACACACACACACACACCTGGTTCTTAATCAGGGTCCTGTAGAAGAGGCCATAAGGGTAGGAAAGAGACACCTCTGTGTCATAGGAGTTTTCCCCTCTGTTCTCCACCATCACTGTGACATTTATCTCCCGGGTAATGCCCAACATAATAAGTGGAGACCTGTAGGAACCACACATTAGATACTCTCTCTAGCTCATTAAAAGAGAAATCCAGTGTCAATCAGTCAATAGTCCTGTTGTTCCAGGTACCTGAATGCTGTCTCTAAGAAAAAGAACGAGGAAATTTGATGGCACCTAGAGTGAATAACACATTGATTACTAATGCTAAATTAGGCATAATGAAAAGAAGTTGCTATGCCCCATTCACTAAGTGTTAGTTGCCGGTTCGCTGCTCAGTCTATGTTGCATCAATTTTCTGATTCTTTTTCCTACCTACAGCCAGAGGTGAAAGTAAGTACCTACTACGTACAGTCAGGACTAGATCCTGTCCCGCATTCCAATGTTGTGGTGCTACTTGCGCTGTTCCGTGAGAAGCGCTACTACCACAAGTCGTGGTCATGTCCAAAATCATTCCATGTAAAAGGCTGCAATATCCTTAATTTCTTAAAGATATATTGAGCAGATGGTACAGCCAGTGGACACAGCCTAAATGTTCGGATAGCAGATAGCTTAAAAAACCTTCCAGAACAGGTTTATCTTCAAGGGGTGCTTTCCTGCCTTACTCCTGCATATGAGTGATGTCTTTCTCTCTCTTCTGTTATGAAGCATTGCAGAGTTACTAGGGCTTTTTAATGAACAATTAAGCCAGTATCAGGGTTTTACTGCTATAACTAATACTTTTTCAGATTATGACATTGCCTTCATAAATAGCATGCAGTATGGCCTGATGAATTATTTAGCCAAAATTTCAAAGAAAAAAATGAGACAATAATATTAGAGTTCTTTGTTATTTTGCTTTAAAAATATCCATTAATATCTGCCGTTGATGTTTTTTTGTACAAATTGTTTAAGATCTCTGTGTGGACAAATGTTGAGCAAATGTTGTTTGGCTGCTAGAGGGCGACAGAGACCATGATATCTCCTTTAGTGTAAGCAGAATGAATTATTACTGTAGCTTAGCTGTTGGCCTACTTGCCTTTTTGTTTGTGCCTGACATAACACAAACGCTCACAAGAATAGGCTATTGATTTTTTTGTTTGTTTTTGTAGTACAGGTAAGGATTTTAAACTACTTTCACCCCTGCCTACAGAATTTGGTGCGTTTGAACAGCAGGGCTACATATTGATTTAAACTGGATTTCTCTTTTAAAACAAGACCTGGAGCAGCATAAGTGCCACTTCCAAGTCTACAGCTAATTCAAAATGCAGCAGCTAGAACACTCGTGAGAACTAAGAAACATGAACATACTGTAAGAAATATTTTTCCCACTTCAGATACACACAGTTGCACTATGGAAAACCTTGTAAGATGAGTCTACAATGACTGCGTTCAGTTCATACATATTAAAAGGTAATTTTGAGACTTACCCAGAGAAGTTGAAGTCAACTCTCAAGTTGTCCTCGCAGACTTTGTCCTTTCCACAATCAATCCTAAATTTCAACTGTTGGACAGAAAACACTAAACTGAAACAACTGAATTGTACACTGGATACTACCATCATCAGTACAACAAATCAGTAGAATTTTATGGCACAGATGAACAGGGCAGCTGCCCAGAGCGCCCTTTTGCTTTATGAAATAAAAATTTTGTAGCCAATATCAATTAAACATAAAAAACAAAATGCTACACTAAATGGACAACAATAACTGTCTGGCAATGCAATCAACATCGCAATGTGTCATGGCTTAGCAAGACCTCAGCAAAACACTACCTTACCACGGGAGTACCCCAAGGCTCAGTACTGGGGCTCCTCGTCTTTGCTTTGTACACAACAACACTGGGTCCAGTCATCCACTCGCATGGCTTCTCCTACCACTGCTATGCAGATGACACCCAGCTTTATCTGTCTTTTCCTCCTGGCGATTCTACAGTGACAACACAGATCTCTGACTGTCTCTCAGACATATCTGCATGGATGAAAGACAACCACCTTCCACTGAACCTCTCAAAAACGGAACTGCTGATCATCCCAGCCAAGCAAACCCTGCACCACAACATCAGCATTAAGATAGACTCCCTATCTGTTGCTCCTACCAAGGCTGCAAGAAACCTAGGCGTAATAATTGATGACCAGCTGACCTTCACGGATCATGTTGCTGCTGTTGCTAGGTCGTGCCGTTTCTCTCTATTCAACATTAGGGAAATCAGGCAACACAGCTCCTGGTTCATGCAACATAGCTCCTGGTTCAGACGCTGGTTATCTCTCGCCTCGACTATTACAACGCCCTTCTAACGTCCTCAACCAGCCAAAGAGAGCACATGTCTCTCCACTGTTCATGGAGCTCCACTGGCTGCCCCTGGCTGCTCGCATCAAATTCAAGTCGTCTCTAATGTTGGCTTACAGAGTACTGGATGGAACTGCTCCAGTCTACCTGAAAGTCATCATCAAACCATATGCTAACCTCCAATCACTCCGCTCAACCAAGGATCGCTGCTTAGAACGACCAACATCCCGCACAGGTCAACCTAGGCTCTTCTCATCCATTGTTCCTAAATGGTGGAATAGTCTTCCCAAGACTATTAGAACAACAGGCACTCTATCTACATTCAAGAATCTCTTGAAGACCCAGTTCTTTCAAGAGTATCTCTAGTTTCTTAAATTACTTGGAATGCACTGATCAAGCACTTCTAAACTCTTGCACTTGCTCTATTAGCAAATGGCACTCCCAATAGGCATTTACTTGTATTGTGTTGCAGCTTGATTGTTATCCCTCTTTTGTAAGTCGATTTGGATAAAAGCGTCTGCTAAATGCATAAATGAAAATGTAAATGTAAGGTACACTACTACTATGTTTGGGTCATGTTTGGTGTAATGACAATCGAATTAAGTGATATTAATTTATGACATGCTAGTAAATTATAATCATTATTATTGTTTAAATGAGCTACAATCACAATTAAGGAAAAAAAATGCTTGAAAATTATGTTCTCATTCAACCATGTTGTGCCCTCCGTTAATAAAAACCTTAATGTTCTGTAAAAGTCCGTTGGTACCTTGCTTTTTGATGTGACTTGACCTTGGTTTGCACCTTGGTTGGTGACTTGCCTAGACCTGGTGTCCAGCTGAGGTACCAGTAAATTTGCCGTCTTTATAGGAACTCCCTCAAAGGAGAAGGTTACCTGAACGTCCACAGGGCTCACAATATCATTAGGTAAACACTGGGGGAGAGACAGCACAAATAGGAACAACATATTCCAAACAATACTGTGGGCAATTCTGATTCGTAATTGTTAGCACTGTTAACTTATTAACTCGTTATCTTCATTCGTCTTCATTGTAAATGTAGCTAACTTTAGTTTGCTAAACTGAGCTATTCCCATTTGTCATTGGAAGTTCTTAGAGTAGAGAACACTCATGGCTCAAGTTCCTAGTAAAGAACACTCATGACATTTCTGTCAATGTTACTAGAATTAATAAATTATCGATAATGCATTTTAGTCTAAAGCCAAACAAGCAACCAGATCATAATCAGAAAAGAAAGAAAGAATCTCATTTTCCTTAGTTTTACTTTAGTGATCTATAATTTTGTCTACTTGTTCTTGTGCTACTCCATTCACTTGCATTACAAATTGACCAATCTGCACTGACATTTTGGAGTGTCTACCAGACTTGGCGGAGGATTTTGTTACCCCTTCCAGAGACCAGACTTACCTTCACAAAGAAAGGGTGCTGGAAGCAGTTTTCTTGCAGTGATATTTGGGACACAAAGTTTTTCTCTGTCTCATCAGGCATGAAATGAGCACGAGAGTGCTGATGCTTGTAATCCAACTTTAGAGTGTAGTTGAGTTCCGCTTGCAGGTCTGAAAATAGACTTACTAGTTATTTCAATCTGTCTTGCCACATATTTAAAGGAAAATACCGGAGTAAGTTTAAGCATAGCCCTGCTGCACAAGTCTTCTAACAGCAATATATTTCGCATGAAATGAAAGAATTTCGAACAGCATAGACCTAACGCGAACGCGAAACACTTTACATTGAGTCAATGTAACCTCAGATCTTACTTTCGGTTTCCAACAGTCAGGTCCCATTGATTGATCAGTGTAAAGTGCCTGTTCGCTTCTGCGTTCACGTTCGGTCTGTGCTGTACCAAATTATTTTTGTTCCACTTGCTAACTAGCGCATTTAGCAGGCTCTTTCAACAGGGCTATGCTTGAATTCACTCCAGTATTTTCCTTTAAAGTCTTTTAAAATTAATCTGGCTTAAGCTGTACCTTTGAATATGTTTTCATTAGCCTTCTTCATGTGGAAACACACTGAGGCAGTGATGCTTAAGGAATCCGTACAGTTTGAAATGGACGTGGGGATTTGGCGTGGGTCAAAGTTCACTCTAGTCACTATAGACACAACAGGCCTGGACCTGAGTATGCCAAAGCAATAAACAAACATGACACACACACACACACACACACACACTTTTGGTTGAACCATGCAAGAGAATAAGATGTGTGATAGTGCGAATTATACATCTATGATTCCAACACTCATAGTCTATATGCAAATCCAACACAGCATGCAGCACATGAGCTTTGGAGAGTTCATATGAGAACCTGAGCAGCAGAACGGCTCCATTGGACCCGACTGCAATGTCAGGCAGCCCGTCTCCACTCTGATCCAAAGCAGGCTGGGCCACAGTCAGCCCAAAGAACCGCAGATTGGACCGCACAGAAGAACCTGAGATACGCTGTGAGAGACACATACCAATTGAAGAAAATAAAGTGAAATCATGCACACCCATGTACTTTGGAGAAAAGGGTTAAGGGTTAGAGAAAAGATCTGCACACCAGGGGGCTTCCATTAAAAATGGTGTACACCACAGAAGAAATCTAATTTCTTTTATCTTTTAGTCTTCTCCTAATTGAAAACACACACGAAGACACCTTCCTGTCGCTCTTTCTTTTTTACTTCTGTGCTCTCTCTCTCTCTCTCTCACACACACACACACACACGTTCATGATAGCTCAATCCCTCTCTTTCCCTCTCTCACCTGTGAGTATGTGGGTTTGATTCCTCCTCTCCTCCCGTTGAAGATGTAGACGCTGCCCTGTCCGTTATCCTCCAGAGGAGCTCCCACGGCCACGTCCCTGATCCCATCCCCGTTCAGATCAGCCAGGCTGGCCAGAGACGAGCCAAACCTCCCCCTCTGACCCTCCATGCCCAGCAGGGACTTGCTAGTTTCAGATACGATAGCGCGAGAATACTGCATAAAAAAAGAACATTGAGTCTTATTCACCAACGGTTCTTTTGAAGATATGTGTTCTTAAAACTCTATTACAGTACACATCTTTCAAGAAGATCTGTATCTTTTTGAAATAGACACATTCAGTTGGGGCCCAATGAAAGAAAGGGATTTTTTCTCCTATAGAGTACCTGTCTGTAGGGATACTTTTATTTATTGACTATAATAACCATACATTAACATTACAACTTGATTAAGTGGAAACGTCTCATTTGTTACTCAGTCCCTATGGACAAGAGAATCAGATTACATATCAGATTAAATTTGCTCAGCCTTTGGAGCCAAGCCAGCAGGGGGCGATGATGATAAGATTTCTTTCCTCTCCTGATAGTGAACAGAGGCACATTAAATACAGAGCCCAATAGCCCAGCTGTGTTATATAAGGGGTAAGTCTACAGTACAACCAGGGGTTTAAAGTGGGAGGGAATGTGGGGGTATGCAGTACCGGCACCTCAGATTAATGAGCAATATCATCCCATTCTTCCTCCATACATTTTTCTTTGTTTGTGCCGAAACAAAATCCCCCCCAAAATTCCCCCTCCTGCCAAATCCCACTTTAACCCCCTCATCATTTACTCATACCTGCTTAGTGAATTTATACACAAACACTTTGCCCTCTCTGTTTCCCTTTGTGTGCATGGGGGCCGACGCCAGAATCAGATCAGTGTTGGAGTCTCCATCCAAATCCACCACACACACCTCTGCTCCAAAGTAGGAACCAATCTGAGGCTGAGGAAGAGTAAATGGAGGTGATGATGATGATGATGATGATGACAATAGCTCATCTCAACTGTGTTGAGATTGAATCAATTATAAATATTTGTCTGAATAAGAACGGTCAATGATTTTGATAAGTTAATGGCAAAAGCATTGGTACCTGTGTGAATTTCTGTGGCGGCATGCTTCCTGGGAAGAAGACCATGAGCAGCCCCTTGTGCTTATACCTGGGGGCCCCCAAAACAATGTACCACTCTTCGTCTCTGCTTGCTACGGCCATGGAATAGCCTTGAGAGAATTTAGGAAAGATTACAACCGAAAAACAGAAAACGACTCCAGCATGTGTAACGGATGCCAAAGTCGTATGTAGAGAAAGTCTAGGCTACATGTTAGAGTGTCCTTAAATAAGTCTGTGTCGCTTGATGGTACTGTACTTTTTGCCCTGAACAGTTCCTTCAAAGTGCAATTTCTGCAACGCACAACCCTATTCTCACTGTGGCCTAACCAGTGTGGTCTGGGGGCCAATGACGGACCACAGAAACATATGATCATTTGTAAAACTGGTAAAACTGTATTGCTTTGAATATACATTTAGTGGTGTTTATCTATAGACATTAATTTTTTTGCAAGAAATGTAAATTGTAGATATGCAACATGGTCATTTAAATGATTACAAATGGGATTTTTATTACCTCCGCCAAGGAGGTTATGTTTTCGCCAGCGTGTGTGTGTGTGTGTGTGTGTGTCTGTGGACAACCCGAAAAGTACTGCACGGATTTACAGTAGATGAATTGTTCGGACAATGTGTGTGTTGGGACAAGGAAGAATTGATTTGATTTTGGTGGCGATCGGTGACCCAGAACACCATCTGTGACCACACTGTCTTGGCTTGAACGCTTTTCTAGTTTTTATTTATTTTTCTATACCACCGCCCCTTTGGCAGCCCTCAGTTCAGAGTTGGGTCCTTAAAGGAGACATAGAATGGAAAACCACTTTTACATTGGTTTTGATGAATTAAGAGAGGCTGTAGATGGCCAAAGAGCTATCATGAACACGAGACATGGTTCTGCCCTCTTTCATATGGAAATCCTACATTTAGAAATTACCATTAAATAATGGGCGTATTAGAACAAAGCCTACAAATTATGTCAAATAGCACAAAACCATTGCAGTTCAATTAAGGTGGCCAGAGTGAGGCGTTGTTTAGGCAAAAAACCCATTTCAATACACATCTTAAATATGAGGTGTTAACTAGGCTTGTAAAATATCACTTGATGATCTTTTTGACAAAATGCAATTGAATATATTGTATTTTAACATCAGTGAACAAGGTACAATACTCAATTAATCCATTCTATGTCATCTTTAAATTGGCCCTCACTCATCAAAACTTTGAGAACCCCTGGCTTAAACCCTTAACCTAACCCTTAATTTAAGGGGGTACTGCTTTGAAGGCAGCGTTGCTGGAAGGGCATTATAAAGACCCTCTGTGTCAGGTTGGGTCCCCTCTCACCCAGATAGCTGTCAGGAGTGACCTGTTCAACCCTCTTAAAGCTGTGCTTGTCCCTGGCAGAGAGAGGGATGTCCTGGTAACCTCCTCTCCAGCCATTTGCCCCAACCACTCCCACAAGAAACCTCTCCTGTAACAGGAAAGAAAGACAGACGACAGGATGGAACAACAGGATTAATTTCATACTAACATTTGTAGATTTGTACATTAGTTATAACAGTCTACAAAACTACAGTGCCTTTAGTTCTACATAAAACGTCTTCATGGCTATATTATGCATGTTTCATAGCATGACCTTGATGTCTTTATCAGCAACAACTCAAAAGATTAGTAAAGTGTTATAAAGGTAGGGAAGGGAATCATGTTATACTGCTTGAAATCCTCTTTCATACCACATACAACAAGAGTATCAGCTACCGGCCCCCGTCCACCCACTTCAGGCAAAGGCAAGTCACATCACTCAGCCGCCATATTGGACACACCTTTGGGCAGCTATTTGGGCTTAACAAGACCAGACCATGGGGAGATATCCAAACGTCCAGATTGGATCGACATTTGGACTTTAAAAGTATATTGTGTGAATCCTCATTTAAATCTGAGTTGAACAGTGTCAAAATCTACCGGACAGACGCTAAAACAAAAAGCTAAAAAAGACGTTATTTACTTACTTACTTATCGCAGTATGGCTATCACCATAGTGACGGAGGTAGTAAACAAAAAAGCTTACTGTCAGACATACTGCGTTCAGCAATGCGATAGGCTATTTCCACCGTAAGGCAGGACTTCCAGTTTCTCTACTCCGCCATCTTTGTGTTACGAATGGCCGTAATGCATTTCAATGGGAGGACTTCTAAAGTGATTTGTCTCCTCCTATATAAGTGTCTCTGCTTCAGCTCTCTCACCCTCTGTGGCACCATCTCATTCTGTACTTAAAGAATAGCTCTGGAGTGATTTCAATCATAGCCCTATTAAACGAGCCTGCTATGCACTATGAACGAAATGCACTAGTTAGCGAGTTGAACAAAATAATTTGGAACAGCATAGACCGAACACGAATGCCGAAGCAAACAAGATTCTCCGATCATTCAAAACCGAGAGTAAGATCTGAAGTACCGGTGATGTGTAAAGTGCTTGTAAAGTGCTTGTTCGTCATTGCGTTCGTGTTCGGTCTATGCTGTTCGAAATTCTTTCATTACATGCGAAATCTATTGCTGTTAGAAGGCTCGTGCAACAGGGCCATGCTTAAACTTACTCCAGAGCTATCCTTGAAGTCCACTCCACAACTCCATTTCTACACTCTCACCCTGTGGGATCCACCTGTAAAACTAACAGTGACTCACCTCTGGGTTGGACACTAAAGCTGCACTGAATCCGTTCTGGGCAAATTCCATAGTTGTGGAGTCCCCAGTACTCTGGACTCCTGATGAGGGGACCATGAGGAGAGAGACAGAGTCATTGCTTCACTGCTCTTTTCTGCTATGACATGTGATGTGATATGACAGTAACTAGCCAGTGGTCATTGTTCCCAGTCAAAAGCCTACTGTATGCATAATCACCTTCCTCCTTGGTATGACAGTCAGAGCACATAATTCTCACAATAACCTTACATGACATTCATTTTTAGAGTTTACATGGCAACCATCAGCATTGGATGCATTACCCAAGTGTTAAAAGATAGCTCCGGAGTAAGTTTAGGCATAGCCCTGTCACACGAGCCATCTGAGCAACAGATTTTGCATGGAATGAAAAAATTTTGAACAGCAAAGACCGAACGCGAAGCACTTTACACTGAGTCAAAGTTTCCTCAGATCTTATTTTCAGTTTTGAATAATGAGTTTTAATTTACTGAGTGTAAAGTGCTTTTGATTTGATTTGATTTGATTTATTTTGGATACAAATTTAAAACAGTGATCCAAAGGATAACATGCAAAGTAAAATACTTATTTCCAGCATGGTCCTTGGTGTTACACAAAGAAAAACATATGGACAAAGACAGACAGACTCAGGCTTAAAAACTTACAATACATAAATGACAAAAACACACACATCTAAAACTTAAATCAAATCAAAAATAAATACTAAAAAAAAACACTAAAATTCTAATTCAAGTCAACAATGAATGTCCACCTTGTTCCATAATATCTGCTTAACCTGACTTTTAAAAATGTCTCTAGATGTTACAAGTTTAGTAGCTATAGGTAAGCTATTCCAGGCCATGATACCAGTATAATAGAAAGATTTCTGAGCTGCAGTATTTACTCTAGGCACCATGCAGGAGCGGATGCTGGCCCTAGTGTTATGATTGTGCTGTGAGTGAATCATTGACACAGAAGAACGCATATATTTAGGTGCATTTCCATTTACAATGTTAAACATATGATTCAATTTTAGTTGTTCTACTCTTAAATGGACAGGAAGTACACCAGTTGTTACAAACTCTGCTTTACCTACATGAGAACGAGGCGGTGCATTTAACAGATACCTAACCACATTATTTTGTAACACTTGGAATTTGTTTCTAAGTTTCACCTTCAAACCAGAAAACCATGCAGAGCATGCAAAATCCATGTGACATTGAATTAACGTTTGTGTTAATAATTTCTTCACAGAAAAATCTAACGCCTTAGTTGCTTGTTCGCTTCCCGATCTATGCTGTTCCAAATCAATTTGTTCCACTCGCTAACTAGTGCATTTAGCAGGCTTGTTCAAC
Organism: Sardinella longiceps; assembly: GCA_027497455.2. Taxonomy (NCBI): domain Eukaryota; kingdom Metazoa; phylum Chordata; class Actinopteri; order Clupeiformes; family Clupeidae; genus Sardinella; species Sardinella longiceps. The sequence goes on from JAODXP020000015.1 coordinate 821,213, forward strand.
ATGGTTATGCTTGAAATCACTCCGGAGCATATTTGGTGTTGCCACTTAATGGAAGCTAATTGTTACTGCTGAAGTCTTTGACCTAATGCATCCAATGTAGCCTCCCTGTAATACTGTTCAAATTTGGCCAACAGGTTTTCAAAGTAAAAAATGTGCCTTATTTGTGAACTTCTTATTTTATTCGATAAATAAAGTAATATTTGCCCACAAACCACAAAATTTAAAAATGACTAGCCTGGTTATATATATATATATATATCACAAATTTGTAACACTTCAGTATGTAAAGTTGACTCTACCCCATACCTTCTATGGCAATGATACTCTTCTCCAGGGTGTCGCCGATTTGTTCCAGAGCCTCAAAGCTGCCTACTTTAAACATGTGGGCCGACGCTGGAGAAGATGCTATGCTCTCCAGTTCACTCCGAGCACTATCATCGTCAAAGGCACCACCAACCTGTCCCAAACAGGGATAGCATTAGAATCCCGGGCCTTATTTCAAGATTCAGACTTAAAGGAGAACTCCAGAAAGTATAGCTTTCATTACATTGCCAGGAGTCTTTGATTAAAAATTATTTGAACAAATTTGTGTTGCCTAGGCCGAGATATTACCGAGTCTATGGGGCAACTTTCAGCGCAAATCATCAGTGGTAGGTACAGTCTGCATTAAATGCTGTGTGTAAACATTTCGGTACCAATACTGGGCTAACCATGCATATTGTTTTGATTCTAACACTCATGGCTATGTTGCACAGGAGGTAAAAATGAGTGTGTAGCCTCTTCAGACACACAGGGTCGTGATTTGTTTTGACGTAATGTAGCAGGTTGACTCATCTACCTGCTGCCTGCTGTCACTTCTCCCATTGCCCCACCCCCATCGTTAATGAAGGCAGGCCGATTACTCAATTAGGGGAGGGTGCAGCCCTATTTAATATGCCTGTTGGTAAGCCATGCTGTAGTCTCTGCAGATTTGGTGTGTGGGTGCGCACACACGTCAGCCTCCTGTGAGGTATGGCTTATCCCATTTTTGTTTTTATGGTCTGTTGCTTTGTGTTCATTGTTTAATTATGTGTTTGTTTAAGTAGTTCCCTGAGTGTGTGCTCTGCCTCTGGTGGTAGGTATGAGTGGAGCCTGGGCGAAAGTGACTGTTGACTGTGTCATACAGTCTGGCCCAACACAATTGGAATTGGTTTCCGTTTGAATATGACGTATTCTCTCCCCTGGCTCTCACACCTACAACTTTCGCTTTCAGTATTATCAGATCTCTCGCAAGTTCTGATCTATTTTGACATCGTAGTGGCAATAAATCCGCAAGTGGGGGAGAGAGTAACAAACGCATCCCTATCACTGACCTCAAAAAAAGACTACAACATTTTGAGACATCGCTCTAAACTGTGTGCTGATTGGCTAAACCGTAGAGTAACCGACGGAAAGACGGGAAGGGGGTTTATTCCAGACTACGTGCGGAGATAAATGTTTAGCGGAGCTACGTAGGATGGCATCGCCAGGCTAGTATGAGTGTAACATTTTCAGTGTTTAGCTATGGTGACTGGTTTAATGTTTGTCTGTTTTTGCTTCTTTAGGTAGCTTGGCTTCCGCTGGTAATGTGGGTGATGCTGCTGTTTTGTCAAGTTTGTTCTTTCTTTCAATTAAGTTTCAATGTTAACTTTATTTATTTGTTGTTTTTGGGCTGTTCCCTTCTGTCTTGCAAAGGTAGGGGAAGGGGGTGCTTGATATCTGGATAGCTGCCCTTATATTGTGGTGTTGCTGTGTGTTACACTAGCTTTGGTGGGTGGCTTGTGGTGCAATTGCTTGATCTTGCATGCATGTATTTGGTGAATTGATGGCTTACTTCCAGTCTGCTTGCCACCCCTTAATTGCCTTATTCTGCCCCCCACCTTGTTTGTTAAATGTAGTCTTACCACCTGTCTAATTGTCATTATTACAACTCTTTGAGTTGCTAGGTTACGGGGACGCTGGCGAGACGTACGCCGCTCCGCCTGGCTTGTTTTTATTTGACATTTTTAAAAGTTTTATAATTTCATGTAAATATTTTTTAATTCAGCATTCAGTATAGTTTCCTCTATATTTTCCGACATTTATTTCCGTTATTTTTGCATCATTTTTTGTCATTCATGTCATCTGCTAAAGAAAGTGGACTGGCGATGCGCTATTGAAATTGTCAGCTGCGCTTCTGTTGCCTGCATAACCTACCTGCATTCTGCGTGCCTGTCTGTCTGCCTGCCTGCCTGCTTGCCTGGTTTTCTCTGTGTGTGGCTCCTGGTCTCCAACTGCACCCCATCTCCTCCATCTTCGACATTTCTGCGGAACTTGCTGGCTTCGAGTCGGTTGACTATCCAGGCGCTGGTGTAACTAGTCTAACCAGCTGAAGGAGGTTGTGAGTGACTACGTGGCAAATGAATTGCATCTCCCCTACTTGGACTTTTTGTATCGGAGTGTGCACCTTGGCTATGGTGGGCCTTGTCTACACAGCCCATGACCTACGGCAGTTCACCCGTGCTGATAAGCCTAGTGAAGACACTCTCCATCTCTGCCGCACTGTGGGCATTCTTCAGAGAAAGCGCTATGTGCATCGAGGCTCTCGTCGCATTCAAGTGATCCAGCGACCAACAGAAGGCTTAGATGAAGTTCTGCAACAGTCAACATCTCATTCTCTATGTATTTTGTCTGATCAATGTCATCTTCCAGAGCAGCCTGCTGATATATCCAACATGGGAGCGATCCAAGCTCTCAATATCAGCGTTACTCGTACCATCTCGCCACCAGTCGGATCACGTGATGAACTGTTCAACAACTTGGAGTCATCGCTGCCTGCTACCGGTGATCCTCCCCCAATCAGATTTGCAGTTATGAATGTTAGATCCCTGTCTAATAAGTCGTTCATCATGACAAATTTATTCATCATCAGTTGGACTTTTTATTTATGACTGAAACGTGGCTTGGGGATATGCTCTTAGTGAACTCTGTCCTCCTTACTGCAATTTCTTAAATTCTCCAAGAGTTTCAGGTCGTGGAGGGGGTCTTGCTACTGTGTTCAAAAATAGTTTTAAATGCAAATTGATGCCAACTGATAGTTATACCTCTTTTGAGGTTCAGCTTTTTAAGCTAAATGTCATTTCTCCTGTCCTCTGTGCATTAGTGTACATGCCCCCTAAGTGGAATTCTGATTTCATCTCAAAATTTTCAGAACTGTTAACTCTGATGTCTTCTCGCTCTGATAGGCTGCTAATTATAGGAGATTTCAATGTGCATATATGTTGCCCTTCTAAGCATTTGGTACAAGAGTTTCTATGCCTAGTGGACTCTTTTAATCTCACACAATCTGGCTCCGACTCATATTAAGGGCCATACATTAGACCTTGTGCTGTCATCTGGTTAGCAATGTTGATATTGTTGATATTGGTGTGTCTGACCATTTTATGATTTTGTTTGAATCACCTTTGTTTTGTACCCCGTCCCCGCCCCATCCTCGAAGACTTACTCTTATGCCCGATCTATTAATTCATCAACTGCCACTCTTTTCTCTGACACTTTTACGCTCAGCCACTCTTCTAGTATCTCAGTTGCACTTTCCACCCTTACTGACACTGAACATCTAGTCACTCTCTTTAACTCCTCTTGTTCCAACACCCTTGATAGTGTGGCTCCATTAAAACTAAAACGTTCTAAGTCTAAGTCTAATTCTACCCCCCGGTTGAATGACTCCACTCGCTCCCACAGACAAATCTGTAGGAGAGCTGAACGTAAATGGAGAAAAGATAAATTACAGGTGTCCTATGACATTTATAGAGATTCTCTTAAAATGTACCAAAGAGCTGTTAAGACGGCTAAGGCTGAGTATTATGCAGACTTAATTAATAGTAATTCTCATAGACCTAGAATCTTGTTTAGCTCTATTAACTCAATTTTAAATCCTCCTGCTGCCACTTCCACTGTTGCCCCTTCCACTGAGATCTGTGAAAAGTTTCTCAGATTCTTTATTGATAAGATCGACAATATCAAATCCCTTATTCCACCCTCAGATAATGACCCATCAGTTCCTATTTTATCACTCAGCTCTCTCAAACACTTCCAACTTGTGTCTCCCTTCCAGCTTTCTGAGGTGATGTCTCATTTAAAACCTAGTACTTGCCACTTAGATGTCTTACCCTCTCGCCTTTTCAAGGAAGTCTTTACAGCCATATGTCCTATTGCACTGGCTATAATTAATAACTCCTTAACATATGGAGAGGTTCCATCTAGTTTTAAGCAGGCGGTAGTGCAACCACTACTTAAAAAGCCTAATCTTGACGCCAGTGATCTTAAGAATTATAGGCCTATTTCCAAATTACCTTTTATGTCTAAGATCCTGGAAAAAGTAGTCCTCTCCCAAGTATCTCCATATTTAAACAAGTTTAGCATTTTTGATAAATTCCAATCTGGGTTTAGATCTTTACACAGCACTGAATCTGCCCTGATCAAAGTCCACAATGACATCCTTCTCTCTGTTGATTCTGGTTCCTGTGCCCTCCTAGTTCTCCTCGACCTTAGTGCTGCATTTGACACAATAGACCATTCCATTCTTGTAAAAAGACTGGAAGCTGAAGTTGGTCTACAGGGCACAGTTCTGCAATGGTTTAAGTCTTATTTGAGCAATAGAACCTTTTCAGTCAGGTTGGATAATTACTCCTCTTCTTCTGATCCAATCAAGTGTGGTGTCCCCCAAGGGTCCATTTTAGGCCCTCTTTTATTTTCACTGTATATGCTCCCACTTGGATCAATTTTTGAAAAATACAGTGTTCAGTACCATTGCTATGCAGATGATACACAGTTTTATCTTCCAGTCACTCCTGGTGACTCTGGCTCTTTGGTAAACCTGTTTAACTGTCTTAATGACATCAAATGTTGGATGGCCATGAATTTCTTACAACTTAATGAAAAGAAAACTGAAGTGATCATATTTGGGCCTCCTACTTCTGTATCTGACCTGAGTAATGCTCTTGGTCCCTTATCTTCAAATTTCAGTAGTGTAGTCAAAAACCTTGGAGTCTACCTGGATTCTTCACTCACATTCAGTAATCAAATAAGCAGTGTGGTGAAGGCCAGTTTTTTCCAATTGAGAACTATTGCAAAGTTAAAATCTTTCCTCTCTGCTAAAGACATGGAAACTCTAATTCATTCATTCATTCATCACTTCAAGATTAGACTATTGTAATGCACTTTATTTTGGCCTTCCCAACTCTTCTATTGCTAGATTACAAATGGTTCAAAATGCTGCTGCTAGATTGCTTACTGGAACTAAGAAGCGTGATCACATCACTCCTGTGCTCTGTGAACTGCACTGGTTGCCAGTGAAATATAGAATTGAGTTTAAATTGTTACTTTATGTTTTTAAAGCCTTACATCAATTAGCACCAGAATACATCTGCAATTTACTTAGTCCTTACTGTACTTCTAGGCCCCTCAGATCTTCCTCTAAACTTCTTCTTTCTGTTCCCTCCTCTCACCTTAGAACCAGAGGTGACAGAACCTTCTCTGTTTCTGCTCCCCAGCTCTGGAATAGTCTCCCCTCCCACATTAGGTCCATTCATACCAGAGGCGGCTATCATAAGACAGCAAGGGAACCTCAGCTTCCCCTAAAATTTCTCCAAAAAAAACGTACATGCTATGACGTGTGTCAGTCACTTCTATTGTCTATTAATATCAACACCGTTTCAAACTGTTTCGATTTCGTTGTTCAGAAATGTAATTTCGGGTCTCTAAACTCACGAAAGTTTTGCCATTAGAATCCCATTGACAACCTGCTGTCCAGCTCCATAGAGGGCCATTGACAACGTTACCCCGGCCATGGACAACGCTACCCGGCGTTTATTGGCTAATTCGGCAAAAATACGCAAAATACGTCATTTCCAGGGAAGCTCTGTTTCACTGGGGGTCAATGGGAGAGGGCGGGCTCGGACAACTCACAACTTTCGTTTCATGATTTGACAAGATACTTGGACCTCTTTGATTGGCATTCTGTCTCTCTCACACTGTTCCTGTTTGGAAGGCTACCGGCTAATAGACAAGCTAAGCAATGTTGAGCCTGTACCAACAACAAATTTACTCTCTTTGTCTGTGTTATCATTACTAATAATACTTTGCCCATGTCCATGATTTTATTCTCTATTATTTAGTTCATTGATTGATGTACACACAAACTCACAAGTGACTTTTGATTTTCATCAGTGATTCTTGCCTCTGTCACTACTTAATAGAGCTAGCAAAGATAGCTAATCTTCGTCTGATAGTGATTAGCCAAATTTTCAGGCAAGAGATCTGTAAACAAATGTTGCTATGGTTACTACGGCCAGCTCTGAAATGAGAACGTAGCAGCTCATCATGAACGAGACAAGAGAAGGGGACCAAAACAGAGTCATGGTACTTTACAGATGTGTGTTTTGAGGTCAGACATTATTTTAACCTCTTGAAAAAGAGAACCCTATAATATGGCTCCAATAATAAAGCATGTTTAAAGGAATTATTAGGGAATTATTTCTGGTAATTCATTGCAATTCATTGGGAGGGTTTTGCATCTGAATAATTTAAATAGTTTAAGCCACTATATAGTGTATGTTGTCATTCAAATGCAATTAAATTGCTACAATTAAATTATGCATATTTCAATAGAAAAAAATAAACCTGACAAATGTGACAGCCCATGATATTAAAAACAGAATTAAATAGTTTAAATGAAAAAAAAGAAAAAATACCGATCGCGCAATCTGAGCTTCCCCTATCTGAAAAACCAGCAGCCGCCACTGATTCATACCATTGATCTTTTTAAGTCTAAGTTAAAAACACATCTTTTTTCCCTAGCCTTTAATTCTCCATAAACCCTTTTCCTCATTTATTTTTGTTATTATTTTTGTTTGTTTGTTTTATTTGGTCATTTGCATATTATTATTATTATTATTATTATTATGTGTTTATTGTTTATTATTATTATTGTATTATTATTATTATTATTTTAAAAGCACTTTGGATCAACTATGTTGTGAAATGAAATGTGAAACTATGTGAACTATGAAATGTGCTATATAAATAAAAGTGACTTGACTTGACTTGACTTCTTGAGTTACTAGATGGAAGTCCAGCAGCCAATTAATACACCAGATAAAGATATTTCCCTGTCAAAATGTGGGCGATATTGAGGGCAATGGCATAAACTCATACTCATATTTGTACCTTTGTCTTGTGACTCAGGCACTGAACAGCCACTATTCCTGAGTTATCAGTAAAGGCTTAAGGTCAGACTAGCTATAAACAGGGTTCGTACGGGTGCTTAAAAACCTTGAAAATGCTTAGATTTTAATGTGGTGTTTTCAAGGTTTGGAATGTGCTTGGTTTTTGCCACAATCCTTGATAATGCTTGAAATTGTAAATCCATTTGCTCTGCACAAATGTTCACTTAATAGTCGTTCGCGTTGTGGATCGAATAGAATGATGATCGTATATGAAAAGTGCTCCACGCAGCTGGGGATACTTGCCACTTTTTGGTTCTGATCAGAGCGCGAGTGACCACGCCCCTTCTAAAAGTTGCGAGTAGGCTTGTGGTGGTGCATGTCAACGTTACTGAATGTTAGTGGCAAGTTAACAACTTGACATGGAGAGTAATTTTCAAAGTGCCACTAGCACTCCTTTTTCATCATTAATGTAGGCTAGTAGATAAGAATCATATATGTATACAACCAAATGCAGGCGGTTTATATATGAATATAAATTGAGATCGCTAGGTCAGCGTTGGCTGAGATAATGCGTCCGTAGCCTATTTGCGCTAATCAACAATAACATGTCTGTAACGGAGACAACCCTTAACAATTTTTCAAACATGTAGCCTAGTGTAGCCAACTTATACAGCACAGTGTGTCTATTTATAGGCCTAGCCTCTGTTACTGAAAGCGTTTGATTGTGTGAATAGACCGTATTCGTTGAAATAGCATGTGTGCGCGCCGCACTCCAGTCGGTGGAGTGCGCATACGACCACACGATAACGTTACACAAAGTGAATAAAGAAAAAAAGTCGCGTTTCTCTTGTAAGCATATGGCCTTCAGTTTTGACAATCACTCATTGACAATAGTTGGCTAACTCTGTCCCACTGCTAAATATCAGATGTGTTTCAAACTTTCTGTTCTTCAGGCTTATCTGAGAATGAAATATATAGCAGGATGGTTAATGTGGGAAGTAGTTAGACCAATCAGTCATTTTAAGTAAGTGACTGATTTCTCATGGAAAGTGTTCAGAGCACTGTTTGACAAAAGACAATTTTTTGAGTGGCAGTGGCAGATATAGCCTATGATAACAATGCACCTATAGGCTAATTCCAATTTGGAGATTTTGATATAGCCTACTAATCTGAGTTTTCTTAGGGCATGGGCTATTTGTGGTAAAAAGTATTTAGTCTCTGTATCCATCCACTTCTTGCAGAAGTTTTATAAATTTATAGGATTAATTGACCTAGGATGTGTTGGCTACATTGTATTAGGCAGAAAAAATATTATAAAACTATTGACTGTATGACAAGGCTGTATGATTAATTTCTTTTGTAGTATCTAGTCCTGTTTTGCTTTTAGGTGACAGAATGAGCTGTAAAAATGAGTGTTGCTCATTGTTACATGCAAAATTGTGGCCCCATGCTCTGTAGTACAGTATGCTTCGCCAGTATGCTTAATACTGTAAGCAGCCACATCAAGCAAAGCACACTGGAGGTGGTGCCTGCGTGTCAGGGTGATAGTCAGATAGTTTCTGGCCCTCTGATCTTTGGCAAACATTTGAGCAGTTGCCTATTTAGCTCCATCACTTTCAACAAACTCAACAAACCCGCCAGATATGCGTGAAATATTAGCCTGGGAGTTCCCATGCTCCTTTGTGCGCTTATTTCATTTCACTCTGCAAAGCAGTATGGTGACCATGGCCAATTTTCTTGCCTGCTTTCAGTATCCAATCACAGAACAAAAAGGGACTAGTACGGCCCTCGATTGCATTTTACATCACGTGGTCGCTCTAGTATTGGCTCTGAGCTAAGTACAAACGCTATGATAGACATTCGTAGCGCCCAATAAACGGCTCTGGACAACGGTAAACGACGCTTCCGCTACGAGAAAAGCAATAGATGGGTCTCCAGACTAAATATCACTTGTGATTTTAGTTTGCCGTTCGCCAGGCTAGTGAAATATAGGTGCTGGGAAAGTTTGAAAATTGACCATGAATGTGCTTGAAAAATGCTTGAATTTAATATTGAAAAAGGTGTACGAACCCTGTATAAAGTGCACAAGGTATTTACAACAATCAAATCATAAAACTTTATATCTATTATGACGTGAACTCTGTTTATGCTGATTCTATCTTGTACCTAATCTCATCAGCACTCAGTGGCCTAAAACAACAAGCCTATGGGTTCATTTACCACATGACACAGAAACCAATACCAAAGTATCCGACATTAGTAATCTCTTTGTGTAGGGTGCTGTGGCAAAGCTGGCAAGAGAGCTCATACCATGTAGTAGTATGCCATGTACCGTAGTGGCATGTAGTCGTAGACTTTCCCAGAGGCTCCCTTGATGGCCTCCCTGATTAACCTTTCTTTAATGCTATACCCCCACTAAGGACATGTTGCAAAGAAGGTTGAAAATCAGGCTACTGAGCGGTGGAGATGAGTAAATCTCCATTATGTTCAGTGTCACAGCCGTGGGTGACACCTGGGCAAAACTCCTCCTTTGACACTGCGATCCCGCCGTGTTTGACAATGTCCCGCCACTCCTGTCTGCAGCTAAAGTTACAGTTACAGTTGCAATGTTTCACAATGAGTTTTCACCAGCATTTTCTTTTTTTCTTCTTCTTTTTACAGGAGCAGCTTATGAATTTATATGTGTGCCTTTCTAACACGGAACGTTATGGGAACTTTATGGTTCTCTTATGGGTATTTGAAGAACGTTATCCTATTTTAGTTAGAACTCTAATGTTCCAGTGTGGTAACTTTGTGAAACTTCGCATAACATTTGGTAACGCTTTAATTTACAGCATGTGAAGTACTGGGTAAGTAATAGATAATAATGGGGTAACAAAATGTATCAAGGGATAAATTATTGAGAATTTACAGGGTAAATTTGCTGGAATAATACATATGTTAAAGTTATCTGCTTAATCTGTCCAACAACGCCTTCCTAAAATGTAGACATGAATTTGATCGGAGGACTAATTGAAAAGAGCAGAAATAATAGTAATAATTACAAAATAATTGCAAACTACAACCTACAAAATAGACAGCAATAGCCTACCCTCCTGATTGATATCCTGTAAAATTATGTCTGTATGCGTGTGCACTTTGCTGTGACGCGTTCCTTTGCATGCAAGGAATATTGTCTTAAAGCAATATACCGGAGTAAATTTAAGCATAGTCCTGCTGCACGAGCCTTCTAACAGCAATATATTTCGCATGAAATGAAGATTTTCGAACAGCACAGACCTAACACGAACACGAAACATTTAACATTGAGTCAATGTAACCTCAGATCTTACTTTCAGTTTCCAACAGTCAGGTCCCATTGATTCAGTGTAAAGTGCCTGTTCACTTCTGCGTTCGCGTTTGGTTTGTGCTGTACCAAATTATTTGTGCTGTACCAAATTATTTTGTTCCACTCGCTAACTGCCGCATTTAGCAAGCTCTTTCAACAGGGCTATGCTTGAATTCACTCCGGCACTCTCCTTCAGTATTGTGTTTATGTAGGCCTACGTTTGTGGATGACGATGGTGGTGGTGTGACGATTTTCAGTTTAACAGTTTTAACTGTTCCTGTGTAGACCTAGCTAGCCTAGAAATCTAGACATACCCTAGCGGCAGCAAATTAATTTGCTCAGCCTGTATGTCTAGTAGCAAGCCATAGGGAATTTGATTGGATGACACCGTTGGCGACATCTAATTTCAACGTTCTATGTGTTTAGGGCGGGCTTCACCGATCTTGTTCGTTCCTGCGATTGCCCATAGGCTATCCTGTTGCGTCCAGAAGTAGTTTGAAAGATAGCAGCGTCATTCAGCCCACGAATGATATCAGTTAATCTCTCGATGCCAGACTATACAATGATAGAGGATGGCCTGCCAGGCTAAGACCTAGCAGGATATCTGTAGAAACGCATGTTTAAATGCGGTTAAAGTTTAGAATTGCGGCTTGTTCGTTTAGGCTACACTTCAGACACTTTTGATGGTTCATTGTTGACTTTAAAACCTCTGGTTTGTTTGACCTCCCCTGCCGTTTTTGATGAACAGAATTATTTTCTGTCATGTTGGTATAGCTCTCACGGTAAGGAGGCTGTTGTGAGCCTCTTCGGTTCATGTTTTGTGTTTTTACCTTTCATTTCATGCGAGGGAATTATTAGTTTCATTTTCCATGTAAATAAATAAAAAAAACTGTTGTTGCCTCTGCATGTTACACCACTTAGGTAGGCTACCCTACTGAAAGTAAAGAACAAGTACAGTAGAATTCCCTAAATACCCCAAAACTACTTGTAACTACACCCTGATATTGGATGTGGGGGCTGTAAAATGAAGTCGCATCCAAACCTGCTTTCCTGTAGGAATCTGCATCCAGGCTACCCTACACTTATTTTGTAATTATGGGAATATAACACAGAAAGTTCTATTTTGTTACATTACAATTAAAGTGTTACCTAACATTTCTATGTGGTTATTTTTTTTTATAATTGTATCAAATTACAATCTGATAGAGATTATGTGTAAATTATAGGGCTGGGCAAGTTAACACGTTATTATTGCGTTAACGCAGAAATTAATTAACGCGATTAATTATTTTATCGCACGTTAACGCAGTTTCAATTATCTTCCTTGTAGCGCTGCTGCCGCACTGCAATAACCGGAAAAGAAAGGCTACCGTTACCAACAGTTCATTCAGTGAGTTCATTGATTGGTGGTATGAGTCTTGGGAAGACGGTGGGAGCAGAAGGCACCATATCAAAATGGATAGCCTAGTTATATGGGCTGCAGTGTTGTGGACAACGACTCATCCCGTTTAACCCAACAGTTAACAGAATCCAAGACGCATATAGGCTATTTGCCGCTGCGCATTTCATTCTGGCTATAGGTAAACAAAATCGGGTTTCAGATCACCGTTTGACCTAAATAACATTATTTAATGGAAGAGGAGAAGCTTGGAAGTCCGTTTCAAAGTTGATTGCCTATTTAGATGGGCTGCAGTGTTATGAAAGACGTCAGACTCAGTAAACCTACACAGAATCTAAGAATCAGACGCATAGATTCAGACGCATTTATTGCCGTCGCACCAGTCACTGCGTCTTTCAGTCACTCATCTCCAGGCAAAGTTGAGATTTTGGAAACTCACGTCACATGGAGTTGTAGCACAGTGATGTGACAGTTTCAAGTCGGTCAGATCTCCGTTTGACCTGTTTGTGACGGCTTTCCATGGTCGATTTGGTCGTCTAGGTTAAATAGAACTAGATTGCATTTCCTCAGAGAAACTGCTGGAGTGTGCTTGCTTATAAACAGTAGCTTAGGCTACTCGTTCTCATACCACCAAGCAAGACACATAGGCTATAAACAGGATAACATCAAAGCCTCTAAGTGGCAATTGCCTAAACTATAATTTTGTAGGCTGATTACCTTGTTTTAGTTGAGATTTACACTAAATATTGTATTTAACTGTTAGGCCTATGCTAGAGAATATTCTGAAAAGTTAGGCAAGAACAAATGTAAATTTAAAGGAATATTACACCTCTTAACTCATTGACTGCCAGCCGTTTTCAGAATAGAGAGTTCCATACTGCCAGAGGTTTTGGGGAATTTTGACTGTTTTTTAAAGAGCCACAGAATATTATGTGTTACGACTACATAAACAATGAAACTACCACAAGAAAGAGCAGACTCTCTTCTTTCACCAGAAAAAAAAAGTTCGTTTCTACCCCTTTCCATTGCTTAGAAATCAGCAGGCAAACATAAGCTACTTTCTCCAAACACACCCGTTTTTTATCAAAAAAGGGAGAAAATTAGCGTTTTGTTTGACAACGTTAGTGTCTTGGATGCGCGTTTTTTTCGGTCTATTAGCACGTCAAACATCGGGAAAATGTCTTCCTTTGATAAGACCACAAAAACAACAGTAACAGGGGGCTTTTGGTAATAAAATAGTCATTGTTGTAACAAGGTAAATATATGCTATTTACAGGCTTTGACAGCGAAAACTCAGTGATCAACAACTGGCTCGCAAATTCTTACCTGACCCGGAACTGTGAGCTAGCTGGGCACTGAAACAAGTCACAACTGCTATTTCCGTTTGCCCAAGGTTGATCTCCTTCATCTCCCACGATCGGAACACTACTCTAACTACTATGGCAGTGACACATACTCTGATCGAGTGTGAACTGCCTAAATTTCTCCGATTTACGTCTGCACTTTGCTAGCGGCATATTTAGCCATGTCATTAGCTTTCTCTACTTCTCCCTTGGCCATACCTATGAATCTATGCTCATCTCACATCCAAAGTGACACACTGCCACCCTCAGGATCAATTTGGAACAACAATTTTCGACGGAGAATTCTGATATTTACAGACAAGGTTCCCTAGGTCTTTCTGCAGCCCTCCCCATTAAAAAACGCAGTTGACGTCTAAAGACGTCATTGGCAGTGAACGGCAGTATTTCAGTTGACGTCTAAAGACGTCATTGGCAGTCAATGAGTTTATTAAAATTGGGTTAGGCTACTCCTCTTACCTAGAGTTACATGTGTGGATAAAAACATTTTGTTCTCATTTTTCCTGTCAGACAATCCCAATTTAAGATTTATTTTAGCTGTAGCTTAGCATAGGCCTAGGCACTGGATTGCCAGTTAGCAACTTACTTTCCAGTGCCTAAATTAAATGTAAAATTGGGTTGCTAGGCCAGGAAAACACATGCACTGAGACCAAAATGCTTTTAACTCAAGGTGGAATATTCCTTTAAAATACATTTTTAGCCTACACTACTTTTGAATTCATAGATGGCTATTGCGTAAGACAATGCGATTAATCGCGATTAATCGGGGAAAATGTGCGATTAATCGCGATTAAAAATTTTAATCGTTGCCCAGCCCTAGTAAATTATCATCAAACAACTTGATTTTGCATTCAGTTCTGGTTCGAAATGATTGGACAGCTTGTCTAATCAGCTTCGCTTATCAGCTGGTTGTCTCTCTAGACTCTACCAATGTAAATCCGCCCCAGAAAATCGTTCCCAGACCATGGATACGGATGAGCATTCGTATAATGGGTGGGCTATGTCAGGCTACGTTCCCATACCCAACAGAAAACCATAAATTGTTAGCGGGGTAGTATGCGGTCTCTTGATGCTCTGGTCTGGTCTGGATTTTTCTTATCGTCGTCTGACTTGGTTTCTGTTAAATCTTTTGGCGAAACTAAAAATCATCATTACACTGAGCCTCTTCTTTAGGTCTATTGTAGTACAAAGCAGTTATTCTTGGAGATCAGAGATACTCTTGTCTTTTATAATACAGGAGTTTCGTGAAGGCATTAGAATTGAGAGACTCAGGAGGTTTCTGTCCCTAAACCATCCAAACTCTCAAACAAACCATCCATGGCCTCTTTCCAACTGCACTTCTGTACGTTTCTTCTGCACTCACCCCTACGTTCAAATAGACATAATTGTCATAAGTGACAAATAAATCTCCTGAATAAACACACAGAACTGTTTTACAGTAGGACAGCACTCCACACACACACATTCCCCCAGTTGATCTAGGAGCATACCTACCAATCATTAACCCCAATATTGATATCATCCCATTTAAGCATTATTCACAAGACACATCAGGCAGTCACAAGGGATTTAAGATTCAAGATGCAAAGGTGAAGAACTATGTGGCTTTGTGACATGATAGTGTGTGAAAGCAAAAGTGAAACTGATAGCTAGGTAGGCTGTTGGTAGGCTGTTTCTGAGGCCATATATAAGCTGAAAACAAAGCGAGATATTGTTTAATCTTCAGACGCAGGTACAGTACATATTCAGGACTCCGCTTTTGTAAGGTAAGAGATAAGAAGATGGAATGTTGGATGGGACCTGGGGCTATATGATATATCCTAGCATATAATCAATTTTGTTACATGTCATATTTTAGGTGAGCCAGTGATCTTTATATGTTTAGATTCATACAAGTCTAAATTGAGGGCCATTTTTGCATTTTAGTAAGTGTTTTCTACATGCAAATAAGATTATAATTTCATGTTCAATGTATCTTTGTCAAAAGTTATGGATTGCATCTAAATGACATTAATAAACTCATGGCCAAAATGGAGCAAAGTCAAAAGATGGCATGGCCAAATGGTTGGGAAAAAAACGAAAAATAAGCCTTCTCTTTCTGCAATCAAACACTGGCTAAAGACAATTCATAGCAGTGTTGTATTACTGAAGTTGTAGAAGAAATCATACAATGTTTTTTGGTTCAATGGTGCATTGAATAAGCAGTACTTTTAACTTTGGTTACAAATTACAATTGAGTAAATTTGAGTTTGGTTCCAAAACGATTTTATTTATTTATTTATTTGATAGATAGTCTGGCTTGTCCAGCTTGTCTAGTCTAATTTAACATATAATAGTCCGTGAGCCAGGGCCCCAAAATATGAAAACCGTTACCGAAAAAGTGGCAAAAGTTACCATACCTTTTCTGAAAGCCTGGAATCTCAGCTTTCCAATGAGGTATGATGGCCATCTGAGAAGAGTAGCTGTTTCGAGTTATCGCACATAATGTAAACTAAGGTAGAGTAAAATTATGCGAATGAATCAAGCAGAACACTGAGATAGCTGAAAATCTAAAAATGGTATAAGAACAAATGAGACATGGATTCCTATGTTTAAGGGTGTGGTAAACTCAATTATGACATTTCCATTACTGTAAAAGGTCAAGGTCATGACCTTTTGGCAAGGTCAATTTCATTTTTTGACATTTCGCACAGATTGCTTAATTTATTTTCTCCATTTTCCCCACCCATAGTATTGTGGCAAAGGCCATCATACCTTTTCCAGGGTGTCCGCGGGTTTGTAAAAAGTTGTAAAAGGTAGTAAATGAAATCAGGTCAAATTAAGGCCAGTAAAAAGTAGTAAAAAGTAAGAAGTGTCATCTGACGAGGTAGTAAATTTTTGAGCCCCCATCCAAATGACGCTATGAATTTTTCAATGTTTAACTTACATCCATCCTAACTCCTTAAATTACTAAACTTCTGTGGACTTCGCCTACTGTATTATTTTGCGTTGCGAGTGGAACCTGAGTGATAAACTGCAGATGATGTCACGCCTGGCTCAATGGTGTTTTTTGCCCCCAACGGCACCTTCCAGGCAGCACAGCCTAAAAGGCATTATCTTAACCCTATTCCTAACCCTAACCCCCTCAACCCTCATCCTAACCCTTAACTGTGTGGAGTAGTGCCTTGAAGGCAGCGCTGCCTGGAAGGCACCGTTGAGGGCAAAAAATACCAAAGACCTCACGGCTGCCTACCTCACGCGCGCTCAATCAATCTGGGTAGGCTACCTGCCAGATCTCTTCGCAAGTTCGCTATTAGTTAATTTAAAATAAAGGAACAGTAACAAAGGCTATGAAGATTAGACGACTTGAGGTAAAAGGCTATGAGTGAAACTGTCGCCCCTTTTTTGTTGTCTTGTCACGTCATTAAGGACTTAAAACACCCATGAGGATAAATGTAGCACGAGAGACAGTGGGTGAAGCAGGTCATTGCGGATGAGAATATCCATCGAGACTATCTATCCTTTCGCTAAACCCCTACAGCCTAATTATTGTCAAACCGTTCTGCCGAAGCGCAAGAGGGGAGTCACAAAACATTTTAAATTTTGATGTTGAATTTGTCTGTCATCTGTTAAAAAGTTCCCATTTAGAATTACTTCCACTCTGTCTTTTGAGGCATAGCCTTCATGTATTCATACCCGCTAACTAGTCTTTGCCTCGTAATGCCATACATTTCGGCTACATTATCCGTCAAAGCCCCGTAGGGATCAAAACGATTTCAAATGAACCGTCATTTTTGCTAGCTATAGCTTGACTTTGCAAATCACCAGTGCTATGAATGAGGCTAGATTTAAGAAAATATAGCCAAATAGCACGTCAGTAATTTTTTCAAACATACAGTGATTTTGAGTATTTCAAAGAAATGTGGGAAGATCACTGAAGCTATTGTCAGCATGCGCCTGCCTGTGCGCTGAATTGCGCATAGGACTTAATTGAATGGGGAAAGGCCAGACGGCTCTCACCCAATCCTGTTCTCTTATGATGAGCCCCGTGTAACCTTATAGGCCTATGTCCACATGAGTGATAAATATAAAGGTAAATAATAAACATATTCAGAACAGTAATGATCCTGAAAGTTAAAGTGTTGAGCCTAAAGGTGTCCTGACACAAGTAAGCGGTATCATAAGCAAGAATTTACAGTAATTTAGGGGTGCTGTGAATGCAAAAAATGTTGATGGGGTGCCTTGAGCTCAAAAAGTTTGAGAACCACTGGACTAAAGCAAAAATAGATATTTCAGATTTTAGTTGCATTTTTGTCATGTGTCAAGTGTCCCCGAACATGTACCGTAGGTTGCATAAGGAAAGAGAGAGGGGTGGGGAGGATCCGATCCAGGCTCCTGTAATTTAGGGTATCTACTTCTACTGTATGTACTGTAACCAGAAAGAATCATTGTGGGTTTTCAAACTTTGGCAGTGGCATAGCCTAATATTGACAAACTAGAAAAGCACTGAGAGAGCGCAGACCTCCGCCAAGGCAATGTGGACAAAGACACAACATAAATTCCAGATTGTGTTCTGGATCACTGATCGTACCAAAATTGTCGGAATATGTAGGATGCCACCGCCCCCAAAGAAAAAAAAAGTGCGCTGGTAGATGTTGTGGAGGTAGTAAAAATATTGTAAAAGATAGGAAAAAAGGTAGTAAATGGTAGTAAATTCAGCACCAGGATTCCTGTATATACCCTGTTTTCTGAAAGCCAAGAATCTCAGCTTTCCAATGAGGTATGATGGCCATCTGAGAAGAGTAGCTTTTTCAAGTTATCGCACATAATGTAAACTAAGGCCCAGAAAATGATGCTTCTAAATCCAGTAGAACACTGAGAAAGCTGAAGATGTAAAAATGGTATAACAATCAGTGAGACATGGATTCCTATGTTTTAGGGTGTGGCAAACCCAATTATGACATTGCCGTTACTGTAAAGGGTCAAGGTCATGACCTTTTGGCAAGGTCAATGTCATTTTTTGACATTTTCGCACAGATTGTTTAATTTATTTTCTCAATTTTCCCCACCCAAAGTTTTGTGGCAAAGGCCATCATGCCTTTTCTGAAAGCCAAGAATCTCAGCTTTCCAATGAGGTATGATGGCCATCTGAGAAGAGTAGCTTTTTCAAGTTATCACACATAATGTGAACTACTGTTGAGATAATTATGTATAGTAATCAAGCAGAGCACTGAGATAGCTGATGGTGTGAGACATGGATTCCTATGTTTTAGGGGGTGGCAAAACCAGTTATGACACTGCCATTTCTGTAAAAGGTCAAGGTCATGATGTGAAATGCCATGACTATTGCTATTACAGTTGCCATTACTGTAAAAGGTCAAGGTAATGACATGGTCAATGACATAGATACAGATTGCATAATTCATTTTCTCTATTTTCCCCGTCCATAGTTTTGGGAAGAAAGATGTGTATATTCTTTAAAATCCCAACAAAATGCTCTTTCAAATGGTATATAGCACTTGTGTAATAGCTTAGTGGGGGTGCACTTATGATTCAGATATGGAATATGCTTCATGTTATTCAGTATTCACAGCTCACTGTGCATGATAAATAATAACTGTATGTATATGTTTGACAAATGTTTAACTAGTCTTCATTCAAGTCCACATCACTAATCAAACTCCTCATCGTACTCCTCATCAGAGGAATAGGATTGTTCCTCATCAGCAAGATCATACTTCTTGCATGGCATTGGTCAGTGCAATGGGGAATTGTCATGCATTAGGGTCTGACAATGGATACAAGGATTTCTATCCCAATACATAATGGCCTGTATCTAGACCACAGAGTTATGTGCATCTTTCCATTGATATGCCTCCCCAGATCATCACTGACCCACCACCAAACTGGTCATGCTGAATGATGTTGCAGGCAGCATAGCATTCTCCTTGTCTTCTCCATAATTTTTCATGTCAATCACAAGCTCTTAGGGTGAACCTGCTCTCATCTGTGGAAAGTATGGGCACCAATGGCGGTCTTGCCAATTTTGATGTTCTCTGGCAAATGCAATCAAGCTCCACAGTGCTGGGCACTGCTGGAGGTAATTGTGTAGAGCAAAGGCAACCTGTAGCTTCTTGCACAAAGGAAGAGATATTATTCCTGCTGATGGATCCTCTTCATGACCTATAAGGCACTTAATAGCTTAGCTCCTGCATATATTACAGATCTACTTATCCCATACTGTCCTGGAAGACTTCTGAGATCTCAAAATGCTGGTATCCTTGAAAAAGCGACTATATCTAAATCTACAATCGAGTGAAGAGCTTTCACCTATCGGCCACGTCTCTCAATGAATTTGATTCCGCTCTACATTTGCGAGGCGGACTCTCTCAATACCTTTAAGACTTAAAACCTTCCTCTTTGACATCTCCTACAGTTAGGGATGGTACATGGCATATCATCACTCCCCATGGGGTATTTTGGGAAGGGCTGCCTCTGCTGTTTACCCCTGCTTGGGACAAGGTGGCCACTGACCATCCCCACTGGGCTGGTGAGCTGCGATAGCCTAGTGCTGCCACTTACTGCACACTTGCCCTCCTGTACAACTCTCTTTCTCATTTTTCTCTCCCTCTCCTCACTCTGACATGTAATATATGACACACTTATATCATTAAGTGATAGCCTCCTAGACTGGCCTAATTCTTTTGTTTCTTCTGCTACTACACACTACTATCATCCCGGCTGAGTGTTGAGCCTCCCGTCCACATGCCTCCTTGCCACCAACCCCTACCTCACCAGCCACATACCAGGACCAGCCTCCTTTCCACCCAGAGTCCCCATGATGGATCCGGCCTAACTGGCCTCCCTGATGACCACTACCTAAATAACGACCTCCATCCAATGAACTCTAATGCCACCTCAACTATTGACTACACCCCCTGACTTCTACCCTATTGACTGTCCCAGAAATTATGTTTTTCCTCCCATCTAGTAACTCTCAGAACAAAATTCTGTATTCATGTTGTTACTCTGTGTAAACCATGGTCAATCTATGTATATGTGTATAGACTACCAACTGTACGGATACTATATTAGACCCCCGGCAGGTGGGTTGAGCCCATGTGCGTGGATCTGCCCAATGTTTCTTCCTAAAAATGAATTATTAGTAAGCAAAGGAAGTTTTTCCTTGCTCCTGTTACTCATGAGTGCTCCCCATACTGCCTGTAAAGCGCCGTGGGACAATGTATTGTATTTAGGCACTCAACTTTCTATGGCCCTGCACAGCTTTCCAAGAGGAATAAAATAAGGAATAATATAATAGGGGAATAAAATTATAATCTTAAAATGATACAATCTGTCCAAAAAGTCACTGGCCATGGCAAAAGATCATGACCTTTGCCTATTAAAGCAATGGCACTGTCAAAATTGGCCATGAGAATCCATGTCTCATTTGTTAATGTTATTTTAGGTGTTCAGTTATCTTAGTGATCTGCTTTCTACACATAATTTTCTCAACTTTAGTTTGCGATAACATGAAGCAGCAACTCTTCTCAGATGTCATACATCATACATTGAAAAACAGAGATTCCAGGCTTTCATAAAAGGTATAGTAGCCTTTGCCAAAAATATTATGGGGAAAATTGAGAAAATGGATAAAAAATAAAAAGTAATCTGTGTGAAAATGTGAAAAAAATGACATTGACCTTGCCAAAAGGTCATGACCTTGACCTTTTATGGTAATGGAAATGTCATAATTGGGTTTGCCACACTCTAAAACATAGGAATCCATGTCTCATTTACTGTTATACCATTTTTACATCTTCAGCTTAGTGTTCTGCTTGATGTATAAGCATAATTTTCTCTACCTTAGTTTACATTATGTTGTATAACTCGAAAAAGCTACTCTTCTCAGATGGCAATCACACCTCATTGGAAAGCTGAGATTCCTGGCTTTCAGAAAAGGTATGATGGCCTTTGCCACAAAACTATGGGTGGGGAAAATGGAGAAAATAAATTAAGCAATCTGTGCGAAAATGTCAAAAAAATGACATTGACCTTGCTAAAAGATCATGACCTTGACCTTTTACAGTAACGGCAATGTCATAATTGGGTTTGTCACACCCTAAAACATAGGAATCCATGTCTCATTGATTGTTATACCATTTTTAGATCTTCAGCTTTCTCAGTGTTCTGCTGTATTCATAAGCATCATTTTCTGGACCTTAGTTCACATTAAGTGCGATAACTCGAAAAAGCTACTCTTCTCAGATGGCCATCATACCTCATTGGAAAGCTGAGATTCTTGGCTTTCAGAAAAGGTATGATGGCCTTTGCCACAATACTATGGGTGGGGAAAATAGAGAAAATGAATTAAGCAATCTGTGCGAAATGTCAAAAAATGACATTGACCTTGCCAAAAGGTCATGACCTTGACCTTTTACATCAATAGCAATGTCATAATTGGGTTTACCACACTCTTAAACATAGGAATCCATGTCTCATTTGTTGTTATACCATTTTTAGATTTTCAGCTATCTCAATGTTTTGCTTGATTCATTCGCATAATTTTCCTCTACCTTAGTTTACATTATGTGCAATAACTCGAAACAGCTACTCTTCTCAGATGGCCATCATACCTCATTGGAAAGCTGAGATTCCAAGCTTTCAGAAAAGGTATGGTAACCTTTGCCACTTTTTCGGTAACGACCGACCCCTCTGGCTCACGGACTATAACACAGGGGTGATAGCAGTCCGGCGCCGCGCCGGAAATCCGGCGTAGCGTGGCTCTGTTAAAAAAAAAAAAAAGCTTTCCCCATCCCATCAAAGAACGCAGATCCACGTTACGAAAAGTCCCTTTCCCCGCGAAAAAAATGACCTTGCTATTGCTTTGGTAGTTTGCAATTTATGGGATGTTTTTTTTTTTTTTTTCTTTCTCCAGTCTGCGCAACGGCGCAGGAGTTCAGTAAAGGCTTTGCGGACTTTTGAATGTAATGGGAAGCAAGCACTGACCTTACAATGTGAGAAGTTGACAATGTCTCTCTCTATCTCTCCCGGATCTCTGGCTGAATGTTATGCACAACGGTGAACTGGCACTTATTAATTTCGGTGAATATGCTACTTGCACGAAATTCTCAATAAAGTTTACATCATGCGCAGCATGATCGGATGATGGGAATAGCCTGGTTAAAGCAATATCTAGGAGAGAGGTTGACCTAGGGAGAGCAGCGCATTATCTTACTATCTGGAGCTACAGTAGGCCTATGTTTGGCTTTATTGAAGTAGGCTAAAACCGAAACGAGCAAGCGCCCACATTTTCAGTGGCATTGTAACGGAGTGTGTCCGGCGGGTGGTAGACTCAAGGCATGGAAACGGAATAATGCAGACGTCTTTCATTTATTTTATATTAGGCCACCGGCGGGGTGCATAACATAACAAATTAACAAACAAACTAAACAAACAAAACACTGATCAAACTGAAAATAATCAGGGGCAAGGCCCACAAACTAGGCAATATAACATACAATCATTATATCCTCTCGCCTCAGAGGCGAACCCCGACTGTTACGCACTGTAACTACTATCGATCACAACCAAATCATGGTTTACAATCAATTAAGACATTGACTTATGTTTACAACCTATACATTGCAACTGCGCAAGCATACAGTACCCCTTTGTCATCAGAGAACATAATAACAGCATGTCAATAAGGCAATAACACAAAAAGAAAAGATGATCAAAAACACCCCTGTAACAAGCGCTTCCCAGCAGGAGCGCGCTCGCAACTCCATAAAAAGGTTCCACCTCCCATAGCTCGGTTTGATCCCCGCTTATGATAACTTTATTTGTCAGTAAAATATTATATACTATTGTATTGTCAGAGCCCCCACAGATGTTTGAGTTTGCTGCTTTCATGGGAGCCAGACCTCTCTCTATGGGAGCTCAGCTCCCACTGGTTCCCACCTAACTCGAACCCTGCATACGAGCTATCTGCTCACCCACGGCATTGCCCCAGAATTTAAACGCCAGCTGTCTGAGAAACTTAAGAATTGTATGTTTTCCCTTAATGTTGACGAGGCAACAGACAAAAACATGGACAAGATCATGAATGTCCTTGTCCGTTTTTTTGACGAGGATGCTGGAAGCGTGAAGACTCAGCATCTTGCCAGAAGGATAATTAACATCGCAAATGCAGAAGCGTTAACAGCAGAGTTAAATGACGCCCTGCGCACATACGGCCTCGACTGTAGACAAGTGATAAGTATGTTACTTGACAATTGTGCTGTGATGAGGGGGAAAAGGTTAGTTTATTATTTCTGTTCTTGTTATTAAATCATCAGTAACAATAATGATTCATAGTAGGCCCAGAGGTGAAAGTAAGCCTGTACGCACCTGTACTAAGTATAGGTATAACATTGACAGGGGGTACCTAGTGGTGGTAAGAGATGAGGGTTTCTGCCAACCAAAAACCCATATTAAAAATAAGTCACATGCACTGATTAAATAACCAATTCTACCAACAATTTGGCATTGAAAACGAGCCTCCCTCCTTGAAATGGGTTTTGGCAGGTTGGGATGTCTGGGTAGTGGAGCCTGTTGCTAACCATGCTTCATACATACAGTACATACCTAGGGCCTAAATAACACATAGGCCTACTCCCCAAAAGAGTATTGATAAAGTTGTAGTACCGGTAAGAAATTGAAACTACTTTCACCCCTGAGTAGGCCTAATAATAACTTAACAAAAATATCGCATAATAACGTAGGATTATTATTATTATTATTATTATTATTAGTCTTTTTGTTCTAATTATTTTTATTAGGCCTATTGAATTTGTATAGCCTATAATAGCACAATTCACACAAGACTGCTGCTCAACGTGCTTCACAGTTATATCAAAAACAACAATAGGCCATAACATTATATATATATATATATATATATATATATATATTATATATATATATATATATATATATATATTAGTGCTGTCAAACGATTAAAAAAATTAATCTGATTAATCACAAAATTTTTCAAAGATTAATCGTGATTAATCACTTTTAATCGCAACTCATTTCCTCCAGTAAGAATTTGGATGCTAGGGTATATTGGATCCTTATTTTGCCCTGTAAAGGCCCTGATACTAAATAGTTGGCTTTGTTCGTCTCAAATGGGGCAATTCACACCTGTCCCCTACCCCGGAGGATTCCCCAAACATGTTGTTGGACAGTCAGGAGCTAGGCCATAATCTTTGTATAGTTTGACTTGATAACTGATCCATTTTCTATCTGAAATTGAACATAATACATGCCATGAAAGTGGAACCATATCCATCAGGATTAATCTGAGTTAATTTTTTTAATTCGAGTTAAATTTTTTTGATTAATCACGTGATTAATCAGTTAATTTTGCCAGCACTAATATATATATATATATATATATATATATATATATATATATATATATATATATATATATATATATATATAATACAATGACTCATTTGATTGGAGGCTGTAGCCTATAGTTGGTAAAGCATTCACCATGTTTTCAGGAATACATTCTAGTGTTGAATTGTTGAATTGGGGTTAAATTCCCACCTCAATTATAACTATACTGCAACAGCACAAGCCTAGAATGTATTTCTACATAGAACCCAACGTGTCCAGTTTGTTCCAGTCGATCTAAAGTGCTATACGAAGATGGAAATGATCTGTGTTTTTGTGAATAACACTATAGCCATTAAGCAAAAATGAAAACATATCTATAATGGTCATACAAAAACTATTAAATGTTTGAATAATTTGTCAAAATTAAACCTATGTTGCGTCATCGCCAGACCCCAACCGACCCCGCCCCTTGCCCCCGAAAAAAGTTCAGGCTCAGGATTTTTTTTTCACTACCACCCCTGCAAATGTCACCCCAAAAGCTAAGTAACATCATCAGACACATTACAACACACCTCTGTAGTGTTTGTGACTAAAAATGTCTAACATTGTGATTTTATGCAGTGTTTACGAAACCGTTTTTTACACAAACAATACTGGGCTGCTTGCAAAAGCACACAGTTTTAACCACTTTTCCAGACATTTGTTGCCATACTCAATACAGTTCTGTGTTGTAATGTGTGATGATGTTGCATAACTTTTGGGGTGATATTTGGAGAATGTTTTAATGTAAAGTTGAGATGACTAGCAGCAGTCAGATGAGAGACAGAGTGAGTGAGCTCACCTACATTTGCATAATTTCCTTCACCAAAATGTTGCCATTTGTATCTGTGCACCAACAGTGGTGTAACGCAAACACTCGGGCCCCCTGCAGAAAACCAAACGGGGGCCCCTTCTGAAGAACTTTTAGATGAGTATGATAGTCCAGTCGTAATATGAGGTTCTGTGACCATCCTCTGGCAACAATGTTTTGATGATTGATTTGACCTCTATGGACCCTTTAGAAAAGATTTAGCACCCATGTCCCTCCCAAAAATCCCGGCATTTTTTGCTAGAGAGCCAAATTCAAAATGGCGCCCGGCGCCATCTTTAAAAAATAACTTTTGATCTGGATGACCTAGAATCATGTATGAAGGCACTTTTTCATACAAGTCAACCATGAGGATTCCAAATCTGACATCATTTTAATCATCAAACCTAGTTTTGACATTGAAATTCAGGATGGCCGCCATTCAGTAGAGTGAAAATGGGTCATTCCGTGTCAAATCGCCCAATGGCTTACACCCCACCAGTTCAGATTTTGCTGGAATTTGGTCTATAGGGTCATCTAGGCTGGCAAAGACAAATTTCCAAATATTAGCCATGTTGGACCAACGGTTGTCAAGTTATGGCCTGCCCAATTTTGCCAAAAATGCCAAAACGGGGTCGGCGTCTCATATTTGAACCCCCATATCTCAGTAACCAGAGGGTCTATCATCAAAACAATGGTATTTCTGGGTTGGAAATTGTCAAAGGAATCCAAATCTGGATCCTCAGATTTGATGTAAAAGCAAGCTAAAATGTCATGACCTTTTGACCTTAACATAAAGTACACCAGAAATTGTAGCCTCCATATCTTTCCCATACCATATAAAAAAAAAATCAGAAGTGTACTTTACGTAGACTTGCCAAATACAGCTTTAATGAGATACTGATGAAACTCAAATAATAATATGATTTATACTAAAGTTTGACATAGAAGTTGTTCAGTCACAGTTTCTGAAATTCAGGGAGGGTTATAGTCCAGTCGTAATATGAGGTTCTGTGACCATCCTCTGGCAACAATGTTTTGATGATTGATTTGACCTCTGCTAGAGAGCCAAATTCATACTGCAGGGCACGGTATGTTTGATGTGGATTTGTGCACCATGAGGGAAAAGTACACTTCTGATTTTTTTTTTATATGGTATGGGAAAGATATGGAGGGTACAATTTCTGGTGTACTTTATGTTAAGGTCAAAAGGTCATGACATTTTAGCTTGCTTTTACATCAAATCTGAGGATCCAGATTTGGATTCCTTTGACAATTTCCAACCCAGAAATACCATTGTTTTGATGATAGACCCTCTGGTTACTGAGATATGGGGGTTCAAATATGAGACGCCGACCCCATTTTGGCATTTTTGGCAAAATTGGACAGGCCATAACTTGACAACCGTTGGTCCAACATGGCTAATATTTGGAAATTTGTCTTTGCCAGCCTAGATGACCCTATAGACCAAATTCCAGCAAAATCTGAACTGGTGGGGTGTAAGCCATTGGGCGATTTGACACGGAATGACCCATTTTCACTCTACTGAATGGCGGCCAGGCATGAAAAATAAAGGAACAAGAATTTGTAATTATATTAAATGTTTTGCCTGTGTTTACAGTTAAGTCTCAAAGTATGAGCACTGTATGTATGAGTATTTCTCCTGAAGAAATATTTATTTAAATGAATGTATTTTATTCCTGTTTTATAAAATATTAATCATTAATCATTTTTATTACCTATGTTGTGCGTACATCATAAGATACAACAGCCAATAGTAGACTATTATCCCATATTGCAACCAAAACTGCAATGTTGTAGTTGTCTGTCGTTTCTTGTAAATGTCTGAAATAGGCCGACACAGGAAGATTTAGGTGTGGCTTGTTCCACAGGAAACCACAGTCATATGTTTTGTGTATGTGTATGTGTTGAGTGAAACATCTTTCTTAGCTGCTGCAACAGTTCACAATTCTTAGATTATCTTAGATATTCAACAGGTGGGCACCAACAAAGGTGAACAAGTTTCATTACGGTTTGTCGAAATGAAGCTACTCATAACCACTGAGCTAAATAAAAAGTAAGCAAATTACTTATTTTTAAATCTGCAACTGGGCCACTTTAACTTCCTACATTAGCCTTGGGAAGGTTAATTAACTCATGAAATTTGATGGTAACGCTTTGATTTACAGCCCTGAAGTACTGGGTAAGTATTAAGTAAGAATGGTGTAACAAAAAAGTATCAAAGGATAAATTGCTGGAATAACACATGGGTCACGCTTTATTTTACAGCCTGTGATGTACTGTGTAAGTAACAGTAAGAACAACGTAACAAAACAGAACTTAATGTGTAATATTGTCATAATTATAAAATAAGTGTGGGGGTAGCCTGGATCCCTTGCTGTTGTTGATTAACAGTTTTATTTTCTGTCATGTTGGTAGCTCTCACGGTAAGGAGGCTGTTGTGAGCCTCTTCGCTTTGCTTAGACCTTTCATTTCATGCGAAGGAATAATTATTTTCATTCTATGTTGTAAATAAATGGCATCTTTGTCAAACCGTTGCCTCTGGCTATATGTCACACCTCTTGAGTAAGCTACCCTACTGGAAAGTAAAGAATAAGTACCGTGGAATAACCTAGATAGCCCAAAGTTACTTGTAACTACACCCTAATATTGGATGCGCGGGCTGTAAAATGAAGTGCATCCAAGTTGATCCAACCCTGGCTTTCCTATACGCTTCTGCATCCAGGCTACCCCACACTTATTTTATAATTATGGCAATATTACACATTAAGTTCTGTTTTGTTACGTTGTTCTTACTTGTACTTACTCAGTACTTCATGGGCTGTAAAATAAAGCGTGAACATGGGTTATTCCAGCAAACATTTTGTTACACCACTCCTACCTAATACTTACCCAGTACTTCAGAGGTTGTAAATTAAAGTGTTACCAATTCGCCTTATCAAATCACACATAATGTCAAAGCCTCAATGAATACTAGCAGGCCTGAAATGTACATTTAAAACTTCAAGCTATCTGAATTTGAAGTGCCCATAAATGGCAATTTAGAAATGCCTATTGATTTGGTCAAAGGGTAAGGGGTAGCAGCATGCGACTTGGTGAGGGGGCGCGAGGGTAGGTGGTCCCTGAAAAATTTTTGGGTGCAAAGTGGTCCTTGGTCTGAAAAGGTTTGAGAAACACTGCAATAGCCAAGATACAATAGCCTAGGCTACACAATATTGTAGTTGTCTGTCGTTTCTTGTAAATGTCTGAAATAGGTCTACTCAGGAAGACTCAGCTTGTCGCTTGTTCCACAGGAAACCACAGTCATATGTTTTGTGTATGTGTTGAGTGAAACATCTTTCTTAGTTGCTGCAACAGTTCGCATTTCTGCATTGTGCTGGGCTATCTTATATTTTCAATAGGAGGGTACCCAACAAAGGTGAACAAGTTTGATTCTGGTTTGTCAAAATGATACTCTCTTTTTCCCTTTTTAGTCATTGGTTTCTTATAACCACTATGTTCAATCTGCTTAATCTTTAAAGAGTTTTCATTTGAAGGACCTGGTTTTCTAGGGTTTGCATTTGTTCCTTAATTGATTATTCAAATGTTTTTTCAACAGTTGCAACGTTTTATTTTCCTGACTGCGCTTAATGAAAAGTAAGTAAATTACTTGTTTTTAAATATGCAACCCATAGGTTACTTTAACTTCCATTTGCCTTGGGAAGGCTAATTACCGAAATAATGTTGAAGCCTGTTATGAAACTTGTTATGCACTATTCTAACAGTTTCAAAGTGCGCTGATAGTTACCATGAAACATGTTTACTGGGCGTTTCTGTTTTTCTTAGTTGCACACTCATTTGTTTTTGTGTTCTTGCTCTCACTCACTAACCAGGCATAGGAAAGACAGTAAGGGAGGGGGGTTGGAAGAGGTAGTTTCATGCATTGCAACATAAAAAATGAACTGAACTAGTTCCTGTGTGTTTGGAGCAGTGAACTTAGTTCAAAATTTTTGAAAAATGAACTGATGATCTGAACTAGGCCTAGTTCATTTTAAAATTTGTGCACTATAAACTTAACTCGTTAATGTAAAAAGTAGTGCTGTCAAACGAAAAATTATATCATTAATTACACAATTTTGCAATGATTAAATAAGGGTATGTTGGATCCTTATTTTGACCTAAATAGCTGGCTTTGTTCTTCTCGAATGGGGCAATTCACACCTATCGCCTACCCCCCACAAATTCCCCAAACATTCAGGAGCTAGGCCATAGTCTTTGTCAAGTTTGACTTGATAGCCAAGCTGTTTTCTATCTGAAATTGAACGTAATATATGCCATGACCATGGAACCATAGCCATCAGGATTAATCTGAGTTATTTTTTTTCTAATCTTACTTAATTTTTTTGGATAAATCACTTGAGTTAATCAGTTAATTTTGCCAGCACTATAGTAAAAAGTGAACTTTCCCAACACTGGCTGCCTCATTAATTAAGCCAAAGTCTTCAAACCCTTCTAAAAAAAATACTTAAGTAGAGTAGTAAGCTAATATAATGATAATTGAAAGTAGAACGCAAAAACACGAACAACACGTGCGAGTGCCCAGCATCGCCGCTTGTGGCTTTAAATCTGTATCGCTGTTTGTTGCCTAAATTTGCACGCACTGTTGCTGCACTGTCGTGTTCCCTTTCCGATTTGCTGATTAAAAGCCTGTTATGTGGACTGTCAGGTGGATGATGATGGCTCCCATAATAGGTTTTTTCTTCATTGAGAAAACTGCACTGGGTGAATCATAAGTGCAGTTGCATGCTCATATTTCTGTGTTTAGGCTAGATGACACAGATTTACCACAATGTGGCATTCCTACCAGCTTGCACAGGTTAAGTGGTTCACCACAATCGTTCGGTTTTAATTCACTTGGTGGTGCCAAGGGGAACTTGGCCAAACTGTGGGGGAGGGGTTTGAGAGGCTGTTGACAAGCATAGTAGAGACTGGGGGACCAGAGAGTTGTATGATTTAGAATTTTTTTTGCCCAAGTCTCGGAATTACGTAGACTTGCCAAATACAGCTTTAATGAGATACTGATGAAACTCAAATAATAATATGATTTATACTAAAGTTTGACATAGAAGTTGTTCAGTCACAGTTTCTGAAATTCAGGGAGGGTGATAGTCCAGTCGTAATATGAGGTTCTGTGACCATCCTCTGGCAACAATGTTTTGATGATTGATTTGACCTCTATGGACCCTTTAGAAAAGATTTAGCACCCATGTCCCTCCCAAAAATCCCGGCATTTTTTGCTAGAGAGCCAAATTCAAAATTTTGATGTCAAAACTAGGTTTGATGATTAAAATGATGTCAGATTTGGAATCCTCATGGTTGACTTGTATGAAAAAGTGCCTTCATACATGATTCTAGGTCATCCAGATCAAAAGTTATTTTTTAAAGACGGCGCCGGGCGCCATTTTGAATTTGGCTCTCTAGCAAAAAATGCCGGGATTTTTGGGAGGGACATGGGTGCTAAATCTTTTCTAAAGGGTCCATAGAGGTCAAATCAATCATCAAAACATTGTTGCCAGAGGATGGTCACAGAACCTCATATTACGACTGGACTATGAGGAAGATTTTTCATGATAGACAACTGTTATCATTAGACCTTTGGCAATAAGGGTAATAGAGGTTCTCAGTTCCTTGGAACTTATCGCTTAAAAAAAACATGGCCTATATCCTAGATGTAAAATGTGTAGGCCTACTTTAGAGCAATTAAAGTGATTGGGCTCAGGTTTGTCCTGAATGCAGAACTTGCCTTCTGGATGGACAGTGGAATATGTGTGCTTCACACTTCACATACAGTGTCACGGCTTGGCTCAACAGCCGTGGCAAAGAAGGACACAGTGCAAGCAAAATAGCAAAAATAAGTAATTTATTATGAAAAGTCAAAAGGCAACGAGAAATCAAATACTGGTGGAGTATGGTAGTCAGTAAAATCAGCAGTGTAGAGTGAGTGCATGGATGCGTGGAGAGTATTGTGAGGGGTGTTGCGTGTAAACAAAAGGGGAGAAAAGGAAGCTCCAAAATGGCAATGGGGGAAACTGCTTTTAAGGACGTCATGGAGACACCTGGCCCAGGTGTCACCAATAATTGTGCATGGGCTGCAGCCGCACCTATGTGAACACAAAACACAAAAGACAAGACAGGCATGTAGGCGGGGCCAGCAGACCATCACAACAGTAACACTTAAAAGGATCCCCGGCTGGTTTGGCATGTTAACGTTATAAGATTAGTAACAACGTCAATTTTAATTTACGTTACCCCAAAACATTAAAAATACGACGGTTTTAAAGAAAATGTTTATTAGAACCTGACAATCATTTCTTTGGTAAAGTTCTATTACGGTTACACCTCAATGACTTATGGGTAAATCGTGACATCAAATGGTTGTCCAGCAAAATTCTATGGCTTTACAGGACCAGTTTTGGACGTTATTGCAAAGTAAAATACATCTTCTGTTAAGTTTGCCGTTTAAACCCACGCCACCATGAATTAAGGGAACAACGCGGAAGACAGTACACGGTGTTGGAAGATGACCAGAGAGGTGAGGATATGATAGAGGATCAATATTTACGTTGTCCATGTGTAGCTCCAGCTTGACCGAAAGCAGTGCAACCATTTTAGACGGTGGGCCGAGGGCGTTTTTCGTGTTGTTTTGTAAAAAATATCAGAAGAGTAGACAAGTTTTCATCTGTGATATAAACAAATGGTATTAAGCCTAACAAAATTTGTTGGCAGCTCTGGTTTGATCATATATCGTCAAAAACAGTAGGTTTTAATCGTTATTTTCCTCGGAAATATGCAAGGAAATCTATAGGTATAACCCAATCAAATGTCGGCATTTTGAGTCCTTGGAAAAATCAACCAATCGAGTAAGAGTTCAATAGGACCCGCCTCGGAATGTAAACACCAGCTAAGCAGCAATGTCAGAAAACGCTGCAAAATCCCCTTCAGATGGCTTATTTTAGATCATAGAACTTCAGATAATAGTTGTCAACCCACTTTTTGTATAAATCTTACCTTGTTCCTGTCTGGGCATGCTGCAGAATATTGACTTTATAAATCCAACGGTGAAATTCTTAATAAGAAACATGTCATCTGCTATAGTGTAGCCTAGCTATCAGCAGCAGAGGTTGAAGCAAATCGTAGGCTATCACTTGTAAGTGTAGCGGCTGTACTCTTCTTTGCGTTGTGTGTTAGGCTACATTTCATTAACTCTGTTACATAAGCAAACAGTTGGCTTACAAACAATCGTTGTTACTAAAAATTACAA
This sequence comes from Sardinella longiceps, assembly GCA_027497455.2. NCBI lineage: Eukaryota > Metazoa > Chordata > Actinopteri > Clupeiformes > Clupeidae > Sardinella > Sardinella longiceps. The sequence goes on from JAODXP020000015.1 coordinate 854,065, forward strand.
TAAAATTGACGCTGGACCCATTGTCAGAATCTCTTCAACTTCAGGTCTTAGGAGAGGTTCGGTTATCATTAAGGTAGTGCTTGCACATTATAAAAGACAATGTTTCTTCACAATCTTTTCGTTGACCACAGAAAATGTGTATAATATCCCAACATGTTAGTAATGACAGTTTACTAGGCCTATGCTTAACTGCAGTAACACAAACGTTTCAGGCATTATTAGGCTGTAGCTGACTGTAGCCTGTTTCATTGTTGTAGAGATGAATTGCAGACACCTTTTTGTCAATAAGATGTCTTTATATCAATGGAACATGGCACATGGGATTAAAAAAATGTAGGCCTACTTTGTAATGACTCTAGTGTCTATTTGCTATAATATCTATCTGTACTATTTTCAATAGCTAATGTAGCCTACCCACCTGCACTTTCTGCTCAAAGAAAGAGGTAGCTTTAGCCCTTGACCATCGAAGACTAAAGTTCAAATTTATTTACTTGAATGCTTGTTTAGGCACACGTAATGTAACAAGGTGTTGGCTTTATTGAACAGCAGAACTAGAAAGATTCAGTTCATTTATTTGTCACATCATGCGTTCAGGTACAAAGAGCAGTGACATGGAGAAAATATATCTGTCAAAAATAGCTAACTTACATAGATGTCATTATACTAAACTGAATGACAATCACCAAGATAACATTACGGACATTAGTTTAAAGTGTACAGGGCATTGTATCGGTGTGTTGTTCGATATATTAAGTTATACTGAAGTCCAAACACATCAGCAGTTAGCAAAACAGTTAGCAATAGCTCTAGCTGTGCTCTATCGTTATGGACATCATGTTGATTAGACCTTGAATAGTTATGTTCGTTCACGCTAGGTAGGTTAACGGAGACTCTTAATTCTAAACACTACTCTGTCAAAATAGTAATTTGTTGGTAACATGCATCATTACACACATTATAGTGCAAATTCCGTGACATCCAGCTTGCTTGCCAACCTCTCCCTGTCGAGTCGTCTTCCTACTTCCTCAAACAGTCTCGCACTCTGTCTTTCTCGAGTCTTCATTGGCGTTTCTCAAGCCACGTGAGGCGAATACGATTTTTTGATTGGTATGCAGTATGTGTGGCCCTGATAACGCTTGCCTGCTAAAGTTATGAAACATAAAGTTGATTTTCTCAAATATATGATCGAGTTGAGGCTGCCAACAAGCGGAAATGAGCTTAGAAAAAAATATGTATTGCACATATGAAAAAACAACTACTCTTCTCCAATTTTGTCCAAAAGTGAAAAAGTAAAGCAGATAGAGGCATTCGGCCCACCGTCTATTTGTCATCATGGTTTTACCCATAAGTCATTGAGGCGTAACAGCAATGGAACTTCAGCTTCCAATAAACATTTTCTTTAAAACCGTCGTATTTTTAATGTTTTTGAATAAGGTGAATTAAAGTTGACGCCAATGCTAGTCTTATAACGCTAACATGCCCAACTAGCCGGGGATCCTTTTAACTCATTGACTGCCAATGACGTCTTTAGACGTCAACTGAAATACTACCGTTCACTGCCAATGACGTCTTTAGACGTCAACTGTGTTTTTTAATGGGGCGGGCTGCAGAAAGACCTAGGGAACCTTGTCTGTAAATATCAGAATTCTCCGTCGAAAATTGTTGTTCCAAATTGATCCTGAGGGTGGCAGTGTGTCACTTTGGATGTGAGATCAGCAGAGATTCATAGGTATAGCCAAGGGAGAAGTAGAGAAAGCTAATGACATGGCTAAATATGTCGCTAGCAAAGTGCAGACGTAAATCGGAGAAGTTTAGGCAGTTCACACTCGATCAGAGTATGTGTCACTGCCATAGTAGTTCGAGTAGTGTTCCGATCGTGGGAGATGAAGGAGATCAACCTTGGGCAAACGGAAATAGCAGTTGTGACTTGTTTCAGTGCCCAGCTAGCTCACAGTTCCGGGTCAGGTAAGAATTTGCGAGCCGGATGTTGATCACTCAGTTATCGCTGTCACAGCCTGTAATGGCATATATTTACCTTGTTACAACAATGCCTATTTTATTACCAAAAGCCCCCTGTTACTGTTGTTTTTGTGGTCTTATCAAAGGAAGACATTTTCCCGATGTTTGACGTGCTAATAGACCGAAAAAAACAGCAAAAATATTGTGAAACAAAAACGCTAATTTTCTCCCTTTTTTGATAAAAAACGGGAGTGTTTGGAGAAAGTAGCTTATGTTCGCCTGCTGATTTCTAAGCAATGGAAAGGGGTAGAAACGAACTTTTTTTTCTGGTGAAAGAAGAGAGTCTGCTCGTAGTTTCATTGTTTATGTAGTCGTAACACATAATATTCTGTGGCTCTTTAAAAAACAGTCAAAATTCCCCAAAACCTCTGGCAGTAGGGAACGCTCTATTCTGAAAACGGCTGGCAGTCAATGAGTTAAGAGTTGGACACCTTCAAAACTTATAGCCTAATTGGCTTGTTTCCCACACCAAAACCTATTGTAATTTTTTTTTTTTTTTTTAAGATTATTTTTATTTTACTTTTTAAAATAAAACTAAAAATAAACTAGAAAAGCGCTCAGAGAGCGCAGACCTCCGCCAAGACAATGTGGTCACAGAATGTGTTCTGGATCACCGATCGCCACCAAAATCGAATCAGTTCTTCCTTGTCCCAATACACACATTGTCCGAAATTTCATCCAAATCCGTGCAGTACTTTTCGAGTTATGTTGTACACAGACAGGCACACACACGCGGGTGAAAACATAACCTCCTTGGCGGAGGTAATAAAAAAAATAATGTGTGAGTTCTTGTGGTGTAAACATAGAGGTCGCAGATCAGATACTAAAAATGCAAGAATAAGAATAATGAGTGAACCGGTCTGGTCCGTGTACTTTTTCGTTCATTCATTATTATTCTGCGTATATGAGGCATACGCAAAGACGCTCCAGACGAAGCCAGAGCCATGAGACATAACAGAAAAATAATAGAGTGTATTCTTTAGCTGGCAAGCTTATTGATGAGTGCGTGCTCTTGCTCTTCATACCACTGTTTTACGCACATTTAATACACATTTCTCTTTGATACATTTGGGGCATTACCGTTTGGAAGCCGTAGACTACACAGGTAAAGACTGGAGATGAGCTGGGAAGTTGATGGAAGTGGAACATGCTGATAATCAGAGCTGTCAAAATCCTTTCTCAATCACAGGTGGTCTACCCTTCCCGTCCTCTGTCCCTACTCAATATTGTGGTGGCGTTTGCATGCACTTTTCGAGGTTGTGGGCGTCACAAAATATTATTTGCACACTCATCACAGATCAACCACATCTTTTGAAGTGTACCAACGTTCCGGAATAGCGTTGCAACAATGCTTGCAAAGTTGGTATTTGCCTAAAAATAAACCATGTATAAAAACTCAACCACCTACTTCCAGAATTACTTCCAGGTCATCCGAATTATCGGTGCTTAACAAACCAAAGACGCAATTCAGGTGGACGTTTTTCTTTATTGCTCTTCTCTTTTTCTAGGATTCAGCGTTTCAGTGCCTAAAAGATATCAAAACATGGTGCTTAATTCCATTTCATAAGTGATATTCAAGCGTATAACACCATAAACAAATCCTTATTCATTTCTCGTGCGACTTCCAAAATAGAATAATGAATGAACGAAAAAGTACATGGACCCCTATCCCCAGCATTTTGAAAACCAAACTGATGGACATATACAAATATAAAATCAAAATTGGTGCCAAGACCATTTTTCAAATGTTTCATTTTTGACCTGAGTATTAAATAAAAGTTAAAAAAAAGTTGTTATTTTGTTTTTTGTTCAACACTGAAAAACCATAAAATCATTTTTTCATTTAATTGTTATTCCTTTCTTAATTGGAATTCAAATGAACGAATCATAGCGTACATTCAAATACATACATGACTTTTGAATTTGAACGTTCAAAATTTCAATATAGGGTTTTGGAACCAAATTCTTCATGTGTTAGTGAAAAGCATTGCTTAAGAGAAAAATCTGAAATAATTAGACTATAGCCCACGTTGTTAGAGGTAATTGAATTCTGTCAGTAGCAATGACAATGAGAGAATTGGTGCAATACAGACCAAAATTGTGAACCAGCAGTTAAAGGAAAATGCCGGTGATAAAAGCTTCCTAGGTCTATTTTGGCATCATAGGGAGTGCTTACGTTGAGTTGGAATGACAATCACATCAATCGGATGTGTTTTGAGAAAGTTCTTGTTTTGCTGTTTTAGCGGAAGCAGCTAACGCGGCAGAGATGGGGGCATACCGTTTTCTCGGAACAAAATGCTAGTTATAAACCCTTAGAAAGCTCCAAACAAAATGAAACTTTTGTAGTAGTAAGTACAGGGACCCTACACCAAAAAACAAGTGTAGCTAGCTCTGCAAGTGCACTGACAGAGTGTGCAGAAGAGTAAATATTCTGAGTAGAGTAAAGATTCTGTGCCTTACCTGAAATTGTTCTTGTCCTGCACCATCTTCAGGATAACGTTAGTCCAAAAATATTGAATGCCGAGTGCAGATTCATCTTGCTGAAAATGGGAACGGTCTTCTGGGGCGTGTTTACATCGGTAGAGAGTCTATCGGCCAATAAGCGAAGCTGATTAGACGAGCTGTCCAATCGTTTCAAACCAGAAGTGAATGCCCTCCCACCCGCAGTATAATCGCGTCAGGTTAAAGAACCTCCAGACTATGAATATGGATGAACAGCAGTATTATGGTCGGGCTATGCCAGGCTATGTATCACCGGCATTTTCCTTTAATAATAACTGAACAGGGCCCAGGAAAATTAAACTGCAACTGAGTTTTCTTGCCCTCAGCGATGGGTTGATTGCTCCAGACTATTGTTATAAAAAATTCTAACTGTGGTGATACCTGGTGATATTTTCTTATCGTGTTGTGATTTTGCTTGTTCAGCAGCAATTATGGGAGGTGAGCAGACAAAGCCAGCAACCGTGCCAGACCCTAGTAAGTCTGTTATATACTGTACTGTACACACACACACACACACACACACACACACACACACACACACGTAGGTGTACTGTTGACACAAATGCTCAAGTTCTCAAGCATACTTTTTTGGTGAAAATGAGCTAGAGGAATACATATACATGTATATCGTAGTTAGTAAAAAAAGAAGATGTTTATTACCTTTGGCTCAGTCCCCATGAAGCAGTGATGGGGACTTGGACTGAAGTCGCACTTAAGTCGCTCATTCTGGAGACTTGAGTCTTGACTTGGACTTGCCCTCAATGACTTGAGACTTGACTCTGACTTGAGCCTTGTGACTCGTGAACAATGTTCATTTCACGGAAGTGTTCATTTCATTATTTCGGATTTTCTGACGTTTTGTTATGGGGAAAGCATAGGCACAATATTTCCTGCATACAACTGCATTCTAAATTTTCTCAGGTCTAACATTACAGCTGATTAACATTACGCAGGCTATTTACAGACAGGGTGCACCTGGCTTAAATTGCAAATTGCCTGTCATGAGAGCGTATTCAGGCAAGGTGCGCTTTGAGAGGGATTCAGGAGTTTTCCCCCAAAAATGCATCTAATTACGTATGCCATGGCATTTACAAAGACCGCCTGTAAGAGCACGTCTTTATTTGCATGAGGCAAATACCGTCTCCTCAAAGCAGGTATAAGCCGAGCATAAATTGTTTTGTGTGACAATTTACTTTATTTAATGGCAGCAGTGATCCGGACAAGATGAAGGCAGATATATGTTTGGGAGCAGATAGATGTTTGCCACGAGAATTATTCTTTTCCAATTAAGCCAAGCATAGACGATAGCCTACAAATTAAACTAGATGAAGTGTCAACGGAATGTCAATAATTCCTCACAGATGCTGGACAGAAAATCTACTGCTGGTCCCCTCTCTTACTGTTGGTCAGGTGGAAAGTTGGGCAGATGAGGGGCATCCAGAAGTGTTACCCACAGATAATACTTTTTACCCACACCCAATACACACACAGGTTTTACACACAGGTGACTGTGTTCCATTCACTGGCGTATGCCACCTGCACTTTTCAATGCACCATTCAATGGCGTAGGATGCCACCTGCACTTGCTGATTAAACAACCTTGCCCATTGTTTAACGTCAGTTGCGCAAAAAGAAATTGGAAGCATTGCGTGTGCATCAGGCCCGGAGCCAGCAGTAGCCTAGATACACAGGGCAAAATAAAAGAAATATGATGCTACAGTCGAATGTTGCAAAAAATGTGATTTTGGCATTCTCCAGTCTGTGCAACGGCGCGTCTAACTCTGAGTTCAGTAAAGGCTTTGTGGAATAGGCTTTTGAATATACTGTAATGAGAAGCAAGCACTGACCTTACAATAAGTGACAATTTGGCAATGTCTCTCTCTCTCTCCCGGACCTCTGGCTGAATCTTATGCTCAACGGTGAACTTATTTATTTCAATGAATAGGCTACGAAATTCTCAATAAAGTTTACACCATGCGCAACATATTCAGAATAGCCTGGTTAAAGCAATATCTAGGAAAGAGGTTGCCCTAGGGAGAGATGTACATTATCTTACTATCTGGAGCTACAGTATGTTTGGCTTTTTTGAAGTAAAACCTAAACGAGTTGGTCAGAGCAGGTCGGCATAGCAAGCGGCCACATTTTCGGCATGATGGTATAACACGTCCTCAAGTTTAGATCTTTTTTTTCCCCCCAAAATAAGCAGAGCTATAGAAACCGCTCAGCAAGTAGCAAGTTCAAGTGTCTTGTTCGGATGAACTGTGCGATGGCGCTAGTTAGATAGTTTTGCACGCATAGTGGCTTGGTGGTGTAGTGCAGCCATGCTGCACTAATGCTTTTACGTAGGACCTATGTTTAGGCTATTATTAGGTTACTCGTGTCAAATTATTCATGTTTTGTGTCGATATTACCCTGTTATGGCTTATAATAACTTTATTTGTGATTAAATTATTATATACTATACTATACTATACTATTATATACTATTGCAAGGGCGTCGCCGTAATAGAATGTGAGTGGGACGGGACCCCCTCAGATTTCAAAATTTTACGTTTGGACCCACCCAGATTTGATGACAAAATTATCCAGCAGAGTTTCTAATCTATCGCGAATCCATTCCACTTCAAAGCGCTGAAAATCCACTCGCGATTTGCATTATCAACAACACCTCCCTGCATGCAATCGTCTGTCCATTCCACTACTGACTGGCACACCCATTCTTCTCTACCATGCCACTTGCTGATTTTTAGCCTAATTGTACCGAAATTATAAGGCCATCATTGCAATCTACATGAACTGGCCTTTCCAACAGTGCTACTATTTAGTTTCTGTGATGAACGCATTACGAGATAATTAGCGATGAATTTATGCCAATATTATGGTCACCAATACAGTTCTGCGTCTATGTCATACATTGTTCTCTGTGTGATATCTCACGGGTTCTTAACTTAACCATGGCAAAACACATATCAAAAGAAACAGCAGATCCTACAGATTACAATGATGCATAGAAATCGTCTTTGTGATTAGCGGTTCCCGAGTAATCCGAAATCTATAACATTTCTGCATTGTCTTCAATGCTGTCATCCTAAAATAGATGAATCCTTTTCATAGTGTAAGTTGTTTTTAGCTCCCTGTTCGTCAGGACTAACATTTAAGTAACAGTTTGTCAGGACATGTGCTAGAAATGTTGTCTCAAGATCCAAAATAGTAATAGATTATATTTAATATTCATAGGCCTATTTAATAATTAATAAAATATTACAGTAATACAGTATGCGAAGAAGTTTAACAAAGACCTGACAATAATGGCTGTAGATGCAGAGAAAGCCTTTGATAGACTTGAATGGCTTTATTTGTTTAAAGTGTTAGAAGTATTTGATTTTCCGCCTAGATTTATAAACTTGATTAAGCTGATTTATAAATCTCCTGAAGCATATGTGTACACAAACGGCGTAATGTCAAAACCCTTTCTTTTACATAGGGGCACCGCGCAAGGATGTCCATTATCCCCCTCATTGTTCACTCTAGCCATAGAGCCGCTAGCCCAAAAAATCCGGGAAACAGAAGAAATTCAAGGTATTAGAATTGGAAGTAAAAATTATAAGTTAAGTCTGTTTGCAGGCGACTTATTACTGTACCTAAGCAATGTCGCAACATCCATCCCCAGTATAATGACAATAATCAGAGATTTCTCTATGATATCTGGTTATAAAATAAATATTGGGAAAACTGAACTGATGGTGATGGATAGGAGTAAAATTAATATGGAAAATTTAAGTCAATTTAAAATACAGACAAAATACATCTAAAAGAGGGGTTGTTGGTTTTCTATGTATTTAATTAGTATATAAAACATTGTTATTTCATGTTCCTTCTCTAAACATGTATAAATCATGTAGAACTATTCTATTCTTGAATAGTCTTGGGGGATGTACAATCTTTAAGATTAAATCATGTTCAGAGTAAAAGAAATAGTTATGTTTGGTTTGAAATTTAAATCTCCGCCCACTGCCAAACAGTAGCAGCAACACGACTCGACGGCCATCTTTTTTAATTCCTCATGCGGAGATGGAATGTCCAGTGTGGTTCAGTCTGTGGAAGATACTTCAAGATTTGTGGACTTAAATGCAAGGTAAAAATGATTAAACCTTTGTAAAATTGTACAGAGTTGGATATGCTGTAGATACATTGCTTCAGTGACTAATGTTGATTAATTGGCTAACTAAAGTTAATGTTCAGAAATGTTAGCTTGGCTAACAATGCATCCTTGTCAGCATGCATTTGACATAGCCTATCTGAGGACATAAGTTCACATGATCGTGTGAACTTACCGAACACAAGTTTGGTTGACTTCAACTCTGAAATTGGCTAATGTTAATCAGCTTTAGATGTAGTTAGGCTACTTGAAAAGTTAAGTGGATGTCGGGGCTAGCTAAGCTAAGGTAGGTGACTCATTCAACTTAACATGGGGCTGACTTGGACAGTTCTGCAAATGCAAGTGTAATACAAGGCCAACAGATGAATTGATGTCTGTAATCTGGGAACTTTGCAACTGAGACTGGGACAAATAGGGCTGAGATGTATTTGCTTTGACTCTTATCAGATAAGTTTATGCAATATTCTTTTTTCCCATGTTTAGATGGATGAGTAAAGCTTGTCTCTGATTCAAGTGCCAAGTAGCCTACCAAGCTGAGAGTTCAGGTGAGGAAATCTTTCTGATTTCATGCCTGTAAACTGATTTCATTTTGCAACTTGAAAGCCTACCTGAATCTAAATTGTTGGATAAGGGTGAATATCCTGTATCCAAAATGTTGGACAAGTTTGAATATCGATTTTAATTTGTCCTGGCTTCCAGGTTGTAACTTACTGTAGATATGTTGTTGTTTTCTCTCTCTTTCTTTACTTGTCGGACATAAGCTTTCTCCATCTCACAGAGGGATTGCTGAAAAATATTACCAAGGACCTCGGTTCTACAGAATCTGAAATAAGTGAAGGTATGCTACACCTAACTAAGAAAGAAAATAAGCATATTTCCTTTGAGCATCAATTAATAAAATTTTGCTAATTGCAAAGAAACTACCATTAGTAAAGGTATTGTTGATTCATTTGTAGTGATAATATTGATGTTACTGAAACAAACATTGACAAAATTGACAAAATGTATGTAATGGGTTGTATTGGTTTTGCTCTTCACAGACTGATTTGAGTCTCAATGAAGATTTTGGGAGACCGCACAGCGAGAGAGAACCTTACGTCAACCTTTTGCAGCAGTTGCAGTTGTGAACTTCAAGAATGATAACCCTGCATGGACTGCTGAGCTAATACCAGGTGCTTGTCTTGCACAATGGCCACAGATTTTTGCTTTGAGATGCCATGTTTCCATTCAAGCGGTGCTTGTTCAGTTTTGATGGCAAAATGTGTTAAATATTATAAATATGATACATTAGGATGATTAATTTTGCGAATTCATGTGCTACCATTCATACTTTGTAGAGAGCTAGAATAGTATAGAGCTAGAACGTTCAAAATGCTATTCACCACATACAAAATGATGTTGGTGGCTTGACCTCCGCAGTGACATCACCTAAACTTAATTGAAATCCCACTTATTTGTCCATGCCGAAAGTCTCAGGAAATTGATTCAGTGAAAAATATTTAACTTAAAGGAGAATGCCGGTATGATAAGGACCACAAGTATATTGCAACATTGTAAAAATTTTGCTGGGGAGAATAATTTTGACACCCTCATGCCAGAGAAAGTTTTCAATGCCTCATTTGAAATGTTGGAACTGTCATTATACTATTGAAAAGTATGGGTCTACGTTATACCTGTTTTATGGTTCATAACAGCGATATAGCCACTTGTATAGTGATATGCAAACGTTCAAACTTTTGTGATGTTGCAATATACTTGTGGTTCTTATAACACCAGATTTATCCTTTAACTGGAAATGATTTCATGACATATTCATTGTTAATAATTTATTAGCTTACTGTTCTTAAATTTGTTGTCTTTGACAGATCAACAGAGACTTTGAGCATCAAGGAATTTGACCAACTTCAGTGAGAGGGAACCTTCAATGAAGCTTTGCAGCAGTTTCATATGGACCTTTAGAATGTCAACACTTTATGGACTATTCCAAATACCAGATCATGTGTTATGGCTGCTGGCCTTGTTTCAGAGGACTTTTCAAGTTGGAGTACCTTGGTATGGTCAAGGATGCATGGACTGGAGGTATTAAACATTATTGTGTGTATGACGAATTGTATAAATATGATTTTGTGAATGCTCTGTGGCCTAAATATAATTCATTGTTATCCTCTTGTCTTCATTGTTGTACCTTGAGACTTTAAAGTATGTGTAAGATGCTGGAAAGTTAATAAATTCATGTTTTGAACAATGTTTTGATTACATAATTCACATTTTTAACAATGTTTGACTAGTTACACATATTACACAATCTGTTGGTTAATGTAAACAAGCTAGTGGTAGTGGTTTGGACACATATTAATCAATGACATTGGTTAAAAATGACTAAAATCCTGGTTGATTTAGCTAATCTGTTTTTAGAGTGCATTACAATTTAAAAATGAATAATATATGTTATTTTATCATGGTGTAATCATATAAAATAAGCATAAAATAAAAATGGTAGATTTATATGAAAAAATCATGTTCATTCTACAAAATAGAATCATACTTCACTTACATGATAATATGTTGTTTTATCATGGTATAAACATATAAGCTAAGCATAAAATAAAAATGGTAGATTTATATGAAAAAATCATGTTTCTTCTGCAAGACAGAATCATACGTAACTTACATGACTATATGTTGTCTGAAAAACATGATAATATCTCGCGCAACCGATGTACATATTTTTTTCATGTAGATCTGACAGACTTTTTTTTCAGTGCAGTTGGTCCCCCCACATTACAAAAGCTGGTGACGCCCCTGTCTTTGGGGTACTCACCTCTATTGTTCCAAGGCTCTACACAGGACTGCATGTACAGCAGATTTTCTTGTATTTCAGCATAAAGAAATGGATCAATACCTTAAATGGAGTGTCCCTTAGAGACTTTGGTGGTTTGAAGAATTTCCTAAATTCGTTTGAAAAAGAAAAAAAGCAACACTTCAAATGTAACATTTTTGGGCCGCATCCTCGTCATGCAATTCTAAACATGTACAGTAGTCAATGGAATGAGACTCAAATGACACATCATAGCAGTCAGATCTCTTAGGGCTAACTTTACATAGGGCTAACTTTACTTTACATGTCAGAAATTCACATCAATCTATGTGTTTGGCAAACTGCTTTACATGAAGAAAAAAAAATACGCACTGAGATTACTTCAAATGGCGGCACTATTTCTGAAATGTGACGATAAGAGCTTCTCTTTGGGGTACTCACCTCTATTGTTCCAAGGCTCTACACAGGATTGCATGTACAGCAGCTTTTCTTGTATTTCAGCATAAAGAAATGGATCAATACCTTAAATGGAGTGTCCCTTAGAGACTTTGGTGGTTTGAAGAATTGCCTAAATTCGTTTGAAAAAGAAAAAAAGCAACACTTCAAATGTAACATTTTTGGGCCGCATCCTCGTCATGCAATTCTAAACATGTACAGTAGTCAATGGAATGAGACTCAAATGATAAATCATAGCAGTCAGATCTCTTAGGGCTAACTTTACATAGGGCTAACTTTACTTTACATGTCTGGGAAATTCACAACAATCTATGTGTTTGGTAAAGTGCTTTACATGAAGAAAAAAATACGCACTGAGATTACTTCAAATGGCGGCACTATTTCTGAAATGTGACGATAAGAGCTTCTCTTTGGGGTACTCACCTCTATTGTTCCAAGGCTCTACACAGGACTGCATGTACAGCAGCTTTTCTTGTATTTCAGCATAAAGAAATGGATCAATACCTTAAATGGAGTGTCCCTTAGAGACTTTGGTGGTTTGAAGAATTGCCTAAATTCGTTTGAAAAAGAAAAAAAGCAACACTTCAAATGTAACATTTTTGGGCCGCATCCTCGTCATGCAATTCTAAACATGTACAGTAGTCAATGGAATGAGACTCAAATGATAAATCATAGCAGTCAGATCTCTTAGGGCTAACTTTACATAGGGCTAACTTCACTTTACATGTCTGGGAAATTCACAACAATCTATGTGTTTGGTAAAGTGCTTTACATGAAGAAAAAAATACGCACTGAGATTACTTCAAATGGCGGCACTATTTCTGAAATTTGACGATAAGAGCTTCTCTTTGGGGTACTCACCTCTATTGTTCCAAGGCTCTACACAGGACTGCATGTACAGCAGCTTTTCTTGTATTTCAGTATAAAGAAATGGATCAATACCTTAAATGGAGTGTCCCTTAGAGACTTTGGTGGTTTGAAGAATTGCCTAAATTCGCTTGAAAAAGAAAAAAAGCAACACTTCAAATGTAACATTTTTGGGCCGCATCCTCGTCATGCAATTCTAAACATGTACAGTAGTCAATGGAATGAGACTCAAATGATAAATCATAGCAGTCAGATCTCTTAGGGCTAACTTTACATAGGGCTAACTTTACTTTACATGTCTGGGAAATTCACAACAATCTATGTGTTTGGTAAAGTGCTTTACATGAAGAAAAAAATACGCACTGAGATTACTTCAAATGGCGGCACTATTTCTGAAATGTGACGATAAGAGCTTCTCTTTGGGGTACTCACCTCTATTGTTCCAAGGCTCTACACAGGACTGCATGTACAGCAGCTTTTCTTGTATTTCAGCATAAAGAAATGGATCAATACCTTAAATGGAGTGTCCCTTAGAGACTTTGGTGGTTTGAAGAATTGCCTAAATTCGCTTGAAAAAGAAAAAAAGCAACACTTCAAATGTAACATTTTTGGGCCGCATCCTCGTCATGCAATTCTAAACATGTACAGTAGTCAATGGAATGAGACTCAAATGATAAATCATAGCAGTCAGATCTCTTAGGGCTAACTTTACATAGGGCTAACTTTACTTTACATGTCTGGGAAATTCACAACAATCTATGTGTTTGGTAAAGTGCTTTACATGAAGAAAAAAAAATACGCACTGAGATTACTTCAAATGGCGGCACTATTTCTGAAATGTGACGATAAGAGCTTCTCTTTGGGGTACTCACCTCTATTGTTCCAAGGCTCTACACAGGACTGCATGTACAGCAGCTTTTCTTGTATTTCAGCATAAAGAAATGGATCAATACCTTAAATGGAGTGTCCCTTAGAGACTTTGGTGGTTTGAAGAATTGCCTAAATTCGCTTGAAAAAGAAAAAAAAGCAACACTTCAAATGTAACATTTTTGGGCCGCATCCTCGTCATGCAATTCTAAACATGTACAGTAGTCAATGGAATGAGACTCAAATGATAAATCATAGCAGTCAGATCTCTTAGGGCTAACTTTACATAGGGCTAACTTTACTTTACATGTCTGGGAAATTCACAACAATCTATGTGTTTGGTAAAGTGCTTTACATGAAGAAAAAAAAATACGCACTGAGATTACTTCAAATGGCGGCACTATTTCTGAAATGTGACGATAAGAGCTTCTCTTTGGGGTACTCACCTCTATTGTTCCAAGGCTCTACACAGGACTGCATGTACAGCAGCTTTTCTTGTATTTCAGCATAAAGAAATGGATCAATACCTTAAATGGAGTGTCCCTTAGAGACTTTGGTGGTTTGAAGAATTGCCTAAATTCGTTTGAAAAAGAAAAAAAGCAACACTTCAAATGTAACATTTTTGGGCCGCATCCTCGTCATGCAATTCTAAACATGTACAGTAGTCAATGGAATGAGACTCAAATGATAAATCATAGCAGTCAGATCTCTTAGGGCTAACTTTACATAGGGCTAACTTTACTTTACATGTCTGGGAAATTCACAACAATCTATGTGTTTGGTAAAGTGCTTTACATGAAGAAAAAAAATACGCACTGAGATTACTTCAAATGGCGGCACTATTTCTGAAATGTGACGATAAGAGCTTCTCTTTGGGGTACTCACCTCTATTGTTCCAAGGCTCTACACAGGACTGCATGTACAGCAGATTTTCTTGTATTTCAGCATAAAGAAATGGATCAATACCTTAAATGGAGTGTCCCTTAGAGACTTTGGTGGTTTGAAGAATTTCCTAAATTCGTTTGAAAAAGAAAAAAAGCAACACTTCAAATGTAACATTTTTGGGCCGCATCCTCGTCATGCAATTCTAAACATGTACAGTAGTCAATGGAATGAGACTCAAATGATACATCATAGCAGTCAGATCTCTTAGGGCTAACTTTACATAGGGCTAACTTTACTTTACATGTCAGGGAAATTCACATCAATCTATGTGTTTGGCAAACTGCTTTACATGAAGAAAAAAAAATACGCACTGAGATTACTTCAAATGGCGGCACTATTTCTGAAATGTGACGATAAGAGCTTCTCTTTGGGGTACTCACCGGTATTGTTCCAAGGCTCTACACAGGATTGCATGTACAGCAGCTTTTCTTGTATTTCAGCATAAAGAAATGGATCAATACCTTAAATGGAGTGTCCCTTAGAGACTTTGGTGGTTTGAAGAATTGCCTAAATTCGCTTGAAAAAGAAAAAAAGCAACACTTCAAATGTAACATTTTTGGGCCGCATCCTCGTCATGCAATTCTAAACATGTACAGTAGTCAATGGAATGAGACTCAAATGATAAATCATAGCAGTCAGATCTCTTAGGGCTAACTTTACATAGGGCTAACTTTACTTTACATGTCTGGGAAATTCACAACAATCTATGTGTTTGGTAAAGTGCTTTACATGAAGAAAAAAAATACGCACTGAGATTACTTCAAATGGCGGCACTATTTCTGAAATGTGACGATAAGAGCTTCTCTTTGGGGTACTCACCTCTATTGTTCCAAGGCTCTACACAGGACTGCATGTACAGCAGCTTTTCTTGTATTTCAGCATAAAGAAATGGATCAATACCTTAAATGGAGTGTCCCTTAGAGACTTTGGTGGTTTGAAGAATTGCCTAAATTCGTTTGAAAAAGAAAAAAAAGCAACACTTCAAATGTAACATTTTTGGGCCGCATCCTCGTCATGCAATTCTAAACATGTACAGTAGTCAATGGAATGAGACTCAAATGATAAATCATAGCAGTCAGATCTCTTAGGGCTAACTTTACATAGGGCTAACTTTACTTTACATGTCTGGGAAATTCACAACAATCTATGTGTTTGGTAAAGTGCTTTACATGAAGAAAAAAAAATACGCACTGAGATTACTTCAAATGGCGGCACTATTTCTGAAATGTGACGATAAGAGCTTCTCTTTGGGGTACTCACCTCTATTGTTCCAAGGCTCTACACAGGACTGCATGTACAGCAGCTTTTCTTGTATTTCAGCATAAAGAAATGGATCAATACCTTAAATGGAGTGTCCCTTAGAGACTTTGGTGGTTTGAAGAATTGCCTAAATTCGCTTGAAAAAGAAAAAAAGCAACACTTCAAATGTAACATTTTTGGGCCGCATCCTCGTCATGCAATTCTAAACATGTACAGTAGTCAATGGAATGAGACTCAAATGATAAATCATAGCAGTCAGATCTCTTAGGGCTAACTTTACATAGGGCTAACTTTACTTTACATGTCTGGGAAATTCACAACAATCTATGTGTTTGGTAAAGTGCTTTACATGAAGAAAAAAAAATACGCACTGAGATTACTTCAAATGGCGGCACTATTTCTGAAATGTGACGATAAGAGCTTCTCTTTGGGGTACTCACCTCTATTGTTCCAAGGCTCTACACAGGACTGCATGTACAGCAGCTTTTCTTGTATTTCAGCATAAAGAAATGGATCAATACCTTAAATGGAGTGTCCCTTAGAGACTTTGGTGGTTTGAAGAATTGCCTAAATTCGTTTGAAAAAGAAAAAAAGCAACACTTCAAATGTAACATTTTTGGGCCGCATCCTCGTCATGCAATTCTAAACATGTACAGTAGTCAATGGAATGAGACTCAAATGATAAATCATAGCAGTCAGATCTCTTAGGGCTAACTTTACATAGGGCTAACTTTACTTTACATGTCTGGGAAATTCACAACAATCTATGTGTTTGGTAAAGTGCTTTACATGAAGAAAAAAATACGCACTGAGATTACTTCAAATGGCGGCACTATTTCTGAAATGTGACGATAAGAGCTTCTCTTTGGGGTACTCACCTCTATTGTTCCAAGGCTCTACACAGGACTGCATGTACAGCAGATTTTCTTGTATTTCAGCATAAAGAAATGGATCAATACCTTAAATGGAGTGTCCCTTAGAGACTTTGGTGGTTTGAAGAATTGCCTAAATTCGTTTGAAAAAGAAAAAAAAGCAACACTTCAAATGTAACATTTTTGGGCCGCATCCTCGTCATGCAATTCTAAACATGTACAGTAGTCAATGGAATGAGACTCAAATGATACATCATAGCAGTCAGATCTCTTAGGGCTAACTTTACATAGGGCTAACTTTACTTTACATGTCAGGGAAATTCACATCAATCTATGTGTTTGGCAAACTGCTTTACATGAAGAAAAAAAAATACGCACTGAGATTACTTCAAATGGCGGCACTATTTCTGAAATGTGACGATAAGAGCTTCTCTTTGGGGTACTCACCGGTATTGTTCCAAGGCTCTACACAGGACTGCATGTACAGCAGCTTTTCTTGTATTTCAGCATAAAGAAATGGATCAATACCTTAAATGGAGTGTCCCTTAGAGACTTTGGTGGTTTGAAGAATTGCCTAAATTCGTTTGAAAAAGAAAAAAAGCAACACTTCAAATGTAACATTTTTGGGCCGCATCCTCGTCATGCAATTCTAAACATGTACAGTAGTCAATGGAATGAGACTCAAATGATAAATCATAGCAGTCAGATCTCTTAGGGCTAACTTTACATAGGGCTAACTTTACTTTACATGTCTGGGAAATTCACAACAATCTATGTGTTTGGTAAAGTGCTTTACATGAAGAAAAAAAAATACGCACTGAGATTACTTCAAATGGCGGCACTATTTCTGAAATGTGACGATAAGAGCTTCTCTTTGGGGTACTCACCTCTATTGTTCCAAGGCTCTACACAGGACTGCATGTACAGCAGCTTTTCTTGTATTTCAGCATAAAGAAATGGATCAATACCTTAAATGGAGTGTCCCTTAGAGACTTTGGTGGTTTGAAGAATTGCCTAAATTCGTTTGAAAAAGAAAAAAAGCAACACTTCAAATGTAACATTTTTGGGCCGCATCCTCGTCATGCAATTCTAAACATGTACAGTAGTCAATGGAATGAGACTCAAATGATAAATCATAGCAATCAGATCTCTTAGGGCTAACTTTACTAGGGCTAACTTTACTCATGTCTGGGAAATTCACATTAATCTATGTGTTTGGCAAACTGCTTTACATGAAGAAAAAAAATACGCACTGAGATTACTTCAAATGGCGGCACTATTTCTGAAATGTGACGATAAGAGCTTCTCTTTGGGGTACTCACCTCTATTGTTCCAAGGCTCTACACAGGACTGCATGTACAGCAGCTTTTCTTGTATTTCAGCATAAAGAAATGGATCAATACCTTAAATGGAGTGTCCCTTAGAGACTTTGGTGGTTTGAAGAATTGCCTAAATTCGTTTGAAAAAGAAAAAAAGCAACACTTCAAATGTAACATTTTTGGGCCGCATCCTCGTCATGCAATTCTAAACATGTACAGTAGTCAATGGAATGAGACTCAAATGATAACATTTTTGGGCCGCATCCTCGTCATGCAATTCTAAACATGTACAGTAGTCAATGGAATGAGACTCAAATGATACATCATAGCAGTCAGATCTCTTAGGGCTAACTTTACATAGGGCTAACTTTACTTTACATGTCTGGGAAATTCACAACAATCTATGTGTTTGGTAAAGTGCTTTACATGGAGAAAAAAAATACGCACTGAGATTACTTCAAATGGCGGCACTATTTCTGAAATGTGACGATAAGAGCTTCTCTTTGGGGTACTCACCTCTATTGTTCCAAGGCTCTACACAGGACTGCATGTACAGCAGCTTTTCTTGTATTTCAGCATAAAGAAATGGATCAATACCTTAAATGGAGTGTCCCTTAGAGACTTTGGTGGTTTGAAGAATTGCCTAAATTCGCTTGAAAAAGAAAAAAAGCAACACTTCAAATGTAACATTTTTGGGCCGCATCCTCGTCATGCAATTCTAAACATGTACAGTAGTCAATGGAATGAGACTCAAATGATAAATCATAGCAGTCAGATCTCTTAGGGCTAACTTTACATAGGGCTAACTTTACTTTACATGTCTGGGAAATTCACAACAATCTATGTGTTTGGTAAAGTGCTTTACATGAAGAAAAAAAATACGCACTGAGATTACTTCAAATGGCGGCACTATTTCTGAAATGTGACGATAAGAGCTTCTCTTTGGGGTACTCACCTCTATTGTTCCAAGGCTCTACACAGGACTGCATGTACAGCAGCTTTTCTTGTATTTCAGCATAAAGAAATGGATCAATACCTTAAATGGAGTGTCCCTTAGAGACTTTGGTGGTTTGAAGAATTGGCTAAATTCGTTTGAAAAAGAAAAAAAGCAACACTTCAAATGTAACATTTTTGGGCCGCATCCTCGTCATGCAATTCTAAACATGTACAGTAGTCAATGGAATGAGACTCAAATGATAAATCATAGCAATCAGATCTCTTAGGGACTAACTTTTACTTTACATGTCTGGGAAATTCACATTAATCTATGTGTTTGGCAAACTGCTTTACATGAAGAAAAAAAATACGCACTGAGATTACTTCAAATGGCGGCACTATTTCTGAAATGTGACGATAAGAGCTTCTCTTTGGGGTACTCACCTCTATTGTTCCAAGGCTCTACACAGGACTGCATGTACAGCAGCTTTTCTTGTATTTCAGCATAAAGAAATGGATCAATACCTTAAATGGAGTGTCCCTTAGAGACTTTGGTGGTTTGAAGAATTGCCTAAATTCGTTTGAAAAAGAAAAAAAGCAACACTTCAAATGTAACATTTTTGGGCCGCATCCTCGTCATGCAATTCTAAACATGTACAGTAGTCAATGGAATGAGACTCAAATGATAAATCATAGCAGTCAGATCTCTTAGGGCTAACTTTACATAGGGCTAACTTTACTTTACATGTCTGGGAAATTCACAACAATCTATGTGTTTGGTAAAGTGCTTTACATGAAGAAAAAAAAATACGCACTGAGATTACTTCAAATGGCGGCACTATTTCTGAAATGTGACGATAAGAGCTTCTCTTTGGGGTACTCACCTCTATTGTTCCAAGGCTCTACACAGGACTGCATGTACAGCAGCTTTTCTTGTATTTCAGCATAAAGAAATGGATCAATACCTTAAATGGAGTGTCCCTTAGAGACTTTGGTGGTTTGAAGAATTGCCTAAATTCGTTTGAAAAAGAAAAAAAGCAACACTTCAAATGTAACATTTTTGGGCCGCATCCTCGTCATGCAATTCTAAACATGTACAGTAGTCAATGGAATGAGACTCAAATGATAAATCATAGCAATCAGATCTCTTAGGGCTAACTTTACATAGGGCTCACTTTACATGTCTGGGAAATTCACATCAATCTATGTGTTTGGCAAACTGCTTTACATGAAGAAAAAAAATACGCACTGAGATTACTTCAAATGGCGGCACTATTTCTGAAATGTGACGATAAGAGCTTCTCTTTGGGGTACTCACCTCTATTGTTCCAAGGCTCTACACAGGACTGCATGTACAGCAGCTTTTCTTGTATTTCAGCATAAAGAAATGGATCAATACCTTAAATGGAGTGTCCCTTAGAGACTTTGGTGGTTTGAAGAATTGCCTAAATTCGCTTGAAAAAGAAAAAAAGCAACACTTCAAATGTAACATTTTTGGGCCGCATCCTCGTCATGCAATTCTAAACATGTACAGTAGTCAATGGAATGAGACTCAAATGATAAATCATAGCAGTCAGATCTCTTAGGGCTAACTTTACATAGGGCTAACTTTACTTTACATGTCTGGGAAATTCACAACAATCTATGTGTTTGGTAAAGTGCTTTACATGAAGAAAAAAAATACGCACTGAGATTACTTCAAATGGCGGCACTATTTCTGAAATGTGACGATAAGAGCTTCTCTTTGGGGTACTCACCTCTATTGTTCCAAGGCTCTACACAGGACTGCATGTACAGCAGCTTTTCTTGTATTTCAGCATAAAGAAATGGATCAATACCTTAAATGGAGTGTCCCTTAGAGACTTTGGTGGTTTGAAGAATTGCCTAAATTCGTTTGAAAAAGAAAAAAAGCAACACTTCAAATGTAACATTTTTGGGCCGCATCCTCGTCATGCAATTCTAAACATGTACAGTAGTCAATGGAATGAGACTCAAATGATAAATCATAGCAATCAGATCTCTTAGGGATAACTTTACTTTACATGTCTGGGAAATTCACATTAATCTATGTGTTTGGCAAACTGCTTTACATGAAGAAAAAAAAATACGCACTGAGATTACTTCAAATGGCGGCACTATTTCTGAAATGTGACGATAAGAGCTTCTCTTTGGGGTACTCACCTCTATTGTTCCAAGGCTCTACACAGGACTGCATGTACAGCAGCTTTTCTTGTATTTCAGCATAAAGAAATGGATCAATACCTTAAATGGAGTGTCCCTTAGAGACTTTGGTGGTTTGAAGAATTGCCTAAATTCGCTTGAAAAAGAAAAAAAGCAACACTTCAAATGTAACATTTTTGGGCCGCATCCTCGTCATGCAATTCTAAACATGTACAGTAGTCAATGGAATGAGACTCAAATGATAAATCATAGCAGTCAGATCTCTTAGGGCTAACTTTACATAGGGCTAACTTTACTTTACATGTCTGGGAAATTCACAACAATCTATGTGTTTGGTAAAGTGCTTTACATGAAGAAAAAAAATACGCACTGAGATTACTTCAAATGGCGGCACTATTTCTGAAATGTGACGATAAGAGCTTCTCTTTGGGGTACTCACCTCTATTGTTCCAAGGCTCTACACAGGACTGCATGTACAGCAGATTTTCTTGTATTTCAGCATAAAGAAATGGATCAATACCTTAAATGGAGTGTCCCTTAGAGACTTTGGTGGTTTGAAGAATTTCCTAAATTCGTTTGAAAAAGAAAAAAAGCAACACTTCAAATGTAACATTTTTGGGCCGCATCCTCGTCATGCAATTCTAAACATGTACAGTAGTCAATGGAATGAGACTCAAATGATACATCATAGCAGTCAGATCTCTTAGGGCTAACTTTACATAGGGCTAACTTTACTTTACATGTCAGGGAAATTCACATCAATCTATGTGTTTGGCAAACTGCTTTACATGAAGAAAAAAAAATACGCACTGAGATTACTTCAAATGGCGGCACTATTTCTGAAATGTGACGATAAGAGCTTCTCTTTGGGGTACTCACCGGTATTGTTCCAAGGCTCTACACAGGATTGCATGTACAGCAGCTTTTCTTGTATTTCAGCATAAAGAAATGGATCAATACCTTAAATGGAGTGTCCCTTAGAGACTTTGGTGGTTTGAAGAATTGCCTAAATTCGTTTGAAAAAGAAAAAAAAGCAACACTTCAAATGTAACATTTTTGGGCCGCATCCTCGTCATGCAATTCTAAACATGTACAGTAGTCAATGGAATGAGACTCAAATGATAAATCATAGCAGTCAGATCTCTTAGGGCTAACTTTACATAGGGCTAACTTTACTTTACATGTCTGGGAAATTCACAACAATCTATGTGTTTGGTAAAGTGCTTTACATGAAGAAAAAAAATACGCACTGAGATTACTTCAAATGGCGGCACTATTTCTGAAATGTGACGATAAGAGCTTCTCTTTGGGGTACTCACCTCTATTGTTCCAAGGCTCTACACAGGACTGCATGTACAGCAGCTTTTCTTGTATTTCAGCATAAAGAAATGGATCAATACCTTAAATGGAGTGTCCCTTAGAGACTTTGGTGGTTTGAAGAATTGCCTAAATTCGTTTGAAAAAGAAAAAAAGCAACACTTCAAATGTAACATTTTTGGGCCGCATCCTCGCATCATCTCATGCAATTCTAAACATAGTACAGTAGTCAATGGAATGAGACTCAAATGATAAATCATAGCAGTCAGATCTCTTAGGGCTAACTTTACATAGGGCTAACTTTACTTTACATGTCTGGGAAATTCACATCAATCTATGTGTTTGGCAAACTGCTTTACATGAAGAAAAAAAATACGCACTGAGATTACTTCAAATGGCGGCACTATTTCTGAAATGTGACGATAAGAGCTTCTCTTTGGGGTACTCACCTCTATTGTTCCAAGGCTCTACACAGGACTGCATGTACAGCAGCTTTTCTTGTATTTCAGCATAAAGAAATGGATCAATACCTTAAATGGAGTGTCCCTTAGAGACTTTGGTGGTTTGAAGAATTGCCTAAATTCGCTTGAAAAAGAAAAAAAGCAACACTTCAAATGTAACATTTTTGGGCCGCATCCTCGTCATGCAATTCTAAACATGTACAGTAGTCAATGGAATGAGACTCAAATGATAAATCATAGCAGTCAGATCTCTTAGGGCTAACTTTACATAGGGCTAACTTCACTTTACATGTCTGGGAAATTCACAACAATCTATGTGTTTGGTAAAGTGCTTTACATGAAGAAAAAAAATACGCACTGAGATTACTTCAAATGGCGGCACTATTTCTGAAATGTGACGATAAGAGCTTCTCTTTGGGGTACTCACCTCTATTGTTCCAAGGCTCTACACAGGACTGCATGTACAGCAGCTTTTCTTGTATTTCAGCATAAAGAAATGGATCAATACCTTAAATGGAGTGTCCCTTAGAGACTTTGGTGGTTTGAAGAATTGCCTAAATTCGTTTGAAAAAGAAAAAAAGCAACACTTCAAATGTAACATTTTTGGGCCGCATCCTCGTCATGCAATTCTAAACATGTACAGTAGTCAATGGAATGAGACTCAAATGATAAATCATAGCAATCAGATCTCTTAGGGCTAACTTTAGATAACTTACATGTCTGGGAAATTCACATTAATCTATGTGTTTGGCAAACTGCTTTACATGAAGAAAAAAAATACGCACTGAGATTACTTCAAATGGCGGCACTATTTCTGAAATGTGACGATAAGAGCTTCTCTTTGGGGTACTCACCTCTATTGTTCCAAGGCTCTACACAGGACTGCATGTACAGCAGCTTTTCTTGTATTTCAGCATAAAGAAATGGATCAATACCTTAAATGGAGTGTCCCTTAGAGACTTTGGTGGTTTGAAGAATTGCCTAAATTCGCTTGAAAAAGAAAAAAAGCAACACTTCAAATGTAACATTTTTGGGCCGCATCCTCGTCATGCAATTCTAAACATGTACAGTAGTCAATGGAATGAGACTCAAATGATAAATCATAGCAGTCAGATCTCTTAGGGCTAACTTTACATAGGGCTAACTTTACTTTACATGTCTGGGAAATTCACAACAATCTATGTGTTTGGTAAAGTGCTTTACATGAAGAAAAAAAATACGCACTGAGATTACTTCAAATGGCGGCACTATTTCTGAAATGTGACGATAAGAGCTTCTCTTTGGGGTACTCACCTCTATTGTTCCAAGGCTCTACACAGGACTGCATGTACAGCAGCTTTTCTTGTATTTCAGCATAAAGAAATGGATCAATACCTTAAATGGAGTGTCCCTTAGAGACTTTGGTGGTTTGAAGAATTGCCTAAATTCGTTTGAAAAAGAAAAAAAGCAACACTTCAAATGTAACATTTTTGGGCCGCATCCTCGTCATGCAATTCTAAACATGTACAGTAGTCAATGGAATGAGACTCAAATGATAAATCATAGCAATCAGATCTCTTAGGGATAACTTTACTTTACATGTCTGGGAAATTCACATTAATCTATGTGTTTGGCAAACTGCTTTACATGAAGAAAAAAAAATACGCACTGAGATTACTTCAAATGGCGGCACTATTTCTGAAATGTGACGATAAGAGCTTCTCTTTGGGGTACTCACCTCTATTGTTCCAAGGCTCTACACAGGACTGCATGTACAGCAGCTTTTCTTGTATTTCAGCATAAAGAAATGGATCAATACCTTAAATGGAGTGTCCCTTAGAGACTTTGGTGGTTTGAAGAATTGCCTAAATTCGCTTGAAAAAGAAAAAAAGCAACACTTCAAATGTAACATTTTTGGGCCGCATCCTCGTCATGCAATTCTAAACATGTACAGTAGTCAATGGAATGAGACTCAAATGATAAATCATAGCAGTCAGATCTCTTAGGGCTAACTTTACATAGGGCTAACTTTACTTTACATGTCTGGGAAATTCACAACAATCTATGTGTTTGGTAAAGTGCTTTACATGAAGAAAAAAATACGCACTGAGATTACTTCAAATGGCGGCACTATTTCTGAAATGTGACGATAAGAGCTTCTCTTTGGGGTACTCACCTCTATTGTTCCAAGGCTCTACACAGGACTGCATGTACAGCAGATTTTCTTGTATTTCAGCATAAAGAAATGGATCAATACCTTAAATGGAGTGTCCCTTAGAGACTTTGGTGGTTTGAAGAATTTCCTAAATTCGTTTGAAAAAGAAAAAAGCAACACTTCAAATGTAACATTTTTGGGCCGCATCCTCGTCATGCAATTCTAAACATGTACAGTAGTCAATGGAATGAGACTCAAATGATACATCATAGCAGTCAGATCTCTTAGGGCTAACTTTACATAGGGCTAACTTTACTTTACATGTCAGGGAAATTCACATCAATCTATGTGTTTGGCAAACTGCTTTACATGAAGAAAAAAAAATACGCACTGAGATTACTTCAAATGGCGGCACTATTTCTGAAATGTGACGATAAGAGCTTCTCTTTGGGGTACTCACCGCTATTGTTCCAAGGCTCTACACAGGACTGCATGTACAGCAGCTTTTCTTGTATTTCAGCATAAAGAAATGGATCAATACCTTAAATGGAGTGTCCCTTAGAGACTTTGGTGGTTTGAAGAATTGCCTAAATTCGTTTGAAAAAGAAAAAAAAGCAACACTTCAAATGTAACATTTTTGGGCCGCATCCTCGTCATGCAATTCTAAACATGTACAGTAGTCAATGGAATGAGACTCAAATGATAAATCATAGCAATCAGATCTCTTAGGGCTAACTTTACATAGGGCTAACTTTACTTTACATGTCTGGGAAATTCACAACAATCTATGTGTTTGGCAAAGTGCTTTACATGAAGAAAAAAAATACGCACTGAGATTACTTCAAATGGCGGCACTATTTCTGAAATGTGACGATAAGAGCTTCTCTTTGGGGTACTCACCTCTATTGTTCCAAGGCTCTACACAGGACTGCATGTACAGCAGCTTTTCTTGTATTTCAGCATAAAGAAATGGATCAATACCTTAAATGGAGTGTCCCTTAGAGACTTTGGTGGTTTGAAGAATTGGCTAAATTCGTTTGAAAAAGAAAAAAAAGCAACACTTCAAATGTAACATTTTTGGGCCGCATCCTCGTCATGCAATTCTAAACATGTACAGTAGTCAATGGAATGAGACTCAAATGATAAATCATAGCAGTCAGATCTCTTAGGCTAACTTTACATAGGGCTAACTTTACTTTACATGTCTGGGAAATTCACATCAATCTATGTGTTTGGTAAAGTGCTTTACATGAAGAAAAAAAATACGCACTGAGATTACTTCAAATGGCGGCACTATTTCTGAAATGTGACGATAAGAGCTTCTCTTTGGGGTACTCACCTCTATTGTTCCAAGGCTCTACACAGGACTGCATGTACAGCAGCTTTTCTTGTATTTCAGCATAAAGAAATGGATCAATACCTTAAATGGAGTGTCCCTTAGAGACTTTGGTGGTTTGAAGAATTGCCTAAATTCGCTTGAAAAAGAAAAAAAGCAACACTTCAAATGTAACATTTTTGGGCCGCATCCTCGTCATGCAATTCTAAACATGTACAGTAGTCAATGGAATGAGACTCAAATGATAAATCATAGCAGTCAGATCTCTTAGGGCTAACTTTACATAGGGCTAACTTTACTTTACATGTCTGGGAAATTCACAACAATCTATGTGTTTGGTAAAGTGCTTTACATGAAGAAAAAAAATACGCACTGAGATTACTTCAAATGGCGGCACTATTTCTGAAATGTGACGATAAGAGCTTCTCTTTGGGGTACTCACCTCTATTGTTCCAAGGCTCTACACAGGACTGCATGTACAGCAGCTTTTCTTGTATTTCAGCATAAAGAAATGGATCAATACCTTAAATGGAGTGTCCCTTAGAGACTTTGGTGGTTTGAAGAATTGCCTAAATTCGTTTGAAAAAGAAAAAAAGCAACACTTCAAATGTAACATTTTTGGGCCGCATCCTCGTCATGCAATTCTAAACATGTACAGTAGTCAATGGAATGAGACTCAAATGATAAATCATAGCAATCAGATCTCTTAGGGACTAACTTTACTTTACATGTCTGGGAAATTCACATTAATCTATGTGTTTGGCAAACTGCTTTACATGAAGAAAAAAAAATACGCACTGAGATTACTTCAAATGGCGGCACTATTTCTGAAATGTGACGATAAGAGCTTCTCTTTGGGGTACTCACCTCTATTGTTCCAAGGCTCTACACAGGACTGCATGTACAGCAGCTTTTCTTGTATTTCAGCATAAAGAAATGGATCAATACCTTAAATGGAGTGTCCCTTAGAGACTTTGGTGGTTTGAAGAATTGCCTAAATTCGTTTGAAAAAGAAAAAAAGCAACACTTCAAATGTAACATTTTTGGGCCGCATCCTCGTCATGCAATTCTAAACATGTACAGTAGTCAATGGAATGAGACTCAAATGATAAATCATAGCAGTCAGATCTCTTAGGGCTAACTTTACATAGGGCTAACTTTACTTTACATGTCTGGGAAATTCACAACAATCTATGTGTTTGGTAAAGTGCTTTACATGAAGAAAAAAAATACGCACTGAGATTACTTCAAATGGCGGCACTATTTCTGAAATGTGACGATAAGAGCTTCTCTTTGGGGTACTCACCTCTATTGTTCCAAGGCTCTACACAGGACTGCATGTACAGCAGCTTTTCTTGTATTTCAGCATAAAGAAATGGATCAATACCTTAAATGGAGTGTCCCTTAGAGACTTTGGTGGTTTGAAGAATTGCCTAAATTCGTTTGAAAAAGAAAAAAAGCAACACTTCAAATGTAACATTTTTGGGCCGCATCCTCGTCATGCAATTCTAAACATGTACAGTAGTCAATGGAATGAGACTCAAATGATAAATCATAGCAATCAGATCTCTTAGGGACTAACTTTACTTTACATGTCTGGGAAATTCACATTAATCTATGTGTTTGGCAAACTGCTTTACATGAAGAAAAAAAAATACGCACTGAGATTACTTCAAATGGCGGCACTATTTCTGAAATGTGACGATAAGAGCTTCTCTTTGGGGTACTCACCTCTATTGTTCCAAGGCTCTACACAGGACTGCATGTACAGCAGCTTTTCTTGTATTTCAGCATAAAGAAATGGATCAATACCTTAAATGGAGTGTCCCTTAGAGACTTTGGTGGTTTGAAGAATTGCCTAAATTCGCTTGAAAAAGAAAAAAAAGCAACACTTCAAATGTAACATTTTTGGGCCGCATCCTCGTCATGCAATTCTAAACATGTACAGTAGTCAATGGAATGAGACTCAAATGATAAATCATAGCAGTCAGATCTCTTAGGGCTAACTTTACATAGGGCTAACTTTACTTTACATGTCTGGGAAATTCACAACAATCTATGTGTTTGGTAAAGTGCTTTACATGAAGAAAAAAATACGCACTGAGATTACTTCAAATGGCGGCACTATTTCTGAAATGTGACGATAAGAGCTTCTCTTTGGGGTACTCACCTCTATTGTTCCAAGGCTCTACACAGGACTGCATGTACAGCAGATTTTCTTGTATTTCAGCATAAAGAAATGGATCAATACCTTAAATGGAGTGTCCCTTAGAGACTTTGGTGGTTTGAAGAATTTCCTAAATTCGTTTGAAAAAGAAAAAAAGCAACACTTCAAATGTAACATTTTTGGGCCGCATCCTCGTCATGCAATTCTAAACATGTACAGTAGTCAATGGAATGAGACTCAAATGATACATCATAGCAGTCAGATCTCTTAGGGCTAACTTTACATAGGGCTAACTTTACTTTACATGTCAGGGAAATTCACATCAATCTATGTGTTTGGCAAACTGCTTTACATGAAGAAAAAAAAATACGCACTGAGATTACTTCAAATGGCGGCACTATTTCTGAAATGTGACGATAAGAGCTTCTCTTTGGGGTACTCACCGGTATTGTTCCAAGGCTCTACACAGGATTGCATGTACAGCAGCTTTTCTTGTATTTCAGCATAAAGAAATGGATCAATACCTTAAATGGAGTGTCCCTTAGAGACTTTGGTGGTTTGAAGAATTGCCTAAATTCGTTTGAAAAAGAAAAAAAAGCAACACTTCAAATGTAACATTTTTGGGCCGCATCCTCGTCATGCAATTCTAAACATGTACAGTAGTCAATGGAATGAGACTCAAATGATAAATCATAGCAATCAGATCTCTTAGGGCTAACTTTACATAGGGCTAACTTTACTTTACATGTCTGGGAAATTCACAACAATCTATGTGTTTGGTAAAGTGCTTTACATGAAGAAAAAAAATACGCACTGAGATTACTTCAAATGGCGGCACTATTTCTGAAATGTGACGATAAGAGCTTCTCTTTGGGGTACTCACCTCTATTGTTCCAAGGCTCTACACAGGACTGCATGTACAGCAGCTTTTCTTGTATTTCAGCATAAAGAAATGGATCAATACCTTAAATGGAGTGTCCCTTAGAGACTTTGGTGGTTTGAAGAATTGCCTAAATTCGCTTGAAAAAGAAAAAAAGCAACACTTCAAATGTAACATTTTTGGGCCGCATCCTCGTCATGCAATTCTAAACATGTACAGTAGTCAATGGAATGAGACTCAAATGATAAATCATAGCAGTCAGATCTCTTAGGGCTAACTTTACATAGGGCTAACTTTACTTTACATGTCTGGGAAATTCACAACAATCTATGTGTTTGGCAAACTGCTTTACATGAAGAAAAAAAATACGCACTGAGATTACTTCAAATGGCGGCACTATTTCTGAAATGTGACGATAAGAGCTTCTCTTTGGGGTACTCACCGCTATTGTTCCAAGGCTCTACACAGGATTGCATGTACAGCAGCTTTTCTTGTATTTCAGCATAAAGAAATGGATCAATACCTTAAATGGAGTGTCCCTTAGAGACTTTGGTGGTTTGAAGAATTGCCTAAATTCGTTTGAAAAAGAAAAAAAAGCAACACTTCAAATGTAACATTTTTGGGCCGCATCCTCGTCATGCAATTCTAAACATGTACAGTAGTCAATGGAATGAGACTCAAATGATACATCATAGCAGTCAGATCTCTTAGGGCTAACTTTACATAGGGCTAACTTTACTTTACATGTCAGAAATTAACATCAATCTATGTGTTTGGCAAACTGCTTTACATGAAGAAAAAAAAATACGCACTGAGATTACTTCAAATGGCGGCACTATTTCTGAAATGTGACGATAAGAGCTTCTCTTTGGGGTACTCACCGGTATTGTTCCAAGGCTCTACACAGGACTGCATGTACAGTAGATTTTCTTGTATTTCAGCATAAAGAAATGGATCAATACCTTAAATGGAGTGTCCCTTAGAGACTTTGGTGGTTTGAAGAATTGGCTAAATTCGTTTGAAAAAGAAAAAAAGCAACACTTCAAATGTAACATTTTTGGGCCGCATCCTCGTCATGCAATTCTAAACATGTACAGTAGTCAATGGAATGAGACTCAAATGATAAATCATAGCAATCAGATCTCTTAGGGCTAACTTTACTTTACATGTCTGGGAAATTCACATTAATCTATGTGTTTGGCAAACTGCTTTACATGAAGAAAAAAAAATACGCACTGAGATTACTTCAAATGGCGGCACTATTTCTGAAATGTGACGATAAGAGCTTCTCTTTGGGGTACTCACCTCTATTGTTCCAAGGCTCTACACAGGACTGCATGTACAGCAGCTTTTCTTGTATTTCAGCATAAAGAAATGGATCAATACCTTAAATGGAGTGTCCCTTAGAGACTTTGGTGGTTTGAAGAATTGCCTAAATTCGCTTGAAAAAGAAAAAAAGCAACACTTCAAATGTAACATTTTTGGGCCGCATCCTCGTCATGCAATTCTAAACATGTACAGTAGTCAATGGAATGAGACTCAAATGATAAATCATAGCAGTCAGATCTCTTAGGGCTAACTTTACATAGGGCTAACTTTACTTTACATGTCTGGGAAATTCACAACAATCTATGTGTTTGGTAAAGTGCTTTACATGAAGAAAAAAAATACGCACTGAGATTACTTCAAATGGCGGCACTATTTCTGAAATGTGACGATAAGAGCTTCTCTTTGGGGTACTCACCTCTATTGTTCCAAGGCTCTACACAGGACTGCATGTACAGCAGCTTTTCTTGTATTTCAGCATAAAGAAATGGATCAATACCTTAAATGGAGTGTCCCTTAGAGACTTTGGTGGTTTGAAGAATTGCCTAAATTCGTTTGAAAAAGAAAAAAGCAACACTTCAAATGTAACATTTTTGGGCCGCATCCTCGTCATGCAATTCTAAACATGTACAGTAGTCAATGGAATGAGACTCAAATGATAAATCATAGCAGTCAGATCTCTTAGGGCTAACTTTACATAGGGCTAACTTTACTTTACATGTCTGGGAAATTCACATCAATCTATGTGTTTGGTAAACTGCTTTACATGAAGAAAAAAAAATACGCACTGAGATTACTTCAAATGGCGGCACTATTTCTGAAATGTGACGATAAGAGCTTCTCTTTGGGGTACTCACCTCTA
>JAODXP020000015.1:885848-978376 GCA_027497455.2 Sardinella longiceps
AATAGGCGCATCAAAAACGCACTGGAAAAAAAAAAAAAAAAATCCAGGTTCTAATAGGACGAAGCCCCCAGATGTAATGCCCGCCTGGCTCAGGGCGAACACCACATAAATGGGGAGACCACACGTTGCTCAAAATTAACAAAATATATTTATTAAATAAATGAACTATGTACAAAAGTCAGTGAATGTAGAGTAAAGCAAGACTGTAGTGTATGTCAGCATAGTGAAGTGAAGTGCAAAACCAAAAGAAAAGAACGGAGTGCAGCCCGCCCGGCCGCAGCGGCAACAACCCCGCAACTGAGGGACCAGCGATCGGCTAGAACGACCAGGAGGAAGAGGAGGAGAGAGACTCAAGCAGGCTCCCGGGACCCGCTTATATCCTGCCCCCAATCGCCAGCGCAATTAGCCCGCCATTTGTGTAGAGCTCCCCCTGTAGGCCACACAGAGAAGCACACACACACAGCAGAGCCAACACCAACCAAGAGCAAGAGGCGTGACAAGACCCAGCACTGATCAGCTGGGGGCGTCACAGTATCAACTCAACTTGCACAGGTTCGAAATAATGCACATAAAAGATGAATTCCATTCAGAATGTTTATTAATTATAAAAGGGATAATGGGGGGTGGGAAAGTGGAAAATGAAATGCAGCCAGAACCTATAAAGAAAAACAATATTAAACAACCAAATATGAAAATTAATATTTATTGTGTCACTGTATAATTTATGTTAGTATTAGTATAATTTGGTAATGTAACACACAACAATCAATCCAACAACATTCAAGAGGAGAGGAGAGGAGAGGAGAGTGGGCTACAAGCAAATAAAAATAAATTACCAAAAACAGCAGCCAAGGGCTTACTTGAGGGAGGCAGACTAGCAGGGAAGGTGTAGCAGGGCCCCACCAGCACTTGTGTACTAATAGCAAAGCAAAGTGACTCACCTGTGTCAGGCCTACAACCCACAGCAAGCAGGAGCAAAACTAACACCCAGGGTGCAGTATTAACCTCCACCAACAGGTGCCTAGCCCCCCTCAAGGTGGACCAATCTGCTAAAGAAAAGGAATGAAAATAACAATTAAGTAGACAACCACTCCAGCAAATGAATGAAAAGACATACAACATACGTCACGCCCCCGTACCCACAGCTATAACCTGTTGCATGCAGATAGATAAACCAAACACAAAGAAACCAAACCAAACAAAATCAGCACTGCAAGCCTCACGCAAAGCGCTCAGCATACAGGCAGACGCAAAACACTACAAACTTAAGTGAACAAAGAAAAGGAAAAAATATATAATATATAAGTGCATGCAAGCAGGCAAGCAAAGCAACAGGACAACGGCAGGTAGCGCTCTCACCGCCAGCCCCCCACACACACACACACACGCGCACACACACACACACACTCAAGCATGCAAGCAAAGCAACAGGACAACGGCAGGTAGCGCTCTCACCGCCAGCCCACACGCTCATGCACACACTCACAAAGATGAAATACCGACAGTCTACTCAAATGCAAACTAACTACGGACAAGACAGCAGCGCAGCCAACCGCACACTCCTACGATGGGACACGGCCACGCTACCTATGCACGCTCTACGACGGGTTCAGAAGAGGCGAGAGGAACAGCACTGTAACAGTTACCTGTAGCATAAGCATTTGTCAGGAAAGGGACAGGAAAGACGGAAGTAGGCAGCATACCATGCGGAGCTGAAGACGAGCTCCCGGTGCGAATGAAACAAAGAGGCAGCAACCATGAGTACTTCCT
Source organism: Sardinella longiceps (assembly GCA_027497455.2). Taxonomy (NCBI): domain Eukaryota; kingdom Metazoa; phylum Chordata; class Actinopteri; order Clupeiformes; family Clupeidae; genus Sardinella; species Sardinella longiceps. The sequence continues at coordinate 887,619 of JAODXP020000015.1, forward strand.
ACCACGTTGTTTTTATACACGGGTATACCAATAACTAAAACAGGTGACTTTACCGAGTGCCACGCCCCTCAAGTGAACAGGGATCGGCCAGTGCAGGGGGTCAAGAACGCGCAGATTAGCGGCAGCACTTTAGCATCGCCATATTTACGTATGGAGTCCCAATCCGAACCATGCCAGCGCATGCACGAGAGTCATGCTGGGCACGAGCACTCATGCACTTACAGGTTGGTGGGCGGTTACATGCGAAATGTTATTTCTCTGGGGAGAGTAAAAGCAATATTTCATGATCTCTGGTTACTCTTTGCTTTTGAGGAGCTTGTTAAAAAAAGTGTACTGTCATGAATGCTATAAAACTTCAGGCACATTCTCGACAGAACTTTCTTCCTCGTGTTGTATTTCAAACAAACTAGGTGCATTATCACCATCGTCTGGACTGAAGGACTACTGTTTTTGTAAAGAGATTCAACGTGAGTCCATGCGTCATTTCCAACTTTGGAACTTTGCGCATGGGCAGCATGGGCATGGCCTGGTCTGTTACCTCTAGTGTTCACAATGGCGTTGACTGTCAATTTACTGCATTTACTAGCCTAGCCTCGGCCATTCAGTTCTATGGAGGGCGGGACTTAGTCGTTGTCTCCAGTTTATATATAACCTCCTTGGGCCAGTGTGTGCCATTTAGAACGGAGGAGCATAATGGTCTGACTACACATCAGTGCTGTGATTATCTCTAAAACCTGATTGGAAGTCTTCCTGGATTTTGTTATCGTCCAGGAAGCAACAAATTTGTTTGAAAACTATTTTTTTTCTAGCATTTTGGATGTAAAAGGAAGGTTGGATATGGGTCTGTAATTAGCCAGAACATCAGGGTCAAGGTTAGGATTTTTAATCAATGGCTTAAAGAAGTTGACCTGTTTGGTTTGGGTACTACTTTCAGTTGAAAATAGATCTACAAGGCTGCTCATTGTTGTTATAGTTACCATTCTAAAAGGCATTCATATGTAACGATGATTAGTTATTAGATTACTTATTTTTGGAATTCCAAAGTAGCCAGTTATCTGAGAATAATGGTCACCCATCAGCCAATCAGAGAAGAAAATCGCGTTCTGAAGGGAGATAATTCAGAGTTAAATGTAGCCTAGACTCTAGACGTACCCCTAGCGGTAGCAAATTTGAATTTGCACAGAGGATACGTCTAGAGGCCACTGATAGAAACCCGTTGTATCCTTCCTCTGGCGGCGGATAACCAATCACAGCGCGGTATGTGTACAGGAAATCGTAAGGCGGGCTTTGTACGATGACGACAGCCCTGCTCAAACCAGAGCGGAATCGTCTTTGGCTTTAGTTTTGGACGAATTGCACTTGTCATTTTCTTTGAAAGTGAAACAAGAAAGTGCACTGAAGTTTTTCGTTCTGAAAAAGATGTCTTTGCCGTGTTACCGACGGGCTACGGGAAAAGTTTGATATACCAGCTGGTACCACTGGCCGGAACGCTAGCCTATTACGTGGAGAGGCAGTTTGAAAGACAACGCAATCACCCACCCCTCCATTGAGGTACAGTCTATCAGTGGTCTTCAGACTATACATTCTTATGATATAGTCTGGCGTGTCAAGCTAATTTAAATGTCAGTTTGCATGAATACCCAACAGACTGTTCTGTGGAGATGTGTTTGGGACTTTGGATAGGCCTGTGTTGAGCCTACATGTCTTGTTAAAAATGGGAGTTGACCTGTACTCTGTATTGCAATTTTTTTTTGCAATATTTGGAAAATTGCTAGTACCCCCAAAACTGACATTTTTGTGTCTTTGGGAGGTACTGGGTCTTAATTGGGGGGTATAGTACAACCCACTACCCCCTGTAATTCGAACTGTGGCCCCTGGACGTGGTGGTTGATTGTCACCGCCTTTACCAGAGTATGCACGATTATTTTCTTACACTGGGGAGGAGAATATGACCAGTTCCATGAAGACCCGGGTACGTGTAAACTAAGCATTAGGTGCACCTGCAGTGCTCTCAACCAGTGGAAGAATGCCTTTGCGCGGTGGAAGAATGGGCGTGCCAGTCGTAACTTTAGGACTCTTAGTAACTTTAGGGCTTAGGACTTTAGTAACTTTAGAGTAATTCACAAAACAATTTAGCGCTAATAGTAGCACCTAAGTCTGAGACAGCTTAGGGGTACTCAAGAGGACTTCTAAGTCACTAAGACCAACTCCTAACACATCGCGATTGCATGTATTACGTCCTTAATTTTTTGAAACGCATGTGAAGTATCATTTACTTCAGCGTCCATCATTAAGGAATGAATATGCAGCTTACAAGGAATGCAAACACGCCACCAAAACGCATGTTAAAATACTTGCAAGTTTAATTTGTGTACTTCTACTCTTTCTGCATGTGCTCTCAAACATGCAGTAAAAACGGTGCAACATTACTTTATCATTTAACCGCGAGTCTCGTTACCGTTTCATTTGAGGCTTGGGATCTCCGTTGAGATCTCTCACTCTCATGCTCCCGCAGCATGCAGCACAGATGACGCCCACCTGTCACTCATTAGCCAATCACCAAAAATGCAACCAAGCTCGTGCATGAGAGCTGACGTCAACCATCGCAACACAGATTTTATTTTATCCTAAGAGTTGCCTTTTATCCTAGCTAAAAGTAGGTCTCAGAGGCATTGTGAATTAGGTAACACTTTAATTTACAGCCCGTGAAGTACTGGGTAAGTATTAGGTAAGAATGGTATAAGTACTGGGTGAGTACAGGTAAGAACAACATAACAAAATAGAACTTTACGTGTAATACAACGTGTAATATTGCCATAATTACATATTGCCATAATTACAAAATGGGTATAGCCTAGATGCATAGTATAGCCTACAGGAAAGGCATGTGTGGATTCACTTCATTTTACAGCCCCCACATCCAATATTAGGGTGTAGTTACAAGTAGTTAGGGGGTATTTAGGTAATTTAGGTATTTAGGTCTTTTCAATAGGGTAGCCTACCTACAGTAAGAGGTGTACAGATGCGTTTTATTTACAACATGGAAAATGAAACTAAGAAATCCCTCGAATGAATAATCACTAGGTGTTTCAAGGGTTATAAAACCATGGGACCTTGTATTGTGTGAGCTGTCTCTAATTCTTAAAAGTGAACACAGGTAAGGAGGTAGTTTACCCTGCAATGCCTTGTAAATAAACAGGAGGCAGTGTCTTTCCCTCCTTTCAGTGAGGGAAGGCCATCCTACACCCTCATAAAGTTTACAATGATGAGTTTTAAAACTATCACCAGTTATAAAACGAAGAGCACTGTGGTAAACCTTGTCAAGAGCTTTCAAAGAAGAAGGAGCAGAGTGCATGTAAAGAATATCACAACTGACAAAATAGTGGACTGAACAATGGACTTTCTATTTTCTAGAGAAAAGCATGACCTAATCCTATATAGAAGCACCCAGTTTAATTTTCACCTTCTTTGTAAGATCAAGCACATGACTTTTAAAAGAAAGCTTATTATCAAGCCATATACCAAGATATTTATACTAAATAATTCGCTCAATTTGTGTTCCATTAAGGGGACATACAGTATATGCATTAAGATCACACAATCTCGATCTGGTAAATAGCATGAATGTAGTCTTAGTTTCATTCAGAACAAGTCTAAGACTTTTAAATGAATTCTGAACATAGTCAAATGCACGCTGAAGGTATGACACAGCTTTCTCTATGGATTCTGCACAAGCATAAAAGATTGTATCATCAGCATAAAAATGAAACTTACAGTGTTCTAGTGAATCACATATATAGGGTGACCACCTCCAAACAGACAAAATGTGGGACATGTAGCAAGTTTAAGTGGGACAATGTGGGACAGACGCATTAACTTAAATTTGGGCCAATGGTCGTGTTTGGGCCAGGACTGTCTTAATTTGTTCAGGATATTGGGCTTGTCCAATTAAATCTATCATGTTAATGCAATGTGTCTATCAGGCATTATACAATTAAAAGTAACCTCTCAGAAATTAGGTATAGAATCAAACTCAACTTAATATGCAAAACACAAAAAATATTAAGCCAGGGCTTCAAGTTTAACTAGGCTATTTCTGTGCAAAATAATATGCCAGGTCTAAATCTGCATGTTTGATCATTATTTTCAAAAGAAATGGTGACGTCTCACCAAGTTCCATGAAAATGCCATTGCAAAAATAGATGAGGTAAGTGGGAAATTCAAGAAGTAGCGGGCTACATTACCTTGTCTTATATTAATTCTCGAGTTGCAGCAGCTTTTATTAAATGAATGTAGCTAATGATAAAGCTTTTGTTCTTTGCATAACATATGCATAAAATATGCATAATAAGCTGCCCACAGCGCAGAAACTCTAACTCTCTCTCTCTCTCTCTCTCTCTCCATCCACTGACAACCAAGAGGCTTTCTACAATCGTAACTGAAAGCGTATTTTTTTCGTGGCAACATATCCGAAATCCAACTGAAGTCGGACCTGACAGTGCGCTCTCAGATTTGAGAATTACTTTCAAAGTTGTGAAGGTGTTTGTGCGCTTTAATAGCTTGGTTGATATACGGGTCAAACTGTCAACTTGCGCTTCTCTGAACAGAAACAAAAGGTTGACGTATCGGTGTGTCGAACGAACATGCGGGATTGACGTTCAATTTGCGTGACGCGGGACAAAGGGTAAAATTGCTGTACAATCCAACGCAAAGCGGGACAGGTGGTCACCCTACACATATATCATTAATATACAGAGTAAACAATAATGGGCCCAAAATTGAGTTTCTTAATCCTACTGCCTCTGAACTCAATCCAGACACATTTACACATTGTGTTCTTTCAGAAAGATAGTCATGAAACCATCCATAAGAACCTTCATCAAAACCCAAAAAAGATAGCTTTTGAAGGAGGAGACTATGATTAACAGTATCAAAGGCCTTTGATAAATCAATAAACAAGGCTGCACAGTGTTTCCTGCAAGGGCGTCGCCGTAATAGAATGTGAGTGGGACGGGACCCCCTCAGATTTCAAAATTTTACGTTTGGACCCACCCAGATTTGATGACAAAATTATCCAGCAGTTTCTAATCTATCGCGAATCCATTCCACTTCTCGAATAGAGAACAAAGCGCTGAAAATCCACTTGCGATTTGCATTACCAACAACACCTCCCTGCATGCAATCCTCTGTCCATTCCACTCCCGACTGGCACACCCATTCTTCTCTACCATGCCACTCGCTGATTTTTAATTGTACCGAAATTATAAGGGCATCATTGCAATCTACATGAACTGGCCTTTCCAACAGTGCTACTATTTAGTTTCTGTGATGAACGCATTACGAGATAATTAGCGATGAATTTATGCCAAAATTATGGTCACCAATACAGTTCTGCGTCTATGTCATACATTGTTCTCTGTGTGATATCTCACGGGTTCTTAACTTAACTATGGCAAAACACATATCAAAAGAAACAGCAGATCCTACAGATTACAATGATGCATAGCAATCGTCTTTGTGATTAGCGGTTCCCGAGTAATCCTATTTTGAAATCTATAACATTTCTGCATTGTCTTCAATGCTGTCATCCCAAAATAGATGAATCCTTTTCATAGTGAAAGTCGTTTATAGCTCCCTGTTCATCAGGACTAACATTTAACTTACTGTTTGTCAGGACAGGTGCTAGAAATGTTGTTTCAAGATCCAAAATAGTAATAGATTAATATTCATAACATTAATTAATAATAATTAATGAAATATTGTCAGCACATACAGTAGGCTTTATTGTTGCAAATTACAAAGTCTTATAGAATACCTTTAACATGATTCTTATATAACCATATTCCAGACAATCTCCTATATTGAAAAGTGAAAAGATATTTGTTCTAGTATGCTAGGCATTCAATGATGAGATATAGTCCTAGGCCTAATATTGAATAAGCCTATCACAGCTTTAGAGTAAAAAAAAAACGTGCTAAATAATTTTAAAGGAAATGCGCAGGTCCCTGTTAGGCCTAAATAAACATAAATAAATAAATAGAATTCCATTGACCCCTGACATGGCCCTCCAGTCAGATAATATTGACCGTAGTGCCCCCCAGCTCATTTGTGTTTGAGACCCCTGATCTAGTCAGCTTTAGGATATGTATCAAGCTATCTTAATGTAATGTTAACGACTTTAGGCTAATTCAAACACAGCTCTGTCAAGAATGAGTTTTGCTATAGGATATGTATCAAGCTATCTTAATGTAATGTTAACGACTTTAGGCTAATTCAAACACAGCTCCGTCAAGAATGAGTTTTGCTATAGCCTAAGTTAAGCCTATTATTGATTCACTGCTTGAAATGGCAAACATAGTGAGTGAATCAGGCCTAGCCTATTTCTGGTGTGTATACCAATATAGATTAAATATTGACATTAAACAAGTTTATTGCTTGAGTTTCAAGTATAAAACCATGGCATCCAAAACTTTTTTTTCTAGTAGGCTATTTTAGGTTCAGTATTGTCTTAAAATGGTGTTTTCAGACAAATGTAGTTTTTAAAATTCAAATGATGACAAGACCTCTAGTTGAAATAAAACAATTAAAGAAAAAAGAAAATATGCTATTGTTGATAGGGAAAATGACCAATAGTTAATCCATCTCAATCTCAATGAGTCAGAGGCAGGCTCAACATGCAGGCAAATAATTGTGAAAAGTGTTGATTTCTGTTGGCAAAATTTTCTATTAAAAATAGAACCCCCGCCAGATGGTCCCCCCACATTACAAAAGCTGGTGACGCCCCTGGTTTCCTGGAATCTGTAGCAGTAGCTATGTCATTTACAACATCGGTAGCAGCTGTAATGGTGCTGTGGCCAGCTCTGAAAACAGATAGATAAGGATTTAAGATATCATGACAAGACAAAAAAGAAACAATTTGTTCATTTACAAAGGACTCCAACAATTTTGCTATGCATGGTAACTTGGAGATTGGTCTGTAGTTGGTCAAATCATTAACATCTCCTCCTTTATGTAGAGAAATAAAACAACCACAAGCACTGTTTGGGGAAAGGCCTCTGTGAGACCAAGAACAAAAAAACAAAGCACGGGACTTGAGGAAGTGACCTTGGCCAGAGCAATTTGGTACCGTTGTGGACTTGTGTAGGGATTTTTCCCATCATTTCACACTCACTGTAAATGCAGATGCATGGGACTTCTAACCTTATCCAATAGCCGATATCATCAGAGAGGGTCAGTATTCCATGATCTTTGATATCATAGTATTCCTGATCCTGCATACTGTCTGTATAGCGCCTTGAGACAATGTATTGTATTTGTGTGCTTCAATCAGAGAGGGTCATTCAATCAGAGAAAATTGAAATTGAATTGATCCAATACAAACAGTGTTGGGCAAGCTATTCCGTAAATGTAGCTAGCTAAGCTACAAGTTACTCCACATCATTTGAAGCTTCACTACACCAAAGCTACCAGAAGACAAAATGTAGCAAGCTAAGCTATAAAAAATGTTAGAAATAGCTTATTGTGGAAGCTACTTTTTAATACACAAAAAAAGGCCTATAAATTCTGTATTAGTGATCAAACTATCAGGTCCCTCAAACAGACATACAATAGCAACTAACTAATTCCAGAGAACTTTTAATAGGGGAGAATTAGCACTCCCCTTTTACATCCGGTGGTACTGTGCCTAGATGGCACGAGTGAGTAAGTGAAGAATGAATTGGGTTCTATGCAGCTGCACCCTCAAATGCAGTATCTCTTTAGATTCAATTTTTTCTTGAATAAATGCATTCATGCATGCCGTTCAGAGTAATTTGACTTAAAGAGAACCTATGCAGGATCCGGTGGCGTCATCCAGTAAGCTAACAACCAAACAAAGCAGTTATTAAGCGTTTCTGCCAATAATCCTCCATTTAGAATTGCATAGTCAATGGTGATCGCCGCTAACAAAATGTATCGACAGTTGAATGCGCTGAGAAGTCACAAATCGCGTTGTAATTCAATCAGTAAACTCTGGCTAAGTCACGTGACTTAGCTTGCTTGCTAACCACAACTTACGATAGCCGGGACGCGCTCCCTGATCTTGCATAGGCGGTATCTGCCTCTAGGAGGGTCGGACAATCTCGTGAAGGGGCTCATTTTACTCCGGAACATGTCATTTATCAAGTCTAGTGAGTTCTAGGCAATTTACATAAAGGTGTAATGAATAGGAAACGTCGAAATTTTACCTAAATGTTGCATGTGGTGGCTTTAATTCTCAGTCCACACATAATATTTTTAGCATTTTTTTGTTAATTTTAAAATCCCTTTCAAAGTGTCTGTCACGTGACACAGCAAGTTTTTCCCTATGGCCATTCACCGGAATAGAGTAGCAGAATGCTAGTGAGTCAGGGGAAAAAAACTGCTCACAGATGAAAAAACGTAATGGTCAGATGTATTAATACATTTCATTTTGATTGACATCCATGTCAAAGTTGCTGGAAATAAAATGCAATCTGTGATATGTTGTCCCTAAATATGTGAAAATTATACATTTAGCCCTATACCTCATAGGTGCCCATTGATTTTCCACTCAGTTTCCACTGACTCGCGATCGCCCCCTAGCGGATTTGCAATTGGAATTGCAGGTTGAATGGCGTTAATAGGAGTGCCATGGCTCGCCGTAAACGGGCTCTGCTAATTCTATTTAAATGTAGCCTACTTTTATATGGGTAAAACATTTTTTTAACTTAAACCACAACAAATTGACACATGACAGGAGACACAATTGATTCTCATTATAGACACTTTTTACCTCCGCCAAGGAGGTTATGTTTTCGCCGGTGTGTCTGTCTATCTGTGTACAACATAACTCGAAAAAGTACTGAACATATTGTGGTGAAATTTTCGGGCAACATGAGTATTGGTACGAGTAAGAACTGATTCGATTTTGATCCAGAACACCATTTGTGACCACATTGCCTTGGCGGAGGTCTGCTCCAGGAATGCAGTTAAACTAGTAGCTTCACTACTTGTAGCTAGCTACTGCCCAACACTGCATATTTTGAAACATTCCAGCCTATTGATCAGAATTACTATGTTTGTGTTAAATCGTAAACAAGTTACACTGTGATGCTTTGAAAATGTACATTTATTTAGCAAGACAACAATCTATAAGTGCTGGCCTGTCTAACATGCTGGTTATAGCCTAGGCTACTCACTGTGTCTGCGTTCTTTTGCCAGTGCTCTGGAAAATCTGATGAGATCTGTACAAAAACAGACAAATAAAAGACATTGCCAGGGACGTGCTTCATTAGGTTGTCGTAATGATGACATTAAAATTGTTGGGATGATTGATGTCTTAATGGAAAGGAATGCCAGAATGGGATTATATCGGAGGGGTGATATGTCTGAATGGGGGTTGGTTCAGCTTAAAGTACATTAAATTCTTTGTCTTATGTAATTTTGTTGCAGGTATCCCACAAGTAATTGTCATGACAAAAGTGGATTGTGCCTGTCCTTTAGTCAGGGAAAACCTAACTGAGATCTACAAAAGCAAGAAGATTAAAGAGAAGGTGTGTGTTTGTCAGAAAAAAGTGAACAAAATTGTTGTCTGTTTAAGCCTATAAAAGAAAACAAAGCTCACGTTTTTTTGTGCTTGTATATACAGATGCAGGACTGCAGTAATAAGTCGGGTGTTCCCATGTCTGCCATCTTCCCAGTGAAGAACTACCATGAGGAGATTGACCTAATTGACAATATGGACATTCTGCTTCTTTCAGCTCTCAAAAACATTCTGAACTTTGCCAATGACTATGTGGGTAGAAAATGCAATAAATAATCAAATGACCTATGTTAAATGTAGGCTACACCAGTAATTGAGTACACTGGAGTAGCTAGGCGTCACCAGTAATTGAGTACACTGTAATGTCCATGAGACCTGTACTTTTGACATTATAACTTAGGAAACATGATCATGATCATAAAGCTATGTAAGCTGATTTATAGTAAAATAAAGTTCTTCTGGCTTATTTGTCTTTGGTCCTGTAGCCTAATGAGTCTTATGAATTTTGATTGGACCTCGTGATTGCCATGTGACTCTACATAGCATGGTATCTTTTTGGTTGTTGTAGTGATATCATAGATGCTTTGACATTTTTTAGATATTCCTCTTCTTAGGGCTGGAGTGGGACCCCTTTTTTGCCCCCATTTTTTTTTGTGTACAAATGATTTTTTTATAAGCACTCATTAAGGAGTCTTATTACAGGGTTCTTTATAATGCTGTAGAATGCTCCATTCACTTCAATGGGACTCTCCAATGTTCTACCAGTGTGATCATTTTTAATTAAGTGGCTAAGAATAACATACCACTCTCAAGCAAAAGTGAAACAGAACGCGGCCTTAACCAATCAGCTGATCTGTAACAGTTAACAGAATGCCTCTTTACCGTGGACGGTATTAGCCATCTCAATCATTAAATTTACCGTTAAAGCTGTGATAAACTAGCCTGGGCTAAAGCGACTGTTGACTATGTCATACAGTCTGGCCCAATGCAATTGAAATAGGTTTCCGCTTGGATATGACGTATAGATACAGACGGCAATAGTAGGGTCATAAACCTCACTTTCGTGACCATCTTTTGGCTAATATGTTTTGACAACTGATTTGGCTTCTGTACACCATTTATAAAACATTTAGCCCCCATGTCCCTCGCAAAAATGTCGGCATTTTTTTCTAGAGGGCCGAATCCAAAATGCCTACAAGCGTCATCTTGAAAAACTATTAAAGAAGTATCATTTTTACCAGAGCACCTACAATTATGTATGAATACATTATTTGTGGTGAAAAGACCCTTAGAATTGTGATTCTGACATAATTTTGAGATTTCAACATCATCTTGGCCCTGAAATCCAAGATAGCCGCCATTTGCTAATAAACCAGAGTACAAAAAGTAAGGAAACTTGACTTTGGCCCATTATATCTCCTCTTTAGTAAGACCAGTCCATAAATTGTGAAATGTCATTTTCATCGTTGGTCTGTCCCCTTTACAATGAGGTGTAGCTTGCAAGGATCGGGCAATCACGGAATGAGCAACGCAGCCAAACGTGTGAGCAGTGCCAACCAAAAATGTGCCAAAATGGCCTGTTATACTGTTCTGTTAGTATAGCCGTTGCTTGGAGCATTGGAGATAGCACTCTCCCACAAAATTGAGGACAAGAACAAAAAAACATGTTGGTCATACACTTTACATTCAGTGTCAGGGCTCTCAGCGTGTGGAAGATCCATAATGTTCCTCACAGTCTCTAGTGAGAGCCGGTTTTGGTACAGTTGAGTTGAGCAAATCTTGTAAGTGTCTGGCAGTAAACCTATGGTTCTTTATAGTGCAGCAAAAGTGAGAAACTGGTCTCCTTGAGGTGTGGTCTACACCACTCTTTGTGCTGGGACACCAACCTCGGGTTGACCTATTGCACAGGCCTTATCCTGAAGGAAAAAACGTGGCATCTTTCCACCAGTGTTGCTGCTTAGAGAAACCACAAACGCAACATTTGCAGAACCCAGGCTCAGGTGCTAATTTAGGCATACCACTGACTGGCAGTCACCTGGCAGCATTGAAGCTCAAAACAAGATGACTAGCAGCAGAACACCATTAGTGGCCATTTTGGCACTTTTTGGTTGGCACTACTCACACATTTGACACTGTTGCTCATTCCATGATTACCCGATGCTTAGAAGCTATACCTAATTGTAAAGGTGATGAATCAATGATGAAAATGATAGACACACTTTACTGATTGGTTTTACTAAAGGGGAGATGTAATGTGATAAAGTCAAGTTTCCTTAGTTTTTGTGCTTGGTTTGTATATATTTTTTTTTAACCAAAGCATATAGAATGATGCATAGAGACTCTTTTTGAGACAAATTGAGCATAAGAATTATGATTTTGACATCACTGTTGTTTCCTGTCTTTAGTTCCAAGTCCTGTGCTTCCTTGTCTTCTGTGTCTCCTCGGTTGTGCCCTGATTTGGATTATGACACCATCCAATTCAACAATTCGGTCTGTGGCTAATTGACATGGGATGGTGCTTCAGGGAAGGATGGCGTACTAGATATGCCTAGTAGTTGGCACGGAGGCAGTGTTGGCATAAGCTATCTTCAAAATGGATGAATGATTAGGCCTATTTCTTTTTCATGTTTTTCCAATTCACTGAACAAGCTTCAGCCGTGGTGCGACTCCTTTGATCAGCATAAATTACTTGTCTTGTGAACTTGAATAGTTCCTGTTTGTGGGACGAACAGATAGGGAGTCAGTCTTAATGCTGATGCTGTGATGTATGTTGTATTGCAGCAGTTCAGTTTTGGAGAGGTTTTGTTGGAGATGGTTATCTTTCATCCATGAAGAAAAGGATATAGCTAGGTATCATTTGCATAGCAGTGGAAGGAGAAGCCATGCGAGTGGATGACTGGGCCTCATGATGTTGCATACAAGGCAAAGAGGAGGGGCCCCAGTACCAAGCCTTGGGGTACTCTTGTGTTGAGGTGGTGTTACACCAATGTTTGCCCTAGCCATGACATGTTGAATGATCATTCGTCCAGATAGATAGGATAAGATTCAAATCAGGAGTGTGCTTTGCCATCAATGCCCATGCTTCTGAATTTGTTAAGAAGAATTCCATGGTTGACAGTATCTAATGCTGTTGATAAGTCAAGTTGGATGAGAACGGAGGATTGACAAGCTTCTCTGGCTTCTTTTAGGGCTTCCATTACTGAGAGAAGTGCTGTTTCTGTATAGTGAACGCTTTTGAAGCCAGGTCGGTTGGAATCCAGGAGGCTGTTCTTAGAGGGAAATTATGTGACTTGCTTTGAGATTAGCACTGCTGCATCGGTATCAGCAGCATCAATGACAACAGGTACATGATAGCTTGATTCTCTTCGATCAGCATGACCATGGCAGGGAAGAATTATGGATACTACCATGGAGACATAGTCTGACCATGTGTAGGTGCCTCTGGATGGATATGGCCCTGGATGGTTGCTCTGTCTGCTACATGAAACCTGCTCTTCCAATTCATTTATTTGCATCAAGACCAGCTGAAAACAGCAAGGAAGGTGAGAGCGAGATATGATGAAAATGATTGTATGCAGAGTAGTGGTGATTCAGAGTATAGCGAGGCAGAATGCCCTAGTCATATTCTTTCCCAGATGGTGGCCATCTTGGTTTATGGGGAGTGAATGATGTCTTCATGTCAAAATCATAATCCTTATGCTCAGTTTGCATCAAAAAATGTCTCCCCTGCTTCATTCTAGGTGCTTCAGTTGAAAAGTAAATTTATATTATCAGATGGTGGCCATCTTGGATTTCAGGGCCAAGATGATGTCGGAATCTCAAAATGATGTCAGAATCACAATTCTAAGGGTCTATTTACCACAAAAAGTGTATTCATACATAATTATAGGTGATCTGGTAAAAATAATACTTCTTTCATACTTTTTCAAGATGACGCCTGCAGCCATTTTGGATTTGGCCCTCTAGAAAAAAATGCCGACATTTTTGCGAGGGACATGGGGGCTAAATTTTTTATAAATGGTGTATAGAAGCCAAATCAGTTGTCAAAACATATTAGCCAGAAGATGGTCACGGAAGTGAGGTTTATGACCCTACTACAAGTACGGTTAACGCCCCCAAAGTGCGAGGGTGGAGTCAGCGTGGGGGAAAACAGAGGTCAATTTAACATTATAAATGGACAAGGTAGAGAAAGTTGCTTAACAATAAAAGATCGCTAAGTAAAATTGAACAAAGTCCATATTAGATGTTTTGTCTAATCATGACCTGTTTGCCTACTTGTGTTTAGACTAAAATAATTTTTCCATCATTTGTTTATTGCAGTTACACTAACAGAAATGTCATGAGCCGTCTCTGCTCCTGTCAAAAGTAAAGCAACTTTCAATCACAAGTCTGCTTAGCTCAGTTAAGCAAGCTAAAGTTAGCTACATTTATTGTGGTGATCAATGAAGTTGGCTAGTTAGCAAGCTAATGAAGCTAACAAACATCATCTAAATTGTCATCAGTATCGCGTTTGGAGGGGTGTCAAGTTCAGAATTCACATCGGACCATCATTACTACCTCCAGGCATTGCCCTCAAAAATGTGTCTGGCTCCTTGTAGATAGTGCTCAGTGTAACTTGTAGCTTAGCATGCCATTGACTCTTTCACTAATTTAGGGTTTGTTTTCCCCCACATGGGGGACACGAGAGCTGATTTTATGGGCGTGCCCGGACTTGCCGTCTGTATCTATTCCCTCGCCTGGCTCTCACGCCTACAACTGTCGCTTTCAGCATTAACAGTATTATCGCAAGTTCTGACCTATTTTGACATCGTAGTGGCAATAAATCCTCAAGAACATGGATTCTAATGTCATGTACCAATTTTGTGAATGTAATTCGAAAGCGGGGGAGAGAATAACAAACGCGTCCCTATCCTGTAGGACTACAAAATTTTGAGACATCTCTCTAAACTGTGTAAACGAGAGAAAGGCGGGAAGGGGGTTTATTCCAGACTACGTGCTAAGCTACTAGTTACTCCACATCGTATGAAGCTTCACCACACATGAGCTACCGGAAGACAAAATGTAGCAAGCTAAGCTATGAAAAAATGTCAGAAGTAGCTCAACTATTGTGAAGCTACTTTTTAATACACAAAAAGGCCAATAAATAAGTCCAAAAAAGGAGGAAAGAGCAGAGGCACCCTGAGATTTGATCAAGGCCATTATTCTTCTCAAATCTCAGAGTGCCTCTGCTCTTTCCTCCTTTTTGGACTTATTTATTGGCCTTTTAAGATTCAGTGATTGCTTTATTACTGCGTAAAATGTCACCTAGTGGCCAACACTTGAATAAGCAATGTCAGGTCCCAGCAGCAGAAACCAACAGAACAGCCGGCTTTATGCAAAACCAATATATTTTATTTTAGCCCATAAATTAACATATAAAAATAACTGCAATCATTAAACAGAAGAATAGTCCAAGGTGCCAGTCTCTTTTAGCCAAAGGCTCAACTGAAGTTGCTCGTCCCCCTGCTCGCCTCTCAGAGTCCCTCAGAGCAGTGGAAGGGGACACGTTCAGCACGGGGCATCGGTAGTCGTCAGACCAGCAGCAGTAGTTACGACAAGTATACTTCCTCAGTTTTAGCACAAAATAATTATACTCATAGTACACTTTAATAAACTTCTCTTTGCTGAGGGATTTTTGTTTTGTTATACTGTACTGTGCTTTGTAAATATTTAGATAGGTTCTCTTTGTAATACAGTATCTACCCACTGCTAAAATAATCTCAATATCTTTGACTGATAAATTGCTATACTTGCACAGCTAGTTTTTGGTAGCAGTCTCCAGGACAGAGCACTGCTAAGAGAGATGTGATGTGCAAGCAGTAAAGTAATCAACTCATGCCCCATGGCCCATTACACCTACCCCTCCCTTTTTATGGCCTCTTTTCCCAGAACATACAGCATATAGTGCAATTGCCAAGGGCATATCAGTAGAATGTTGTCAGTGGTGTAATCCAGTTTTATCTCCTGAAGGTTGAGTGTGGAAAGGAAAATTGAGTGGAAGTGGTAGAAATGGGACAGGACCAAAGTCTGGCAATGTGATTAGGTTACAATAGTCCAGTTGGGGTGTGATTAAAACATACAGTAGATAACGGACAGGCTACTAAGGCATAAAACAATTTTACTTTCGCTATCGCCCTAAGCTGATAAACCCTTGTCCTACTGATTAAAATTTAATAGGGGAGCCAGTTAGATGCCAAGATGATATAATACTTTCTTTTCAAGTTAAACAGCCCCATGTCTGCACTCCTTTTGTGTGTGATGTAGTCACTGGCTGTGTCCCATTTCAGGGGCTGGATGCTTCCAAGTATGAGTTCTACAAAGTACTGTTCTTCTGGAGCTGCAAAGAACAGTAATTCTCTGACCAACCGTTTATGAACTGGGACGGTCTAGCCTTCAAGGCTTCTTAGCAATGATGAACACTAGCTTTCAAAGTTGTGTTGACATTCAGTCACATCAAGGTTTAGCATGAGAAACTCCCGTATGCCTAATGTGTCATCGAAGTTGATACAAGTTAAACACAAGTTGTTTACAACCCTTTTAAATTTTTTTTGCCATGAGATGACAACCAATACTCACATCTAAATGTAAATTCATTTACGTTATATGTTTGTATTTTTCAATTGTACCCGCAATGTGTTTGTCTGAAACGCTCCACTGTGGAATCTTTGTACTCAAACGTCAGCAGCGCTACTGGATTTTGGGTTGGGAAGTACACAAAGGATACACAGATGGATCCTTTGCTGCGGAGGAAAAGAAGGGTGGGTTTGTCGGCCGAATTCGAAGTATCCTCTGAAATGGGACAGTACTAGTCGCGCAACTATGACGCGTCTGGTCTACGAATCTAGCCTTAGAAATTTGCAGCCCCTGAAATGGGCCATTATTTTAGCTGGTGTATAAATGGCCAGCCTGTGAGAAAGTGATTTGGCTTTCAAGTAAGCTCCATCTGCTATGGACTATGGTCCTGTAATGAGCTTTATGAATTTTGATTGGACCTCGTTAAAATTCCATGATTGCTATATGACTTTGTATTTTTACGCTTTGTAAATTTAGATATTTCTCTTTGTAATATATAACATCTTCCCACTGCTATATTACTACTTGCAAAGCACTGTAGCTTTGGATAACAGTCTCCAGGACTGCTCCCAGCACTGCTGCAATGTGATGTGCAAAGTAAAGTAAATTAATCAATTCATGCCCTTTGCCTCATTACACCTTTACACCTCCCTTTTATGGCCTTTTTCCCAGAACAGACAGTATATAGTGCAAATGCCAAGGGCAGTATCAGTAGAATGTTGTCTGTGGTATAATCCATTCCATGCACCTTTGACTTGTGATGCCATTTTCTGGCATCAGCACTCAGAGAGCAAGACATGTGTCCATTGTTTTGTCTACCAAAAGAAGTTTCTATTCAACTCATTTTTATTTGTGTATTGCCTTATACATTTGACTCACAGCTTGTATAGACAGCAGGAGGAGCACCCATGAGTAACAGGGTCAAAGATTAGTAATTCATGTTTAATAAGAAACCTTGGACAGAACCACGCCTCATGGGCTCAACCCAACTACCTGGGGCCCGAAGAAGTACCTGTGGTGATGGATCATAATTGTCCATTTTGAACATAATGTAGTGGCATGAGTACAGATTGTCTATATTATAGTATTAGATGGTAGTCAAAGCATAGTTTGTCGTGTATAGTTGTGGTTGGGTAGTGCAGAGCTATCGATCAAATGTAAGAGTCAAGTGGTAGAGTCAATAGAAGGGTTGCATTTAGGTACAGCTCATCAGGGAGGCCATTAAGGGAGCGTCAATAGGCTCCTTGCACATAAACATTTTAATGATGCTCACTTTCCAGTTACATTGGCTGCATGACAATCGTGATAAAAGAAAACTCACATGAAATTACATTTGGATGTCAGCTGACAAGTCCGTCAGTCCTCTCTAGTCATAGTCAAACAAAACTTTAACAGTAGCCATTTAATCGTTAATTCATCGTCATCATCCATTGTTTATTCAGGGAAAACGGCTGAGCATCAAGCTCTTTTACAGCATTGCCCTGATATTACAATAAAAAAGATGCAAGCAAACAAAAGTACAAAAGGGAAAACAAAATGTAGACAGAGGAGGAAAAAAAACTTATAAGAATAAAAAATAAGAATAAAATGGAAACACTTATGGACAGGATTGATATCAATACTTAACGCTTTTAATTTGTCTGCAGACACAAGTTGATTCAATTTTAACACTTCTTAGATGGTTCCACTTATTTGGTGCAAAAACATGAAAAGCCAATTTACCAACCTCAGATTTAACTATAGGTGTTTCTAGGGTTATAAAACCATGAGACCTTGTATTGTGTGCACTGAGTCTAATTTTTAAAAGAAAGGTAAGGAGGTAGTTTACCCTGCAATGCCTTGTAAATAAACAGGAGGCAGTATGTTTCCCTCCTTTCAGTGAGGGAAGACCATCCTTCACCCTCATGAAGTTTACAATTATGAGTTTTAAAACTATTACCAGTTATAGAACACTGCACTCTTAATTTCAAATTACATTAGCTGCTAGCTACTAAAATTCTATCGTAACTATCAGTGTTCTATCTTGGTGATTGCGGTCAATGGTAACCAGAAATCTAAAAGCATTAGGGCCTATAGTTATGTGCAAGGAGCGATTTGGGAAAACAAAAAACTTGGGGAATGTTGATTTTTATATAGGCCTTTACTCTATTATTTATGCTCTAGGTCAAGATGAGGAAGCAAAAGTGAAAGTAAGTGAAACATCACATAAACACAGCTGATAAGAGGCTTCCAGTTGGACTGTTGCCTAGGGACCTGTAGTCATAAAGTAATAAACAGGATAAAAACTTTTTTTTTTAAACAGCTGTTTACCAGCAGTGTTGGCAAAATAAAATGAAATGATTTCTTTTGGACTTACCGTGCTGACATACCAAATGAATCCCTGCTCTAAAGGTAGCCTAATGGACATTTCATTTTAAACTAAATTTATGTCCAACTTAAGTGTTATTCGCTTCATGCTAAGATATGAAAAACCTTTAATGCTTCAATCATGCTTCACAATTTTGGTAAAACTTTATTTGATAGTAACTACATCAGTCATGACATGATACTGTCATGACTGTTTTTATATTACATCTGTCATTATTTGACTTTGTTTGGGTTGTGTTGATTATGACATCTTGACATTAAAGTGACTTTACCAGAAGTTGTCTTAGTCATGACAATATGACATTAAATTTGTTATATCTTTATAATGAAAACTTGACATTAATCGGGACATCAATCATTAACTGATGATTTCTTTGTCATGACAACTTGACATAAACACAGTCTTAGAACGTATTTATTACCCAGTTATAATGGTGTCATGACAACCAGTCTTTCCTTCATGATATCTTAATGATAAATCAAAAATTCAAGTTATGGGGGCTGGGTGGAGAGTTGGAGGTGGCCCATAGATATTGCTTGTGCACAGGGTGTGGAGTTTGGTGTTACGCCTCTTAAATACAACTTAAAACAAAGACGTGGCTGCTCTACGGTAAGCAAATCTGTACTTTTTACTCTGCAGCGTGCACGTTTGTACACGGACACTCTGCTTCTTCAGATGCGTCTCCACCTTGGGTTTCTTTTGCCTCCTGAAGTTTCTTCTGGTAATCACTCTCAAAGAAGCCCATCTACAATTAATAACAACAGCATAAAATACTGTATTACTTGCTCCTCCTTATTTCAATACACAATGAAAGTTGTATTATTATTAGTAGTAGTAATACAACTGATTTTTGATGTGCTTTCCAGTACAAACAGTATGTCCTTACTGGAAGGAAAATAAGTTTTTAAAAGCACACGTGTATAATGTTCCATACCTTAATGAGGGCAACAGTCATGAGAATCAATAGAAGCAGTCCACCCATGATTCCATAACTGATCTCCTTAGTTAGAGTGAGCACCTCATACACCTCCACAAGAGTCTCAACCTGTAGGACACGATATCATGATGGAAAACTAACTCAAAACTCTTTGTCTGTAAACCACTGAAACTTGTTTCCATATTCATTGCCAAAAGCATATGCTAAATGCATAAATGTAAATGTTAAGAAAAAAAAAAACACGTAATGAAAGACTCTTATCCCTTCACACATGCTGGATGCAATTACAGTAACAGTGTGCTGATGAGTCTATAAGACCATCATTTCATACAAAAAAAAGACATGGACACTTGACAGATTCTTCCCGTTGATTATTACTATATGGCCTTAGTGAGCATTTGAAGCATATGAGGCCTTGAGAAATGAATTTTGAAACACACTTGGTTCAAGGAATTTTGAAACACACTTGGTTCAAGGAATTTTGAAACACACTTGGTTCAAGGAATTTTGAAACACACTGGGTTCTGTTACCTTGAGAACAGGTGGGAGGTGAGAGGAGTCAGAGGAGTAGTAGATGTATCTGCTGTTGTCATACTCGAGAGTAGCTGAGCTGACCGGGTGGAACGTGGCAGAACGCAGACCAGTCTTTTGGAAAACAAAATGATAATCATGGTGTCTTCACCTCATGTTGTGCTAAATAAAAACATACTTCAGCTATGCTATATTCACTGTATACAACGGCCTCTGTGATTAAATTGATTAAATATCACCGGCTATGCAAGAGCGCAGACCAGTCTTATGGAAAACCAAACGGTAATAAGGAGTGGTGACTTCACCTCATGTTGTCGATCAAATGTAATCAAACCAAAGTCAAACACACTTCAGCTATGCTATATTCACGGTATACAACGGCCCCTGTGGGCTTATAGATTAAATATCATTGGCTATGCAAGACAACATGAGAACATGCGCTAAACTGGTACGATATGAGAATTGTTAAAGGAGTAACATCATTCACTCATCAGCACCTTTTCAATCCATCCCGAGCTCACATTTCCAGAAATATTGTATAGTGTCTGGTCGTTTCTTATCATATGTGAGGTGCACCTGAACTCCAGACAGACAGCAATGGTGCAGTTCTGATGGAGGAGAGACGAGGAGAAAACAGTCAACAGTGTAACTAAAACTGTGGGACGCAAAATACATTTGTGTGTGTGTGTGTGTGTGTGTGTGTGTGTGAATTCAACAATGGCTATACTACAGACAAATCCGTGCAGTACTTTTCGAGTTATGCTGACAAACAGACAAACAAACAAACAAACAGACAGACAAACCAACGAGACCGAAAGCATAACCTCCTTGGTGGAGGTAATAATAATTAGAAACAGTTCTGGCCCAGAACTCAATGCACTGTGGGTTGAGAGTTCCACCAATAGGATGAGAACATGAAAGCTCTTTAAACCCAGAACAGTCAACTGCAACCTGATGGATCATGTTGAATGCACCTACTCTACTGCCACATTGGCAAATGACAACACAAACCCTAATTTCACCTAGATGAATGGAGTCAAATAAACCATACCAAGTTATCTAATTAGGGAGTTTTGAGAATAATTGGAGACCCACTTATTACCATTACCAAACAGTATTATGTACACTGAAAATTAACAAATTGGGTGAAAAGGATATCACTATTTCGACATGATATAAATACTCATAAGTGTAAGTGCTAATCACCACTTCAGGCTCCTTGTTGTCCTTGAAGTACTGCTGCAGGTCAGTAATGATGGGGTTACTCTCACGCTCCCTAGTGCATCCCTGGATCTATTGCAGGAAATACAAACAGTTCATATGCAAAAATATCTGTCTTGTTTCAATAATATTCAAAATTAATTTAATTAGTTTTATTATTTAATTTTAATTTTAAAAATTATAATTAGTAATCTCTGTACATACATTCAAACTGCCAACATTGGTCCAAATGTCTTTGCCTTGGAGTCTGACTGGCACATTGATTACAACCGTCAGATTGAGTCCTCTTAGACTATTTGTCACCTAAGGCCAAAGGAGGGCATCAGAAACTATACCAACATTAGCTGTTCTCCAACCAAATATTAAGAAAAGCAATGTAGAAACAGAATGCAGATGCAACACAAATTCTTATTTTTAACTTTACATTTGCATAACAAATTAATAAAGTTTCAGTGAAGCTATATCTTCTTCACCTCCTCACTCTGAGGAAGATGTAGCCATAAATTAAAATGTTAAGTTATTTGTTATGAATAAAAAGACAAAAATAAGAAGTTATCTGTGTTGCACCGATGTTCTGTTTCTAAATTGTTCTGATCCTATCCAGTTTCCACAGGGTCGACTGAATCCACAGAAGCGCAGAGAGCACTCTCATTTGTTAATGAAAAAAAAAGTTCTAGAAGTTGCTAAAATAATAAATAAACTAAAGTAAACATGGTGGCAATAACCTACCTCTATGATCTGAATCACTGGTTTCTCTAAGTGGTTCTTATAAGCTGTGAAATTGATGAAATTGGTGGTGTCCTCAAATCTGTTATGGGAAGAATAAAAACACAACTTTAACTTTTTGGGGTTTGAATTAATAATACTCTGGTGTCATTTCAACCTGGGGTCTTTTCTCAACATGACAGGATGACCTCTTCCTTGATTAAATTAATTTAAAGAAATGCTGATTTTGACCCTCTCTGGTGCTCAAGGCTAGTGTTTGAGTACCTATGCTCCTTTGTGCGCTTCATTTCATTTCACTCTGCTGAGCAGCATGGTTTCCATACTCTCTAGCTCTGCTTCGGGGATCCAATCACAGAACGGGGAGGGAGTAGCCTGGGAGTACCCGTGCTGTCTTGCACGCTTAATTTCATCTTTGCTATGACTACGTGAACAATGCACAGGCGCTTATGATAGCCAGTCGTAGTGCCCAATAAATGACAATCTAAGGCCCAGTCCCATTTCTATCACTTTACTATCACTTCCCCTCGATTTTGGCCCTAACACTCGGTTTGCGTGTTCATGTGTAAGTGTAGGGTGTCCCAATACTTTCGGGACCGAGGGATAGTGGCTTTCAGCCCTTCAAATCGCCCCTTCAAACGGAGGGAGGTCAGGTGCAGACTTCGGCCCAGTCCCATTTCTATCACTTTACTATCACTTCCCCTCGATTTTGGCCCTAACACTCGGTTTGCGCGTTCATGTGTAAGTGTAGGGTGTCCCAATACTTTCGGGACCGAGGGATAGTGGCTTTCAGCCCTTCAAATCGCCCCTTCAAATGGAGGGAGGTTGGGTGCAGACTTCGAACGAAGTGAAGTTGAAGTGAAGATGAAATTACCCACGATTCTTTGCGAACTGCGTGTCGGTACCCGATCTGTGTCCGACTGCCCGAGCTGTGTCCCGTTCTCTCAGCTCTGGATAAGAACTTCAAAAATATAGCTACTATTGCAATTAAGCATGTATATATATATAATGTTGGGATATCTTAGTTTGATGTAAATTCAGTTGAATTCCGCACTGGTGTGTTAAAACATGACTATTAGAAAGATCGATATTTGCGCAAATCTTTCACCAGAATTACCAGAGCCTCTCATGTGGGCTTTTGAACAGTTTACCCCGGTTAAGAGCCTTATATCCGTTCAGTGTTAACGATAGACGCATGAAACAGGTGAAGACGTTTTTATGCGAAGTGCTGTCCCATTTATTAGGGGAAGATCGCACTTCTCACTACACAATCGAGGGGTGTCTCATCTTGGAGGGAACTCGAAAACGAGTGCTAGTGTTAGGGAATAGAAATGGGATTGGGCCTAACTCTTGACAATCTAAACTATGCTTCCTCTACGAGAAAATTAATAGGTTGGTCTCCAGACAAAATATCACTTGTGATTATTTAGTTTGGTGTTAGCCATACAATTTGGCTAACTGTGAGCATAATGGGGGTCAGCTGCAAGACATACTCATCTTTATCATGCATTAAGCTTTGTGTTAGCAACCTGTTGGTATATGTAAATGACTGTGTTTTCTGCACTGACCCCCCTCTGTATTTTGTGCCTGATTGAGAGTATCCAGTGAGTCATATTACATCACTGGGTACTATAAGTGGGACAAGTCAGAAACTACAACAGTTCTGTTTTCAGCCCACCCATGTGGGATGGGTGGGAACACAGCTTCTTTGACCACCCAGAGGAGCACCATAGGCCACTTCCCCCCAAACCTACCAGGCAAATTATTGTAACAAAATATTTGTGAGTTGAAGATTTAATAGTAGCCTAGAATAATCTTTATCTTTTTTACCTACAGAAAAAAACATGATATGATAGATGCGCTGAGAGGTTTTCAGATCAGCAACCCAGAAGTTCAGCAACTGCGGATCCTTGTGCATGGTCCAGTCAGGGCGGGAAAGTCCAGCTTTGTCAACTCCATAGACAGCATCTTCCAGGGTCGCATGTCTCAAGGAGCTTTAGTTGATGCTTTAGGGGGCAAAAGCTTCACCAAGACGGTAAAATATAATTTATTTTTCAATAAAATTTCAACACATTGCAAGTTTGCCATACACTAATACATTATTGAGCAATTTAATAATTTACAGTCTTAGTCAGAAATTTTATACTTGTTTCCTATTCAGTTGTACCTATCAGTGCATTATGTGAACCAATGTACATCATTGATTACTCCACCTCAAGCCTCTCTGGTTTACATGCTACTAAAATATACTTTGTGTTGAGTATAAATGACTAACAAAATACATTTTCTTATCCACCTTTTTCTGCGCGTAAACATGTGGTCTACCATGTGGCGATTGTCATTGAACATCCAGTCTGGCAACACATTGGCTAAGAGATAATGTTCCCCCATTGTTCTCCTATGGGTATTTCAGGAACGTTTTCCTATTTTAGTTCGGAAATTGTTAAAACTCTTCCAGAGTGGTAAATTGTGACCATCGTATAACTTTCCCACATGTTTTTTTGGACAATTGTATTTAAAATACAATCTGATGGAGTTTATGTGTAAATAATCATCAAACAACTTGATTTTGCCTATTTATGACGATAGATTTAGGGCCCTATCTTGCAGACGGCGCACCATGCCTTCGCGACTCGCGCAAGCTGTCATTGCTATTTTTTCATGTTGTCTAATTAGCAAGTGACTTTGCGTCCTCGGAGGTGTGTCGAAGGTGTGGCTAGGCGCAAAGCGCAACAGATGCTATTTTACAGACGCAGAAAGGGATCCGCCACTGACTGGGAAAAACCTAGTCATTCGTCAGTCACGCATTCCTGAAATGCTACTTTATGGGCGCACAACGCAATAGGTAATGCAGTCCTCGTTCCAACATAACAATGAAGGCCACAACAATAATTATTACGGAATTATTATCGGAAAATCATTATGATGTTCAGGAAGATGTGTTTAACCACAATTTATTAGCCTGCAACAGAAAATGCGCGAGGATATAAGAAGGGGGGACGTTAAATGGAGAATGAAGTTTACTTTCGCTTTCGTAAGAATATTCCGAGATATCTATCAGGACTAAATCAGTTTCCTTTGTGTCTTGTGCAGTCTGTAGACATCAACTTAATATTACCATACCCTTACGGCTCTGACTATGACTAGACCCAACGTGTGAGCTTGCTCGCTATTCAATATTTTTATTTTTTTAAATGCACAAGGAGGAGATCAGCTGGTGTGATAGCAATTCACCAGGCGCTTTGCGCTCTTCGTTCTTTAAGGCAATGAGAGATTGATCTGTCATTGGTTATGTCTGTGTTACACCCATAACACACCCATGATTAATTAGGCATCCTAAATTCAAACTTTTTGAACTTTGCGCCGGCGCCAGACACGCCCCCAAAACCATATGCGCCATCCGTCAAACAACAGTTGACTTTGCGTCGTCAAAATAGGGCCCTTAGACTCTATTCATTTTGTGACATAACATAGCTACTTAACATAGCTATATCAGAGCTATGTTTTTTCACAGCGGTGGTTCCCTGCCGTGGCTGTTGCATCAATAGTTGCCATATTTGACTGACCATTCCAGGTCTGACATATTCTTTTGATATTTTAGTTACACACTCAGAGAATCAAAGATGGGAAAGGGGGCGGTTCCTTCCTTTTGTCATCAGTGACATCATGGGACTGGAGAACACAACACTAGCTGGGGCTCATGTTGATGACATCATCAAGGCTCTCGAGGGTCATCTGGGAGATGGACACAGTGGGTACATCTCAATACATAATTCCTCCGACCTCCTTTCCTCACTTCCAACCTTTCCTCCGACCTAGCCCCTCCTCCCGTGAAGGAAGCAAGGAAGCAACGATCGGAGGATGGAGGAATCGAGGGCAGACAGATATAAGAAATGAGATGTCCTCCTGATTCATGCATCACTAGTATGAGACGTCCATTACAGATGACATCTCTGAAACAACTGACCAAAATAAATGCTATCTCCATCAAATATAGGCTATAACAACCACCAAACAATTTTATTCATCATAATGCAATGTAATCAAACCAAGACAATTAAACCACGATCTGTTTTGCATCAGTTCACTTTTGTCTTATAACCACGGACAATGCACATCATAATAAACTCGACTAAACAATCAACTTTCTTGCTGAAGTTGAAGATGTTTTTTATTATTTCTAATATGCTTTTCCCTTGCTCCAAACAGTCATATGAACTCCCTTTTCGCAAATAGCAAACTCGTTTTTTTAATTGGATGTTGAGGTGACAGAATGGGAGGGCATTTAAACTTTTTAGACTTTCGATTCAAGCCAATGAACGCACGTTCCCGCTGTTCGCGCTTCCGCGTTTTCTCCGCAAAGGATACACCTGTGCTTCCTCGCTTATCGGACCTTTCTCCTCTTTCCTCCGTCCTCGTTCCTCTCTCCTCCTCGCAGCAATTAGAGAATTGAGACATCCTCGATGACGTCGAGCCTCGAACAATTTCCGGGGCAAAAGTACGGAGGACAGAGGACCGAGCCCGAGGAAGCATATTGATATGTACCCAATGTATGTATGTAGCACACACAGACACTAAATATTATACTTTGGGCTTGCACTAACAACTGAATGCATGTCATTGCATCCCTTCATACAAATCTGTGACAATAACATAGTACATAGTAGGGACATAGTACAGGCCCATTTTCATGGTATAAAATGTTTTTGCGGTTCAGTTTCAGACTGGAGCCCCTCTGAAAAAGGAAGATCCAGGCTATAACACCTCCCCTTCTCTGAGTGATAGAGTCCACTGCCTGGTCAGTGTGCTTCCTGCAAACAGAATATCTTTCATGGATGATGCAGATACCAATGACGTCATCGCTAAACTGCGGGATATCAGAAAGGAAGCCACTGCACTGAGTAAGTCATCATCCTTAATACATGAGGTTTGATAAAAATGATTTAAGAATGTCACAGACAAAGACACAGTCAAGTAATTTTAGCCATTTGTCAGTATAAAATCACAAGCTGTTTGCTACTGTATGTTTGTAATGTAAACATTTCCCCTGATGCATAGGTGCTTATTTCTCTTAGCTATGGTTGGAATGTGTATCTGGCTGTGTGAAACCACATGGTTCTCAATCTTATATAATTTCTGCAGGAATCCCACAAGTAATTCTCATGACCAAAGAGGATGATGCCTGTCCCATAGTCAAACGAGACCTGAGAATGATCTATAAAAGCAAGAAGATCAAAGAAAAGGTGTTGTCTGCCTCCTTTGCAATAAACAAAACAAAAAAACAAACAAAATAAATAAGCATCATTTGCTTTTTCAGAGTTTTAGGTCCAAAAAGGAAAAGATTTACCTTTCTGTTTCTCTCTTCTCTTCTGTGTGTGTGTGTGTGTGTGTGTGTGTGTGTGTGTGTGTGTGTGTGTGCATGTGTATATGCATACGCACTTAGATGCAGGAGTGCAGTAATAAGTTGGGCATCCCCATGACCTCCATCTTCCCAGTGAAGAACTACCATGAAGAGATTGATCTGGACAGTGACACAGACATTCTGCTTCTCACGGCACTTAAAAACATTGTGAACTTTGCAGATGACCACGTGGGGGAAAAGGTCAATGAGTGACCAGTAACCACTGACAACAGAATGCTTATTCCCCGACTTTATCTTGTTTAAATTACAGCAATATTTTCACATCTTTCAAAGTTTTAGTTTCCAACAACAGCTCAGTAATAATACATTACTTTACCAGTGATACCGAAATATTTAATGGATGTAGTCAAAGTCAAAGTGAACTTTATTGTCAATCAAACAGTGCAACTGTAGGCTACATTGCAAGAAGACTGAAATTGTGTTTCCCCAAACTCTAAATGTGCAGTATTTGTTTATTATGATTACCAAATGTGCACTATTTGTTTCTTATAATAACCTCTAAATAAAATAGGACCTTAGAGTGGACCATCTATATCAATAGGGGAAGGCCCCTCCATGGAATCATACAAATGCCATCCATAAAGGACTAAACAAAATACTCGTTATTGTGCTTGATAGGGTCTCTGGTCTTTTTTTTGCCACAACAGTGCCTTTAAAGCCGGCCGCACACCAGTTCCGACAGCATTGCGGAGCACTTTTGAATCCGACAATTTTGCAACGAACCTAGCCCCATAGCATGAGAAATAACAATGGATGCTGGACGGCTCTGACAAAATAGACTTCAATCGTAATTCACAATTGACAGCAGAAGGGTTCAGCACTGTGTCGGAACCGGTGTGCGGTGGCCTTAAGGCAGCACTGCCCTCAAAGTACTAACCCTCGATCCCACCCCCAAATCAAGGTTTAGGATGGGGGTTAAGGGGGTCAAGATTAGGGTTAAGGTAGTGTTTTGTAGTGCTGCCTGGAAGGTGCTGTAGAGAGCAAAAAAAAGATTCTTCCTCATGATACCTCAACCTGAATTCTGGGATATTTTGCATTGTGGGGTTCCCATAGTTCCACTAGCTCCAGCATTGCATTGATAAAGATGCATCAATTGCACAACTACTGCCCAAAATAATGTGTAAGCAGTCTGGCAATGTGACTGGGCTATAGTCCAGTTGGGGTGTGATACAAGCATAGATAGCAGTGTAATATAAAACAGTTTTACTTTGGCTATTATCCTAAGCCTATAAACCCTTGTTAAAAAGTAATGGAGGAGCCATTTGGGTGCCAAGACAATATAATACTTTCTTTTTCATGCTAAACAGCCCCATGTCTGCATTCCCTTTTGTGTGTGATGATGATATAGTCATTGTTTTAGCCAGTTAATAAATGGTCAACCTGTTAGAAAGTGGTTTGGCTTTCAAGTATGCTACATCTCCCATGGGGGCATCCCTGGTGTACTGTTCAGCGTATTGGACTGGGCACCTGTAGGTCCTGTAGTATTGGATTGTGCACCTGAAGATCCTGTAGGCTAGTGACTTATGAATTTTGATTGGACCTTATTAAGATTTCATAATTGCTATATGACTGTGCATGTATCTTGCATGCATGCAGACTGTGAAGCAGTAAAATAACTCATGCCCGATGCCCCAGTAGACCTACACCTCCCTTTTACGGCCTCTTTTCCCAGAACATACAGTGCACATTCAGGGCATTATCAGTACAATGTTTGTGTAATCTAGATGTATTACCTCTTGAGGGTTCCATGCACCTTTGCCTTGTGATGCCACTTGCTGAAACAGTAACAAAGATATCATCACTTAGATAGCAACACAGTGTTCATTGTTCTGTCTGGCTTGAGTGATGATATCTCTGTTACTGTTCCAGCAAATGGCATCACTGGGATTGATACTGTGACATTTGTAATGTTCTAGCTAAATAATTATGAGTATAGGTTCAATTTTCAAATTAAATTCAATTTTATTTGTAGAGCGCCAAATAAAGCAGTGCTTTACAGACAGTTACAGACGAGGAGCACCCATAAGTATCAATTGTAAGAGTCAAGTGGTAGAGTCAATAGTCAGGTTGCATTTAGCTACAGCTCATCAGGGAGGCCATTAAAGGAAAAATCCAGAGGGAATCAGCACGTAGCCCTATTGGTTTATAGTGCCAAGCTCTATTGATAGCCACCTCAATCACTGGGTTTCATGCAACACAGACTGAGATAGTGAAACGGCAGCTAATGTTAACAGAATGGGGCATTTCTAAACGAAAGCAAGTCGGTTAGGTTTCGTTTTTGACATGCCTCATTCAGTTAGTGTTAGCTGCCGTTTTGCATACTCGGTCTACAATGCACAAAATTTTATCATTGAGGTGCCTTTCAATAGCGCTTAGCAGTATAAAACAGCAGGGCTACGTATTGATTCACTTCGGATTTTTCCTTTAAGGGAGGGTCAATTGGGAAAACAAAAACATGGGGAATGATGCTCATAATTTATGCTCCAGAGGTCAAGGATAAGGAAACAAAAGTGAAAGTAAGTGAAACATCATATAAGCATAAAATAAACATTGCACAGCTGATAACAGGCTTCCAGTTGGACAGTCGCCCTGTGACCTGTAGTCATAAAGTAATGAACAGGATAATAACTATAAAGGTTTTTTTTAATCAGCTGTTTACCAGCAGTGTTGGCACAATAAAATGAAATAATTTCTTTAGGACTTTAGGACTTTTTTTCCACTTTCCCTGCTGACATACCAAATGAATCCCATTTAGCACTAGTAGTAGAGACATCATGCTCTAAAGGTAATGGACATTTCGCTTCATGCTAAGATATGAAAAACCCTTAATGCTGCAATCTTGCTTCACAATTTTGGTAAAACTTTACTTGAAAGTAACTACATACGAGTGACAAGATACTGTCATGACTCTTTCACATGAATAAATCTGTCATTATTTGACTTTGTTTGGGTTGTGTTGATTATGACATCTTGACATTAATTGGAGTGACATTACCAGAAGTTGTCTTAGTCATGACAAGGTGACATTAAATATGTTTGTGATGTCTTTATAATAAAAACTTGACATTAATCGGGACATCAATCATTAACTGAGGATTTCTTTGTCATGACAACTTGACATAAACACAGTCCGAGAACGTATTCATTACACTGCATATAATGGTGCCATGGCAACCAGTCTTTCCTTCATGATATCTTAATGATAAATCAAAAATTCAAGTTATGGGGGCTGGGTGGAGAGTTGGAGGTGGCCCATAGATATTGCTTGTGCACAGGGTGTGGAGTTTGGTGTTACGCCCCCTGAATACAACTTAAAACAAAGAAATGTGGCTGCTCTACGATAAACAAATCTGTACTTTTTACTCTGCAGCGTGCACGTTTGTACACGGACACTCTGCTTCTTCAGATGCGTCTCCGCCTTGGGTTTCTTTTGCCTCCTGAAGTTTCTTCTGGTAATCACTCTCAAAGAAGCCCATCTACAATTAATAACAACAGCATAAAATACTGTATTACTTGCTCCTCCTTATTTTGATATACAATGAAAGTTGTATTATTATTATTATTATTAGTAGTAGTAGTAGTAGTAGTAGTAGTAGTAGTAGTAGTACAACTGATTTTTGATGTGCTTTCCAGTACAAACAGTATGTCCTTACTTGAAGGAAAATAAGTTTTTAAAAGCAAACGTGTATAATGTTCCATACCTTAATGAGGGCAACAGTCATGAGAATCAATAGAAGCAGTCCACCCATGATTCCATAACTGATCTCCTTAGTTAGAGTGAGCACCTCATACACCTCCACAAGAGTCTCAACCTGTAGGATACAATATCATGATGGAAAACTAACTCAAAACTCTTTGTCTGTAAACCACTGAAACTTGTTTCCATATTCATTGCCAAAAGCATATGCTAAATGCATAAATGTAAATGTTAAGAAAACAAAAAAACACGTAATGAAAGACTCTTATCCCTTCACACATGCTGGATGCAATTACAGTAACAGTGTGCTGATGAGTCTATAAGACCATCATTTCATACATAAAAAAAGACATGGACACTTGACAGATTCTTCCCGTTGATTATTACTATATGGCCTTAGTGAGCATTTGAAGCATATGAGGCCTTGAGAAATGAATTTTGAAACACACTTGGTTCAAGGAATTTTGAAACACACTTGGTTCAAGGAATTTTGAAACACACTTGGTTCAAGGAATTTTGAAACACACTTGGTTCTGTTACCTTGAGAACAGGTGGGAGGTGAGAGGAGTCAGACGAGTAGTAGATGTATCTGCTGTTGTCATACTCGAGAGTAGCTGAGCTGACCAGGTGGAACGTGGCAGAACGCAGACCGGTCTTTTGGAAAACAAAATGATAATAAGGAGGAGAAAAGATATCATGGTGTCTTCACCTCATGTTGTGCTAAATAAAAATATACTTCAGCTATGCTATATTCACTGTATACAACGGCCTCTGTGATTAAATTGATTAAATATCACCGGCTATGCAAGAGCGCAGACCAGTCTTATGGAAAACCAAACGGTAATAAGGAGTGGTGACTTCACCTCATGTTGTCGATCAAATGTAATCAAACCAAAGTCAAACACACTTCAGCTATGCTATATTTACGGTATACAACGGCCCCTGTGGGCTTATAGATTAATTATCATTGGCTATGCAAGACAACATGAGAACATGCACTAAACTGGAAGGAGTAACATCATTCTCTCATCAGCACCTTTTCAATCCATCCCGAGCTCACATTTCCAGAAATACTGTAAAGTGTCTGGTCGTTTCTTATCATGTGTGAGGTGCACCTGAACTCCAGACAGACGGCAACAGTGCAGTTCTGATGGAGGAGAGACGAGGAGAAAACAGTCAGCAGTGTAACTAAAACTGTGGGATGCAAAATACATTTGTGTGTGTGTGTGTGTGTGTGTGTGTGTGTGTGTGTGTGTGTGTGTGTGTGTGTGTGTGTGAATTCAACAATAGCTATACTACAGACAAATGCCTAAAGAAAGCAATGCACTCTAAACTAGAAACAGTTCTGGCCCAGAACTCAATGCACTGTGGGTTGAGAGTTCCACCAATAGGATGTGAACACGAAAGCTCTTTAAACCCAGAAAACATCATCATTGGTGACTAGTCAACTACAACCAGATGGATCATGTTGAATGCACCTACTCTACTTTACTGCCACATTGGCAAATGACAACACAAACCCTAATTTCACCTGAAAATTAGATGAATGGAGTCAAATAAACCATACCAAGTTATCTAATTAGTGAGTTTTGAGAATAATTGGAGACCCACTTATTACCATTACCAAACATTATCATGTACACTGAAAATGAACTAATTGGGTGAAAAGGATATCGCTATTTCAACATGATATAGATTCTCATAAGTGTAAGTGAATGTTGCTAATCACCACTTCAGGCTCCTTGTTGTCCATAAAGTACTGCTGCAGGTCAGTAATGATGGGGTTACTCTCACGCCCCCTAGTGCATCCCTGGATCTATTGCAGGAAATAAAAAACTGTTCATATGCAAAAAAATCTATGTCCTATTTCAATAATATTCAAAAATAATTTGATTAATTTTATTATTTAATTTTAATTTTAAAAAATATAATTAGTAATCTCTGTACATACATTCAAACTGCCAACATTGGTCCAAATGTCTTTGCCTTGGAGTCTGACTGGCACATTGATTACAACCGTCAGATTGAGTCCTCTTAGACTATTCGTCACCTAAGGCCGAAGGAGGGCATCAGAAACTATACCAACATTAGCTGTTCTCCAACCAAATATTAAGAAAAGCAATGTAGAAACAGAATGCAGATGCAACACAAATTCTTATTTTTAACTTTACATTTGCATAACAAATTAATAAAGTTTCAGTGAAGCTATACCTTCCTCACCTCCTCACTCTGAGGAAGATGTAGCCATACATTAAAATGTTAAGTCATTTGTTATGAATAAAAAGATAAAAATAAGAAGTTATCTGTGTTGCACCGATGTTCTGTTTCTAAATTGTTCCGATCCTATCCAGTTTCCACAGGGTCGACTGAATCCACAGAAGCGCAGAGAACACTCATTTGTTAATGAAAAAAAAGTTCTAGAATTTGCTAAAATAATAAATTAACTAAAGTAAACATGGTGGCAATAACCTACCTCTATGATCTGAATCACTGGTTTCTCCAAGTGGTTCTTATAAGCTGTGAAATTGATGAAATTGGTGGTGTCCTCAAATCTGTTATGGGAAGAATAAAAACACAACTTTAACTTTTTTGGGTTTAAATTAATAATACTCTGGTGTCATTTCAACCTAGGGTCTTTTCTCAACATGACAGGATCCAATCACAGAACGGGGAGGGACTAGCCTGGGAGTACCCGTGCTGTCTTGCACGCTTAATTTCATTTCCCATTGGCTATAGCTACGTGAGCAACGCACAGGCGCTTATGATTGCCAGTCATAGTGCCCAATAAATGACAATCTACCTCTTGACAATCTAAACTATGCTTCCTCTACGAGAAAATTAATAGACAAAATATACAAAATACAAATACAAAAATAGATAAAATATCACTTGTGATTATTTAGTTTGGTGTTAGCCATACAATTTGGCTAACTGTGAGCATAATGGGGGCCAGCTACAAGACATACTCATCTTTATCATGCATTAAGCTTTGTGTAATTAGCAACCTGTTAGTATATGTAAATGTCTGTGTTTTCTGCACTGACCCCCCTCTGTATTTTGTGCCTGATTGAGAGTACGCAGTGAGTCATATTACATCACTGGGTACTATAAGTGGGACAAGTCAGAAACTACAACAGTTCTATTTTCAGCCCACCCAGCTGTAGCTCATTACTGCATGTGTCTACTGAAAAGCCAGAATAATATGACATGGCAGGCTTGAGACTTGGACAGCCCCCATGTGTGATAAAATTTCTGAATTCATGTAACTGTAAGACTACCCACTTGCAGCTTCTCAGACCAACTCATAAATGTGCTCTGGTGAGGGCATAGGCCATAGGACTTTTGATGAACCTGACACACAAATTTGTTTGTTTAATTAGTAATTTCGACACTCTGGAACTGAAGGTGGGCCTGGGATCCACTTTCAGTATTTATTTCTAAGATGTTATACAAACATATTGGTGAAGTATTCCTTTAAGTATAATTTCAAAGGTGAGAAACACTAACCTGTTCAAAAGGAGGTAAATGCTGTATTTGATGCCAATGCTCTGAGTCTTGTTGAGTAGGCTATCTGGGGCATGTTCATCGTTGTCACTGAAGACGAATGACAGTTTGACAGGGTAGGACACCAACAGCGAAGTCATACTTTGCTATTCATTGTGTATGTCTATGAAAGGTTTACCTTGATGCAGAGGCCTGGATTTTGACTTCAAATTCATCTTCAAAATCAGTGTCAGCCTCAATTCCATACTGAACAATAAATGTTACCTACGGTAAAAATACAAAGAGACAAAGAGAATGTGACTTACAGTACATTTTTACATCTGTACACTGTGTGCACTGTGCACACACTGAGAGAGAGAGTAAGAGAGAGAGAGAGAGAGAGAGAGAGAGAGAGAGAGAGAGAAACACAAACACACACCTCATCACCAGCCATAAGTATCGGTTTGTTGATACTGCACTCAGTCCTTCCCTGGATGTCCTCATCAGTGCTGTCTATGGAATGACACTCCACCCTGCCCTGCAACGTCAACACAAAGTCAGTGGTCAACTCACATTTGCACACAAACAAACACACACACACACACACACACACACACACACACACACACACACACACACACACACCACCTGGTTCTTCATCAGGGTCCTGTAGAAGAGGCCATAAGGGTAGGAAAGAGACACCTCTGTGTCATAGGAGTTTTCCCCTCTGTTCTCCACCATCACTGTGACATTTATCTCCCGGGTAATGCCCAACATAATAAGTGGAGACCTGTAGGAACCACACATTAGATACTCTCTCTAGCTCATTAAAAGAGAAATCCAGTGTCAATCAGTCAATAGTCCTGTTGTTCCAGGTACCTGAATGCTGTCTCTAAGAAAAAGAACAAGGAAATTTGATGGCACCTAGAGCGAGTAACACATTGATTACTAATGCTAAATTGGGCATAATGAAAAGAAGTTGCTATGCCCCATTCACTAAGTGTTAGTTGCCGGTTCGCTGCTCAGTCTATGTTGCATCAATTTTCTGATTCTTTTTCCTACCTACAGCCAGAGGTGAAAGTAAGTACCTATACTACATACAGTCAGGACTAGATCCTGTCCCGCATTCCAATGTTGTGGTGCTACTTGCGCTGTTCTGTGAGAAGCGCTACTACGACGAGTCGTGGTCATGTCCAAAATCATTCCATGTAAAAGGCTGCAATATCCTTAATTTCTTAAAGATATATTGAGCAGATGGTACAGCCAGTGGACACAGCCTAAATGTTCGGATAGCAGATAGCTTAAAAAACCTTCCAGAACAGGTTAATCTTCAAGGGGAGCTTTTCTGCCTTACTCCTGCATAGGTGAATGATGACTTTCTCTCTCTTCTTCTGTTATGAAGCCTTGCAGAGTTACTAGGGCTTTTTAATGAACAATTAAGCCAGTATCAGGGTTTTACTGCTATAACTAATACTTTTTCAGATTATGACATTGCCTTCATAAATAGCATGCCTGATTAATTATTTAGCCAAAGTTTAAAAGAGAAAAAGGAGACAATAATATTAGAGTTCTTTGTTATTTTGCTTTAAAAATATCCATTAATATCTGCCGTTGATGTTTTTTGTGTAAAATGTTTAAGATCTCTGTGTGGACAAATGTTGAGCAAATGTTGTTTGGCTGCTAGAGGGCGACAGAGACCATGATATTTCCTTTAGTGTAAGCAGAATGAATTATTACTGTAGCTTATGCTGTTGGCCTACTTGCCTTTTTGTTTATGCCTGACATAACACAAACGCTCACTAGAATAGGCTATTGATTTCTTTTTTTGTTGTTGTAGTATAGGTAAGGAATTCAAACTACTTTCACTCCTGCCTACAGCACTTGAGCACTTGGTGAGTTTGAACAGCAGGGATATATATTGATTTAAACTGGATTTCTCTTTTAAAACAAGACCTGGAGCAGCATAAGTGCCACTTTCAAGTCTACAGCTAATTCAAAATGCAGCAGCTAGAACACTCGTGAGAACTAAGAAACATGAACATACTGTAAGAAATATTTTTTCCACTTCAGATACACACAGTTGCACTATGGAAAACCTTGTACGATAAGTCTACAATGACTGCGTTCAGTTCATACATATTAAAGGGTAATTTTGAGTCTTACCCAGAGAAGTTGAAGTCAACTCTCAAGTTGTCTTCGCAGACTTTGTCCTTTCCACAATCAATCCTAAATTTCAACTGTTGGACAGAAAACACTAAACTGAAACAACTGAATTGTACACTGGATACTACCATCATCAGTACAACAAATTGGTAGAATTTTAGCTGCCCAGAGCGCCCTTTTGCTTCATGAAATTAAAATTTTGAAGCCAATATCAATTAAACATAAAAAAACAAAATGCTACACTAAATGAACAACAATAACTGTCTGGCAATGCAATCAACATCGCAATATCGCCATGTGTCATGGCTTAGCAAGACCTCAGCAAAACACTACCTTACCACAGGAGTACCCCAAGGCTCAGTACTGGGGCGCCTCCTCTTTGCTTTGTACACAACAACACTGGGTCCAGTCATCCACTCGCATGGCTTCTCCTACCACTGCTATGCAGATGACACCCAGCTTTATCTGTCTTTTCCTCCTGGCGATTCTACAGTGACAACACGGATCTCTGACTGTCTCTCAGACATATCTGCTTGGATGAAAGACACCCACCTTCCACTGAACCTCTCAAAAACGGAACTGCTGATCATCCCAGCCAAGCAAACCTTGCACCACAACATCAGCATTAAGATAGACTCCCTATCTGTTGCTCCTACCAAGGCTGCAAGAAACCTAGGCGTAATAATTGATGACCAGCTGACCTTCATGGATCATGTTGCTGCTGTTGCTAGGTCATGCCGTTTCTCTCTATTCAACATTAGCAACACAGCTCCTGTTTCAGACGCTGGTTATCTCTCGCCTCAACTATTACAACGCCCTTCTAACGTCTCCAACCAGCCAAAGAGAGCACATGTCTCTCCACTGTTCATGGAGCTCCACTGGCTGCTCGCATCAAATTCAAGTCTCTAATGTTGGCTTACAGAGTACTGGATGGAACTGCTCCAGTCTACCTGAGAGCCATCATCAAACCATATGCTAACCTCCAATCACTCCGCTCAACCAAGGATCGCTGCTTAGAACGACCAACACCCCACACAGGTCAATCTAGGCTCTTCTCATCCATTGTTCCTAACTGGTGGAATTAAATTACTTGGAATGCACTGATAAAGCACTTCTAAACTCTTGCACTTGCGCTATTAGCAAGTGGCTCTCCCAATAGGCATTTAGCTTGATTGTTATCCCTCTTTTGTAAGTCGCTTTCGATAAAAGCGTCTGCCAAATGCATAAATGAAAATGTAAATGTAAGGTACACTACTACTATGTTTGGGTCATGTTTGGTGTTATGACAATCGAATGAAGTGATATTAATTTATGACATGCTAGTAAATTATCATTATTATTATTTTTTAAATGAACTACAGACACAATTAAGGAAAAACATTGCTTGAAAATTATGTTCTCATTCAACCATGTTGTGCCCTCCGTTAATAAAAACCTTAATGTTCTGTAAAAGTCCATTGGTACCTTGCTTTTTGATGTGACTTGACCTTGGTTTGCACCTTGGTTGCTGACTTGCCCGGACCTTGTGTCCAGCTGAGGTACCAGTAAGTTTGCCGTCTTTATAGGAACTCCCTCAAAGGAGAAGGTTACCTGAACGTCCACAGGGCTCACAATATCATTAGGTAAACACTGGGGGAGAGACAGCACAAATAGGAACAACATATCCAAACAATACTGTGGGCAATTTTGATTCGTAATTGTTAGCATTGTTAACTTATTTACTCGCTATCTTCATTCGTCTTCATTGTAAATGTAGCTAACTTTAGTTTGCTAAACTGAGCTATTCCCATTTGTCATTGGAAGTTCTTACTCTAGTAGAGAACACTCATGACATTTCTGTCAATGTTACTAGAATTAACAAATTATGGATAATGTATTTTAGTCTAAAGCCAAACAAGCAACCAGATCATAATCAGAAAAGAAAGAAAGAATCTCATTTTCCTTAGTTTTACTTTAGTGATCTATAATTTTGTCAACTTGTTCTTGTGCTACTCCATTCACTTGCATTACAAATTGACCATGGTGTGACCCCCCACACCAATCTGCACTGACATTTTGGGGTGCCTACCAGACTTGGCGGAGGATTTTGTTACCCCTTCCAGAGACCAGACTTACCTTCACAAAGAAAGGGTGCTGGAAGCAGTTTTCTTGCAGTGATATTTGGGACACAAAGTTTTTCTCTGTCTCATCAGGCATGAAATGAGCACGAGAGTGCTGATGCTTGTAATCCAGCCTTAGAGTGTAGTTGAGTTCCGCTTGCAGGTCTGAAAGTAAACTTACTAGTTATTTCAATCTGTCTTGCCACATATTTAAAGGAAAATACCGGAGTAAGTTTAAGCATAGCCCTGCTGCAAGAGCCTTCTAACAGCAATATATTTCGCATGAAATGAAAGAATTTAGAACAGCATAGACCTAAAGCGAACGCGAAACACTTTACATTGAGTCAATGTAACCTCAGATCTTACTTTCAGTTTCCAACAGTCAGGTCCCATTGATTCAGTGTAAAGTGCCTGTTCACTTCTGCGTTCAAGTTCGGTCTGTGCTGTACCAAATTATTTTTGTTCCACTTGCTAACTAGCGCATTTAGCAGGCTCTTTCAACAGGGCTATGCTTGAATTCACTCCAGTATTTTCCTTTAAAGTCTTTTAAAATTAATCTGGCTTAAGCTGTACCTTTGAATATGTTTTCATTAGCCTTCTTCATGTGGAAACACACTGAGGCAGTGATGCTTAAGGAATCCGTACAGTTTGAAATGGACGTCGGGATTTGGCGTGGGTCAAAGTTCACTCTAGTCACTATAGACACAACAGGCCTGGACCTGAGTATGCCAAAGCAATAAACAAACATGACACACACACACACACACACACATTTTGGTTGAACCATGCAAGAGAATAAGATGTGTGATAGTGCGAATTATACATCTATGATTCCAACACTCATAGTCTATATGCAAATCCAACACAGCATGCAGCACATGAGCTTTGGAGAGTTCATATGAGAACCTGAGCAGCAGAACGGCTCCATTGGACCCGACTGCAATGTCAGGCAGCCCGTCTCCACTCTGATCCAAAGCAGGCTGGGCCACAGTCAGCCCAAAGAACCGCAGATTGGACCGCACAGAAGAACCTGAGATACGCTGTGAGAGACACATACCAATTGAAGAAAATAAAGTGAAATCATGCACACCCATGTACTTTGGAGAAAAGGGTTAAGGGTTAGAGAAAAGATCTGCACACCAGGGGGCTTCCATTAAAAATGGTGTACACCACAGAAGAAATCTAATTTCTTTTATCTTTTAGTCTTCTCCTAATTGAAAACACACACGAAGACACCTTCCTGTCGCTCTTTTTTACTTCTGTGCGCTCTCTCTCTCTCTCTCTCTCTCTCTCTCTCTCTCTCCACACACACACACATGTTCATGATAGCTCAATCCCTCTCTTTCCCTCTCTCACCTGTGAGTATGTGGGTTTGATTCCTCCTCTCCTCCCGTTGAAGATGTAGATGCTGCCCTGTCCGTTATCCTCCAGAGGAGCTCCCACGGCCACGTCCCTGATCCCATCCCCGTTCAGATCAGCCAGGCTGGCCAGAGACGAGCCAAACCTCCCCTCTGACCCTCCATGCCCAGCAGGGACTTGCTAGTTTCAGATACGATAGCGCGAGAATACTGCATAAAAAAGAACATTGAGTCTTATTCACCAACGGTTCTTTTGAAGATATGTGTTCTTAAAACTCTATTAACACATCTTTCAAGAAGATCTGTATCTTTTTGAAATAGACACATTCAGTTGGGGCCCAATGAAAGAAAGGGATTTTTTCTCGTATACAGTACCTGTCTGTAGGGATACTTTTATTTATTGACTATAATAACCATACATTAAAATCACAACTTGATTAAGTGGAAACGTCTCATTTGTTACTCAGTCCCTATGGACTAGAGAATCAGATTACATATCAGATTAAATTTGTTCAGCCTTTGGAGCCAAGTCAGCAGGGGGCGATGATGATGAGATTTCTTTTCTCTCCTGATGGTGAGCAGAGGCACATTAAATACAGAGCCCAATAGCCCAGCTGTGTTAAGGGTTAAGTCTACAGTACAACCAGGGGTTAAAGGGGGGGCGGGATGTGGGGGTATGCAGTACCGGCACTTCAGATTAATGAACAATATCATCCCATTCTTCCTCTATACATTTTTCTTTGTTTGTGCCGAAACAAAATATGAGAATTCCCCCTCCTGCCAAATCCCACTTTAACCCCCTCATCATTTACTCATACCTGCTTAGTGAATTTATACACAAACACTTTGCCCTCTCTGTTTCCTTTTGTGTGCATGGGGGCCGACGCCAGAATCAGATCAGTGTTGGAGTCTCCATCCAAATCCACCACACACACCTCTGCTCCAAAGTAGGAACCAATCTGAGGCTGAGGAAGAGTAAATGGAGGTGATGATGATGATGATGATGATGACAATAGCTCATCTCAACTGTGTTGAGATTGAATCAATTATAAATATTTGCCTGAATAAGAACGGTCAATGATTTGGATAAGTTAATGGCAAAAGCATTGGTACCTGTGTGAATTTCTGTGGCGGCATGCTTCCAGGGAAGAAGACCATGAGCAGCCCCTTGTGCTTATACCTGGGGGCCCCCAAAACAATGTACCACTCTTCGTCTCTGCTTGCTACGGCCATGGAATAGCCTGGAGAGAATTTAGGAAAGATTACAACCGAAAAACAGAAAACGACTCCAGCATGTGTAACGGATGCAAAGTCGTATGTAGAGAAAGTCTAGGCTACATGTTAGAGTGTCCTTAAATAAGTCTGTGTCGCTTGATGGTACTGTACTTTTTGCCCTGAACAGTTCCTTCAAAGTGCAATTTCTGCAACGAACAACCCTATTCTCACTGTGGCCTAACCAGTGTGGTCTGGGGGCCAATGACGGACCACAGAAACATATGATCATTTGTAAAACTGGTAAAACTGTATTGCTTTGAATATACATTTAGTGGTGTTTATCTATAGACATTAATTTTTTTGCAAGAAATGTAAATTGTAGATATGCAACATGGTCATTTAAATGATTACAAATGGGATTTTTATTACCTCCGCCAAGGAGGTTATGTTTTCGCCAGCGTGTGTGTGTGTGTGTGTGTGTGTGTGTGTGTCTGTGGACAACCCGAAAAGTACTGCACGGATTTACAGTAGATGAATTGTTCGGACAATGTGTGTGTTGGGACAAGGAAGAATTGATTTGATTTTGGTGGCGATCGGTGACCCAGAACACCATCTGTGACCACACTGTCTTGGCTTGAACGCTTTTCTAGTTTTTATTTATTTTTCTATACCACCGCCCCTTTGGCAGCCCTCAGTTCAGAGTTGGGTCCTTAAAGGAGACATAGAATGGAAAACCACTTTTACATTGGTTTTGATGAATTAAGATAGGTTGTAGATGGCCAAAGAGCTATCATGAACACAAGACATGGTTCTGCCCTCTTTCATATGGAAATCCTACATTTAGAAATTACCATTAAATAATGGGCGTATTAGAACAAAGCCTACAAATGATGTCAAATAGCACAAAACCATTGCAGTTCAATTAAGGTGGCCAGAGTGAGGCGTTGTTTAGGCAAAAAACCCATTTCAATACACATCTTAAATATGAGGTGTTAACTAGGCTTGTAAAATATCACTTGATGATCTTTTTGACAAAATGCAATTGAATATATTGTATTTTAACATCAGTGAACAAGGTACAATACTCAATTAATCCATTCTATGTCATCTTTAAATTGGCCCTCACTCATCAAAACTTTGAGAACCCCTGGCTTAAACCCTTAACCTAACCCTTAATTTAAGGGGGTACTGCTTTGAAGGCAGCGTTGCTGGAAGGGCATTATAAAGACCCTCTGTGTCAGGTTGGGTCCCCTCTCACCCAGATAGCTGTCAGGAGTGACCTGTTCAACCCTCTTAAAGCTGTGCTTGTCCCTGGCAGAGAGAGGGATGTCCTGGTAACCTCCTCTCCAGCCATTTGCCCCAACCACTCCCACAAGAAACCTCTCCTGTAACAGGAAAGAAAGACAGACGACAGGATGGAACAACAGGATTAATTTCATACTAACATTTGTAGATTTGTACATTAGTTATAACAGTCTACAAAACTACAGTGCCTTTAGTTCTACATAAAACATCTTCATGGCTATATTATGCATGTTTAATAGCATGACCTTGATGTCTTTATCAGCAACAACTCAAAAGATTAGTAAAGTGTTATAAAGGTAGGGAAGGGAATCATGTTATACTGCTTGAAATCCTCTTTCATACCACATACAACAAGAGTATCAGCTACCGGCCCCCGTCCACCCACTTCAGGCAAAGGCAAGTCACATCACTCAGCCGCCATATTGGACACACCTTTGGGCAGCTATTTGGGCTTAACAAGACCAGACCATGGGGAGATATCCAAACGTCCAGATTGGATCGACATTTGGACTTTAAAAGTATATTGTGTGAATCCTCATTTAAATCTGAGTTGAACAGTGTCAAAATCTACCGGACAGACGCTAAAACAAAAAGCTAAAAAAGACGTTATTTAAAACTGCAATTTACTTACTTATCGCAGTATGGCTATCACCATAGTGACGGAGGTAGTAAACAAAAAAGCTTACTGTCAGACATACTGCGTTCAGCAATGCGATAGGCTATTTCCACCGTAAGGCAGGACTTCCAGTTTCTCTACTCCGCCATCTTTGTGTTACGAATGGCCGTAATGCATTTCAATGGGAGGACTTCTAAAGTGATTTGTCTCCTCCTATATAAGTGTCTCTGCTTCAGCTCTCTCACCCTCTGTGGCACCATCTCATTCTGTACTTAAAGAATAGCTCTGGAGTGATTTCAATCATAGCCCTATTGAACGAGCCTGCTAAATGCACTAGTTAGCGAGTTGAACAAAATAATTTGGAACAGCATAGA
Source organism: Sardinella longiceps (assembly GCA_027497455.2). Taxonomy (NCBI): domain Eukaryota; kingdom Metazoa; phylum Chordata; class Actinopteri; order Clupeiformes; family Clupeidae; genus Sardinella; species Sardinella longiceps. Next base: position 931,284 of record JAODXP020000015.1, read on the forward strand.
CCGAACACGAATGCCGAAGCAAACAAGATTCTCCGATCATTCAAAACCGAGATTAAGATCTGAAGTACCGGTGATGTGTAAAGTGCTTGTAAAGTGCTTGTTCGTCATTGCGTTCGTGTTCGGTCTATGCTGTTCGAAATTCTTTCATTACATGCGAAATCTATTGCTGTTAGAAGGCTCGTGCAACAGGGCCATGCTTAAACTTACTCCAGAGCTATCCTTGAAGTCCACTCCACAACTCCATTTCTACACTCTCACCCTGTGGGATCCACCTGTAAAACTAACAGTGACTCACCTCTGGGTTGGACACTAAAGCTGCACTGAATCCGTTCTGGGCAAATTCCATAGTTGTGGAGTCCCCAGTACTCTGGACTCCTGATGAGGGGACCATGAGGAGAGAGACAGAGTCATTGCTTCACTGCTCTTTTCTGCTATGACATGTGATGTGATATGACAGTAACTAGCCAGTGGTCATTGTTCCCAGTCAAAAGCCTACTGTATGCATAATCACCTTCCTCCTTGGTATGACAGTCAGAGCACATAATTCTCACAATAACCTTACATGACATTCATTTTTAGAGTTTACATGGCAACCATCAGCATTGGATGCATTACCCAAGTGTTAAAAGATAGCTCCGGAGTAAGTTTAGGCATAGCCCTGTCACACGAGCCATCTAGGAGCAACAGATTTTGCATGGAATGAAAGAATTTTGAACAGCATAGACCGAACGCGAAGCACTTTACACTGAGTTAAAGTTTCCTCAGATCTTATTTCAGTTTCGAATAATGAGTTTTAATTTACTGAGTGTAAAGTGCTTGTTCGCTTCCCGATCTATACTGTTCCAAATCATTTTGTTCCACTAGTTAACTAGTGAATTTAGCAGGCTTGTTCAACATGGTTATGCTTGAAATCACTCCGGAGCACATTTGGTGTTGCCACTTAATGGAAGCTAATTGTTACTGCTGAAGTCTTTGACCTAATGCATCCAATGTAGCCTCCCTGTAATACTGTTCAAATTTGGCCAACAGGTTTTCAAAGTAAAAAATGTGCCTTATTTGTGAACTTCTTATTTTATTCGATAAATAAAGTCATATTTGCCCACAAACCACAAAATTTAAAAATGACTAGCCTGGTTATATATATATATATCACAAATTTGTAACACTTCAGTATGTAAAGTTGACTCTACCCCATACCTTCTATGGCAATGATACTCTTCTCCAGGGTGTCGCCGATTTGTTCCAGAGCCTCAAAGCTGCCTACTTTAAACATGTGGGCCGACGCTGGAGAAGATGCTATGCTCTCCAGTTCACTCCGAGCACTATCATCATCAAAGGCACCACCAACCTGTCCCAAACAGGGATAGCATTAGAATCCCGGGCCTTATTTCAAGATTGAGACTTAAAGGAGAACTCCAGAAAGTATAGCTTTCATTACATTGCCAGGAGTCTTTGATTAAAAATTATTTGAACAAATTTGTGTTGCCTAGGCCGAGATATTACCGAGTCTATGGGGCAACTTTCAGCGCAAATCATCAGCATTAGGTACAGTCTGCATTAAATGCTGTGTGTAAACATTTCGGTACCAATACTGGGCTAACCATGCATATTGTTTTGGTTCTAACACTCATGGCTATGTTGCACAGGAGGTAAAAATTAGTTTGTAGCCTCTTCAGACACACAGGGTCGTGATTTGTTTTGACGTAATGTAGCAGGTTGACTCATCTACCTGCTGCCTGCTGTCACTTCTCCCATTGCCCCACCCCCATCGTTAATGAAGGCAGGCCGATTACTCAATTAGGGGAGGGTGCAGCCCTATTTAATATGCCTGTTGGTAAGCCATGCTGTAGTCTCTGCAGATTTGGTGTGTGGGTGCGCACACACGTCAGCCTCCTGTGAGGTATGGCTTATCCCATTTTTGTTTTTATGGTCTGTTGCTTTGTGTTCATTGTTTAATTATGTGTTTGTTTAAGTAGTTCCCTGAGTGTGTGTTTTGCCTCTGGTGGTAGGTATGAGTGTAGCCTGGGCGAAAGTGACTGTTGACTGTGTCATACAGTCTGGCCCAACGCAATTGGAATTGGTTTCCGTTTGAATATGACGTATTCTCTCGCCTGGCTCTCACGCCTACAACTTTCGCTTTCAGTATTAACAGATCTCTCGCAAGTTCTGATCTATTTTGACATCGTAGTGGCAATAAATCCGCAAGTGGGGGAGAGAATAACAAACGCATCCCTATCACTGACCTCAAAAAAAGACTACAACATTTTGAGACATCGGTCTAAACTGTGTGCTGATTGGCTAAACCGTAGAGTAACTGACGGAAATGCGGGAAGGGGGTTTATTCCAGACTACGTGCGGAGATAAATGTTTAGCGGAGCTACGTAGGATGGCATCGCCAGGCTAGTATGAGTGTAACATTTTCAGTGTTTAGCTATGGTGACTGGTTTAATGTTTGTCTGTTTTTGCTTCTTTAGGTAGCTTGGCTTCCGCTGGTAATGTGGGTGATGCTGCTGTTTTGTCAAGTTTGTTCTTTCTTTCAATTAAGTTTCAATGTTAACTTTATTTATTTGTTGGTTTTGGGCTGTTTCCTTCTGTCTTGCAAAGGTAGCTTGGAAGGGGTGCTTGATATCTGGATAGCTGCCCTTATATTGTGGTGTTGCTGTGTGTTACACTAGCTTTGGTGGGTGGCTTGTGGTGCAATTGCTTGATCTTGCATGCATGTATTTGGTGAATTGATGGCTTACTTCCAGTCTGCTTGCCACCCCCTAATTGCCTTATTCTGCCCCCCACCTTGTTTGTTAAATGTAGTCTTACCACCTGTCTAATTGTCATTATTATGTCCTGTAATAAATCTTTATGTTTGTGGAATCCATGTCTCTGTACTGATTCAAACCTGTTTGTCATAAGGGCTTTACTAGATCTTTAACCTCTTAAAGGTGCCCTGAGGTACTAGGCCTCAGGGTGGCGTAGTCAGGCCACGGGGGTTGGCTTTTTAGCCTCACCCCTATTATACCATGCTGTTACAGTAAGGAAGTTAGAAAGTTGCCCCATAGATTTAGCTTGCTAGCTGCACTGGCAGGCTTGTTGCTAACCATGATATTTCGGCCTAGGCAAGACAGATATTTTATTATTATTATTATTATTATTATTATTATTATTTTGACAACTGGCAATGTAATAAAAGTATACCAGAGTTCCCCTTTAGAACTGAGGAAACTGTACCATCACATACCCCAATAGCATATCTGACAATATGCTTCCTGTCAGCCTGCGCTGTAACAGCGGGATAGTCCCCTGAATCTGAGGACTTGCCATCTGTTATGACGATGAGAATCCTGTTGGCATCTTCTCGTGCTCCAGCAGAAGAGTCAAACACGTTATTCCTATAGAATTTGGCAAAGTTTCATTACACAATATCAATAGGTCTTGATCACGTGTACATACGTAAGCACTCAAAGCACATTGTAAAAAATAAAGGGAAAAAGTGGTACGCTACTATTTTTTTAAGTATAACACAGGTGCTCCATTTAGTAAGTTTAGGTTTGTAGTTAACTGTTTTATTGAAAAGTATATAAAAGGTTTATTTAATAATATTAATTTTATTCATTGGATTTAAATATTTTGTGTCTACAGTTATATGCTTACAATACATGTTTGGATGTGTTTACATGTGGGCCTTGCACAGTGCACAGTTTAACAGAAACCATGTACAGCACATTTACTGGTGGCAGTACGTGTAAATCCTCACAACCCTATGCTTCTAACCACTGAGTTGAAAGCCTGGGCATTTCAGGTAAGTGGTTAGAACACTCAACTTCCATGCCGTGGGTTACCCTACAGCAGTGGTTCTCAAACTTTTTCTGTCATTCCCCACTTTGGAAGGCAGAGAATTTTCACGCCCCACCTGAATTCTGGGAAATCATGTCCTCCTGTTTATTTTGATATGCGGTATGCCCTATTTGACTAAAGAGATCATGAGCTACCCTATTTCACCGAGATGAATGGGTAGGCCTAAAGATGGACATACAGTATAGCCACATAAACTACAACTAATAGAATTTATGTAAAGTCAAAAATGAAAATTTCAAGAAGAAGGCATGATTCAGGGCTGTGATTCGTTGGTAGCATGTTGCTAACTTAGGTACTTGGTAGAAAACTTGGTACCTCGATTTTCAAAATATAAATTCATAAATCCCCAACTTTTTAATTTTGTGGCCAAATTTGAGATCGTTGTCGTTAGCGCCGCCATCTTGGAATCTTGAGAAAGTTTTGTTCAGAGTACCTCGGCTTCACTCGCGTTGACTGTCGCCGAGTCGCATCGCTCCTCATTAGACTATGACTATAGAATAGACTATAGTCTATTCTGAAGCCTATTTGGGCCCGCTCAGCAGGTGACTTGTCACTGGTCGCGTAGCCCAAGTTGCTAGTCATTAATCTGACTGCGGGGTTAGTTGTAGGTGGCAGGTTCAAGACCCGAGAGCGGTGTGAATATGGCCCTGGCTACTAGCCTTATATTCACATATGCCAGGGGCATCCGTGGTGTACCGGTCAGGGAGTTGGACTGGCGACTGGAGGGTGGCTGGTTCAACTCCTGGCCGGTGCAAAGAGGAGGGTGGGGGGAGTGAATGTGCAGCGCTTCCCCATGTCCGGAAACCACGGATGCGGTGCCCTTGAGCAAGGCACCTAACCCCCAAACTGCTCCCCGGGCGCTGGATTAATGGCTGCCCACTGCTCCGCGTGTGGGTGTGCGCACTCTACAACTTGTATGTGTGTCTATGTACATGTGTGTATACCCCCCGGATGGGTTAAATGCAGAGAAAAAATCTCCTTCCCCAGGGACAAATAAAGTACTCTTCTTCTTCTTCTTAGCCTCGTGAGACCATCCTGATCTCGCGAGTATAGTAAATCCATCTGGCGGAGTCAGGTTACCTGGCTACACCAGTACCAATGTGTTTTTGTGGCCCATGAAAAGATGATTCAATGAGTGACAATATGAAGGCTTAAGGGATTGATGACAATTAACTTACACAACATTACTTATACCACGTGCAGTGTATGTGCCTAGTTGTATCTGCCTGATACTGTCCACCTGAGATTCCCATCCTGTTCTGAGGAACTCGTTGAAGTTCACTTCGGTTCTAAAGTTATGGGAGTACTGAGTCAAGGCAAACTGCAGAGAGAAAACACAAAAGAATAACTTTGTCTCTTGTCACTAAACTTGGTCATGTGTTATTAAAACCTGTTATAGGCTTGATCACGATTTGTCTCCAGTCCAACATCCTCAGATTACAGTCTCTGGAGTCAGGCCATTATAGATACAGACGGCAAGTCTGACCACGCCCACAAATATAGCTCCGCTGTGGGGGAATTAGAGAAAAATAGTCCCATCTGGGGGAAAGAGCAGGCTCACACAGTGGGGAAGTCAATGGCATGCTAAGCTAGAAGTTACACTGAGCACCATCTACAAGGAGCCTGACACATTTTTGAGGGCAATGCCTGAAGGTAGTAATGATGGTCAGATGGTCCGATGTGAATTCTGAACTTGACACCCCTCCAAACGCGATACTGATGACAATTTAGATGATGTTTGTTAGCTTCATTAGCTTGCTAACTAGCCAACTTCATTGATCACCACAATAAATGTAGCTAACTTTAGCTTGCTTAACTGAGCTAATCAGATTTGTGATTGAAAGTTGCTTTACTTTTGACAGGAGCAAAGACAGCTGATGACATTTCTGTTAGTGTAACTGCAATAAACAAATGATGGGGAAATTATTTTAGTCAAAACACAAGCAGGCAAACAGGTCATGATTAGACAAAACATCTAATATGGACTTTGTTCAATTTTACTAAGCGATCTTTTATTGTTAAGCAATTTTCTCTACCTTGTCCATTCACCATAATGTTAAATTGGCCTCTGTTATCCCCCACGCTGACTCCACCCTCGCATTTTGGGGGCGTTAACCGTACTTGCCGTCTGTATCTATAGGAAGGTTTTGGCGATGTAGTAGTGTAGTCATTTTTTGAATGCTGCAAAAAGTGTTAGGTTCCTTATTTGCTTAGTACAGACCTGGGCAAACTGTTCAGGTGAAAAAGGCCCAGGGGCCACATGTGGCCGGTTGAGTTATTTAAAATTGAGTAATTTCTCATTTAGTTAAGGTGAATTAGATGTTAACATGTCCTCTGAAGAAAGTGGGACTACTGGTTTAAGACTTGCCAATTTACCGGAATCAACTGGTTGACCGTCAACAACCAGGCCATTAGTCAAAATCTAAAAGCCAATGTGGCACTTTGCTAAAATAATTGCATACCCTGGCTTAGCACCATCTACCCTGCATTTAAATAATATAGTAAAAACATGGAAAGACTCACTAGGGTGTTTTGATTCAGAAGTTTTCTGATGATTTTTTTTACAAATGTTTTCATGGTGATGAACTGGTCAGAATGCACACTCCAAGATCCATCCAGCAGGAAAGCAATATCTGTAGGTTTGCATTCTGAGGAAAACAATTATATTATATATTTATATTAATTGTATGACAATTTACCATGACTCCACAGCAGTGATTCATGTTCTTCCAGGTGGCAACAGCCAAAAGTTCTCAACAAAACACTCAAGATCATACATCCTATTTCACCAAAAATGTATTTTCTGGTTACCTGAACCTTTCATATTCAACAGTCATTTCCATCACATTTATCATATTTTTTTTACAAAACAAATGCCGAACTTATCAATTTGTGACTGACTTTACTGGCTGGATCTCTTCCTAACCTGGCAGTATGGCAAGCATGGTAGACCAGTGCTGGTCTTTGCTACCTCGGTAGTACTTGGGTGCTAAACAGGTATGGATACAAAATATATCACAACAGGTGTATTTTCTGGTTTCAAAACCAATGTTTTCAGATTTAACGGTAATAATTTATCATCTGTTTTTTACAAAATAAGAAGTCATAAATGGCAGGCTTATTTATTTGAGATAAACTTTCCCTGCTCGATCTCTTAAAGGTGACATAGAATGGATTAATGGAGTATTATATCTTGTTTTCTGATGTTAAAATACAACATACTCAATTGTATTTTGTCAATAAGAAGATCAAGTGATAATTTACAAGCCTAGTTAACCTCTCATATTTAAGATGTGTATTGAAATCGTTTTTTTTGCCTAAACAATGCCTCACTCTGGCCACCTTAATTGAACTGCAATGGCTTTGTGCTATTTGACATAATTTGTAGGCTTTGTTCTAATTCGCCCATGATTTAGTAGCTATTTCTAAATGTAGGATTTCCATATGAAAGAGGGCAGAACCATGCTTCATGTTCATGATAGCTCTTTTACCATGCACAACTTCTCAATTCATCAAAGCTTTTTTTTAAGTGGTTTTCCATTCTATGTCTCCTTTAAGTTACCCTAGCATTGTGTGAAGCAAGCTAGACCAGCGCTGAATTCCCTATTTAAATGACGGTTAGCTTACCTCGGAACCTGGAATTCAAAACTTTTCGTGCTACACGGAGCCAGCCACGCTAGGTTCCAGATGGAAGAGATGGCTAACGTCGTTTGAGCTATATGCTGACGGTAAAGGGCTCATATTGGCCGAAGACTCACCAACAGCTACACTGCAAAGGAGTCGTGCACTTCTTCTGCATCTTGCTGGACCAGATGTTCAGGATGTTTTCTCGACTTTGGCGGACACCGGTGAGCCAACGGATTACAAGAAGGCAGTCGATGCCTTGAACGCCTACTTCGTGCCTCAAGTTAATGCTGCGCTAGCAAGGCACGCTTTTCAGAAATTGCACCAAAAGCAAGGTGAGACTGTTCAACAATTTGCAACACGTCTGAGACAAGCAGTGAAAGACTGTGGCTATGGGGGCGATTCTGACAACCAAATTAGAGATGCAATTTTGAGTAAAGGAACTTCTGATTATGTGACGAGGAAACTGTTAGAAGAGGGTCGTGGATTGACGCTAGCAAGCATCGAGAAGCAAATGTCTGCCATGTCAAGCGCTGCTAAACCAAACCTGTAAACCAAATTTCCACAAAAGGAAAAAGGGGAAAGCAGACGAATGCAAATGGGAAAGGGAAACAAAACAGAGACAATAAAAATGATGGCAAATGTTACAGATGCGGGAATACCAATCATATAGGACAAGATCCTAAATGCCCTGCTCGTGGCCAGACATGTAACAAGTGCCATGCAAAAATGTGCCGAACAAAGGATTCGAAAACGAAACAGACTGTTAATAACGTGGAGGATGGGTGAATCCAGTGGTCATTGTTCCTAAACCAGGAAACGATGTCCGTCTTTGTCTTGATATGAGACGGGCTAATGAGGCCATAGTGAGGGAACGCTTTCCAATCCCTACTGTGGATGAGCTACTCCAGGGGATGAATGGCTCAACCATATTCAGCAAGTTAGACTTGAAATGGGGTTATCACCAACTAGAGTTGACTTCAGAGTCTCGCGAAATCACCACATTCGCGGTGCACAATGGGGTGTACAGATATAAAAGACTGTTGTTTGGGGTGTCATCTGCCAGTGAACAATATCAGCATGAGATTGCCAGTGCATTAACCGGGATTGAAGGCGTGGAAAACATCTCAGATGATGTCATCATACATGCCGCTGACCAAGAGACACACTACAGACGACTCCATGCAGTCATGAAAAGACTCAGAGAAACCGGGCTAACTCTGAACCCTGAGAAATGCCAGTTCAACATGGATAGGCTGATTTTCATGGGAATCCTGTTGTCAGAGAACGGTATTGGGCCGACAGAGGAGAGAGTGCGTGCTGTGACCGAAGCACGAGAGCCAGAGAACGCCACAGAGGTGCGCAGTTTCTTAGGACTTGTGGGGTACAGTAGCAGGTTTATTCCTCAGTTTGCAACACTGTCTGAACCACTTAGACGCCTTACAAGGAAGGATACACCGTTTAAGTTTGGCCCTTTGGCCCAGAAACAAGCTTTCAATGCTCTTAAAGCAGAGCTCGCTAGAGCTACAACCCTAGCTTACTTTGACAAGGATGCGCCAACACAAGTAATAGTGGACGCAAGTCCTGTTGGATTAGGTGCTGTGTTAGTACAAAACCAGAAAGGAATTAAAGTTCCAGTGTGCTATGTGAGCCGTAGCCTAACTGATTGTGAACGGAAATACTCTCAGACAGAGAGAGAGGCACTAGGTTTAGTTTGGGCCTGCGAGAGACTGCATCCATATGTCTATGGGCGAAAGTTTGACCTAGTCACAGACCACAAGCCATTGGAGGTGATTTATGGTCCCCGTTCCAAACCATGTGCACGAGTGGAGCGCTGGGTCTTGAGGCTACAGCCATATGAATTCAAAGTGGTCCACATCGCCGGGAAAAATAACATCGCCGATCTGCTATCACGACTGCTGACAGGCGCCGTGAAACCAGCTCAACATGAACATGGGGCTGACGAATATGTGAGATTCGTGGCAGTGAATGCAACGCCAAAGGCACTCACCACCCGGGAAGTGGAAGAGGCATCAGCCGCTGATCCAGAACTAGGTGAGGTGCGCAAGGCTATTGCCAGTGGACATTTTGAGAACTGTAAGCAATATGTAATTGTGGCAAATGAACTGTGTACAATAGGTTACCTGGTGTTGAGGGGCACGCGCATAGTGTTACCACAAAGCCTACGAGCACGAGCGCTTGCACTAGCCCATGAAGGTCATTTGGGTATAGTGGGAACAAAGCAACACCTTAGAACAAAAGTATGGTGGCCTGGCATGGACAGAGCAGCTGAGAGACATTGCAAAGCCTGTCACGGCTGTCAAATTGTTGCTAAGCCAGATCCACCAGAACCGCTGAGACCGACACCGCTACCAGATGGACCCTGGCGGGATGTTGCTGTCGACATTCTTGGACCTTTCCCATCAAACCACTCCATTCTAGTAGTGGTGGACTACTTCAGCCGATACTATGAGTACGACGTGATGACTACAGCTACAGCTGACAAGGTAATAGACAGTATGGAGACAATCTTTAGCAGACATGGACTGCCAGTCACATGCAAGTCTGACAATGGACCTCAGTTTAGGTCAGAGCAGTTTAAACTGTACTGCGAGGAAAATGGAATCACACATGTGAAAACCACACCAAGATATGCTCAGGTGAATGGAGAAGTTGAGCGGCAAAACTTATCACTGATGAAGAGGATTCGAATTGCACAGTCAGAGGGACTAGATTGGAAAAAAGAACTGAGAAAATATGTGACTGTGTATCGTGGTATTGTCCACACCACAACCGCCAAAAGTCCAGCCGAATTGCTTTTCAATCGCAAGATAAGAGGCAAGTTGCCAGAACTCATTGAGACTCACACTGATCAGGAACTGTGCGACCGTGACGCAGAACAAGACAAATAGCAAAATGTGCGCAGAGGAGCACAACCGTCTAAGGTGAGTGTCAGTGACACTGTACTCTTGAGACAACACAAAACTGACAAATTTACAACATCATTCAGTGCAACTCCACACAAAATCATCAGCAGAACAGGAAACAAAGTTGTGGTGGAATCACCTACAGGAGCATGCTATGCAAGAAACACCTCTTTTGTGAAAAAGTATCAAGGACATGGACTGAATCGGGACAATCTCTATGAAAAGGAGGAAATGTTGGGATCTGAGAACACTGATAACAACGCTGAAGAAGAACACACAACTGTTGCTCAGACTCCACACATGGAAGCTGATCCACACACACAATCAGACATGCCAGTTAGGCCGCAAAGGGTCAAGAGAATACCCAGTAAATTGTCTGAGTGTACCTTCAAGAGTAGTCGGTGGTCCATCTTGTTGAAGTGATGGTCCAATGCTGAAACACATCCCACCGTATTGGGTGATGCTGTCACACTCTTTAGGTGTTGTGGGGCCACAAACCTGAAGGACAGAGAAGAAAGTAATGTTAAGAATAATGAAGTTAAATAAGAAAAGAGAAAAAGTGTTGCCTAGAGACAGACAGCAATGGGAGAGTAATTAGTGACCTACCACTGTCTTTGTAGATGGTTCTGTCTTGCTCATCGTAAGGCCCAAAGACATGTTCACTCCTTCGGGGGGAACTTATTTGGAACACACCAAAGATTTACACAATTTCTATGAATCATCGTGCTCTTAGAACTGGACCATAGAATTAAGAGCAGGGCCTGAGCCCCTTCAAGGGGTGGTTCAGAATTTTGGACATAGGACTTCCTTTACAAGTAAGCCAGAATGATATTTAGGCCAGCTTTTTTTTACACTTTTGTTAGCCAGCCAATAAAAGTCCTCACTCCACAGTACACCCAGAGCAAATAAACTACAATGCCTATACATTCATTTACAATCTCTATGAGGAATAGAAACAGTATTTAGCACATACCATTCATTTCTATAGGTGAACAGGAGCTGAGGGAGTTCTGGCATTGGTAAAGTTGTCCTCTCCGGTTCTCACTGTACTGTTCTAGAGGGGCACTCACCAACAGACTAGAAGCAACGCAAGTATTATCTTATGTAGGCCTACTTACAACATACAGTATTTTACATTCTCTTAGATTTAGAATTCATTATATTGAAGCAGCCAATAGATTCAGATTAGCACCTCGACTAATACATACGTTTATTGTCAATTATTTATTTATTTTTTTTTGCCAGCAGCTCATTGGGCACTTTGGCCAATAGATTTCATGAACTAATTTAAATGTAGTTCTTTACAATACAATATTATATTTACTTATGCTCAGTATGTAGGCAACTCATACCTTGACTCATTATGCTGGATCACCCTGTAGCCAAACCCCTCTACTGGTTGACTGAAGTGTCTCCAAGATGTAGACTCAATATTGAAACATGTCACTATTTGAAAGGCTGAAGAGCAATCATACAATAATTTGCAGAATAACACCGCAATAATTAACCAGTAAAAACATACATATAGGCCTATAAGTACCCAACCTGGACCGGTAAACTTTTTTCAAAATCGAATTTCTTTTGTTTCAAAAACTTGCTTACTGTCTATACGTTGGAGTTGCAACTGGGTGATGATAACCTGGGATAGCGGCCTTCGAGGTGTCTCAATATAGAGAAATAATGGACTTTGTGGAAGCAATCTGCTCTTCGCTTCCACCTTGTCTATTATTTACCTATATTGCGACACCTCAGCGGCCATTATCGCCTTTTATATACAATAACTTACCTGAAAAGAAGCGCAAGAGGCTAGACGTTAATAAAAAACTAGGCATCCTTCTCCTTCCTCTGCAAGCTTCTAGGTCTTGAAAATTGTGAGATGTGGCAACTGGGTGGCAACTGAGTGCAACTCAGTGGGTTATGTCATGACAAAGAGAGAGAGAGAGAGAGAGAAAGAGAGAGAGAGTGAATGTAAAATAGAGAAGGCTACTGTACTGTAGGTGAATTCAGATTCGCTTGTCTGGGTGTACCCAAGGCTGGACACTGTTAACGGTTTGTCTGTCATTCTAAAGTGGCCCTGTGATGATGAGCTTGCATACTGTTGTGGTCTGTGCTGTTGTCCCACACTGTCTGACTGGGAGCCTGTGCCCTTCCAGTTCCAGTGCTAGATAGGAATTAGAATGTGCCGAATCTCCTTCCCACACAAATAAACATGTCTTTGGCTAACATTGTTGGCCAAAAGGCCTTTGAACCAGTATTACTACAGTACTTTCTTCTACTAGTGAACTCAGGTGAACTACAACTTCAAAAAGAGAGTCTGCATTGGTACAAACCCCAGGAAGTCTACAACAGAGAAGTTGTGTCTTATCACTTCAACACAGTTGTAGTGGAAAGAACATCTTGGTTTATGTATCTGATCCCAGTGCTGTATTATCTGCTGTAGATCGATTTGTGAAACAAGGTGGTAGGGGCACTTCTGCTTTTGAATCCAGTGCCAGCTCACTGGCAGGCATCAGTAACATAATCACTTTACAATACTCACATACAAAGTCTAACAATAGTGTATAATCATATTCCTCTATGATATTGTCACCTGTTTGCAACTAAAACGTATAGACAGTAAGCAAGTGTTTAAAAAAAAGAAACGTGTAGCTCCATTTTGTTTGGTTGGGGTACTATTTTCATTTGAAAGAAAATCCACAAGGCTGCAAACAAATGTTTGCTGACAGCCAATCAGGAAAGGGTGATAATCCTCTATGATATTGTGGCGTGTTTTCAATTCCAGGGCATTTGAACCCCAAACGCAGAGACATTTAGGTATTGGCACATGGTCTTACCAGACATAAAGGAGAAGTTATGATTTAGCACTTATCTGCAGAATCTTCACTTTTCAATCTTACAGTCTGTTTCTTTTTAATGATCCTTTTAATGAATACATTCTTTTAGAGAGGAACTTCACTTTTTAGCATGTTTTTGGAGTGTCTAGGATAAAACAGAATCATTGGATATTCGTCTCATTTAGATTCCCCTGCTTCAGAATGGCTTGCTTTGTGCATGTCTGATAATGGCCTTAATACGACCGTAAACCTTTATTTGAAATCATGTGCTGCTGCTCACTAAGTGGTGTCAGTTAGATAAATTACTAGACTGGATATGAAGTGATTCCAATATTCAATCATCAAAAGTGTCTTTGAATGAAGATCAGGTGACAACATAATTCAAATGATTGAAAGTTTACTAATTCTGATTTATTCTTTAGTCTGTGTGGCAGAAGGAACCTTGCTGCAGATGTGGCAATGTATTGCTGTAACTTCCTTTTTCAAAATTATGAAGTCAGAAATAAAGTGAACCTAACAAAAATTCACTGCAGTCACACACATCAAGTATTGTGTCGGTGAGAACATCACAGTTTTAATTTCTCCTTTTGCTAGAATGATGCGACAAAACTTTTAACACACTTGTTGCAGAAATAATTCAAATTAGTTATTAATAACGACTATCAAGAAGTGACAGAAGCGTAGAAGAGAAAAGAGAACCACTATAAGACATCCAAGCTTATGTTTTTAGCAATTAATATATGAAGAGATGCAAAACCCTCTGCACCAATTTGTAATGAATGTAATGTTGAATGAACACATACATTGATTAACCAATTAACCAATTAAACTGTGGATATAGGATATAGACAAAGAAAAGAAAAAAAAAGTCAGACAAAGAATTCAGGCAAAGAAACAGGCATTGTAGCTCAAGCACACACAGACCACACTTATTCTGCTTGTGGTGACATCTCTCCTTCCTGTGCTTCTGCCTCTAGTAGTCTCTGCTGGTACTCACTCTTAAAGAAGCCCGACTGCAGATACAGACAAAAAGAGAGAATTATTAGTCTGCGACAAACAAGATGACCACTGTATCAAAACGAACATAACATAATGTTCCCTAACCCTAAATAACCCTAATCCTAACCCCATACTGTAACAGTAAAGGTTGATCTCTGATGATCTATCGATGATTATTAAATTGGGTTATTCACAGTCTTATACCTGGAGTTACATATGTGGGTAAAAGTATTTTGGTCTCAGTGCATGCATTTTCCTAGTCTGGCAAGCCCAATTTTATTTTTCTATCTGGCTACTTTACATCTCTGCTAAGCCAAAGCTAAGAAAAAGGTAAAACTGGGGCTGCCAGAGTAGTAGAGACCAAAATCCTTTTACCTACATATGAACAAATTTTCATAAAAAGGTGGAGTATTTACACATGCATATTTTCATAAAAAGGTGGAGTTTTCTTTAAAGGAGAGGAGGCAGAATAAAACACACACAAGTGAATAATGCTACCTGTGTTACCTTAATAAGGCCAGCAGTCATCAGAGCCAATAGGATCAGTCCACCCACAACCCCACCAATGATCTCTTTAGTTAGACTGAGCTCCTCATAGACCTCCACAAGAGTCTCAATCTGCAAGGACACACACACACACACACACATAATGAAGGTAAACTAAGTATAAAGAAGTTGCCCTTATGTTGCCCTTATATTGTTCAGTAACAGCATTTTACAGGAAAAGGTCTTTTGTTTTGTTTTCGTTTGTTTTACCCGGTCATTGGTTTTACCTTGATAACAGGTGGGAGGCGTGAGGCATCTGGGGAGTAGTAGACATACTTATTTTTGTCGAACTCCAGGGTGGCTGAGCTGACCAAGTGAAACGTAGCAGAACTCCGGCCAGTCTGAAGGTCATATGGATATTAAGGAGACAACAAGAAGCACAGAAACAGACAGAATGGTGACAAACAACAAACATACAAACATAATTCACAATATGACTTGCCTTTGTTACTGGTTACTGCTATGAGTTATCTGTAGGATTTGCCTAGGTTTTTAACGTTTGTTGTTGTTGTTGTTGTTGTTGTTCACAATTGTACTTTTCGCTGAGCTATTACTCTGTGCATATTATTCCTCTACTACTCTGGTATTTCAAGTACATACTGTATGTGCAAATTATCCCCTCCCCGACATTTAATCATACACTCGATTAAAAGCACAACATGGGGATATGTGACCAATGCCTAAATGCCAACATTATTCCTTCAGCAAATTCATTTAAAGTCTTTAGTGGGGCAGTTGCAGCACCTTTTCAATCCATCGGGAGCTCACGTTTCCTGAAAGTCCATAAACTTTGCGTTCGTCCGTTATTATGTATAACTTACACCTGAACTCCAGACACACGGCAGTATAACAGTCCTGAGGGCGAGATAAAAGGCAGACAGTCAGCAGTGTGACGAACAACACCTCCTGTATGATAAAGGTAGGCTATGTGATGCTTTCCTGAAGCACTTTTTTTGCTTAAAATGACATTCACATCTCGATTTCAAATATTGAATTAAATAATCCAACGCAGAAATGAAGTTTTTAGTTATCTGTGGAACGAGCTGGACAGGAAAAACAACATCCAATAATTTTAAGGAACCAACAAAAATGATTGGATGATAAGTTTGTCAAATCCAACAGCCGTTTGTCCCTCCCCCTCCCCATTCGTTCCTATAGATACAGACGGCAAGTCTGACCACGCCCACAAATATAGCTCCGCCGTGGGGGAAATAGAGAAAAATAGTCTCCCCTTGGGGAAACAGCAGGCTCACACAGTGGGTAAATCAATGAGATGCTAAGCTAGAAGTTACACTGAGCACCATCTACAGTACATGGACCTTGACACATTTTTGAGGGCAATGCCTTAAGGTTGTAATGATGTTCAGATGGTTCGATGTGAATTCTGAACTTGATACCCCTCCAAACACGATACAGAGGACAATTTAGTTGATGCTTGTTAGCTTCATGAGCTTGCTAACTAGCCAACCTCATTCATCACCACAGTAAATGTAACTAATTTTAGCTTGCTAAACTGAGCTAATCAGACTTGTGATTGAAAGTTGCTTCACTTATGACAGAAACAGAGACCGCTCATGACATTTCTGTCAGTGTTACTGGAATAAACAAATCATGGAAGAAATATTTTAGTCCAAACCCAAGCAGGCAAACACGTCATGATTAGACAAAACATCTAATATGGTTTGTTCAATTTTACTAAGCGATCTATTATTGGCAGCAACTTTCTCTACATTGTCCATTCACCATCATGTTAATTTGGCCTCTGTTTTCCCCCACGCTGACTCCACCCTCGCATTTTGGGGGTGTTAACCGTACTTGCCTGTGTCTATACTCTGGAGGTGTGGCTTCAGGGGAAATCTGAAGACAGTTGATTGGACCACTGAATTGTTTCTTTTCAAATGCCTGATTTTCTCAAACCGTTTTTCCTGATCACATACCCCACCTTTAAATACTTTACATCATGTGTGTTTTCAACTTCAATTACAGCCTAAACTAAGCTGTGAATAAGAATTGTAGTCGATTTTCCTTTTTCTCCGAGTCAGTTTTATGGGTAGACTAGAAAAGCACTTGGAGAGCAATTCCAGATTGTGTTCTGGATCATCACCAAAATTAAAATCAGTCATTACTTGTCCCAATTCACGCATTCGAGTTATTTTGTACATAGACACACTCACAGACAGACATCAGTGAAAACATAACGTCCTTGGCAGAGGTAATGACTCATGGAAGGGCCCTCCAGGTTCTGTGTAATTTTACAGACAAATTTCAGTAGTTTTAACTTATGATAATCACCACATGGGGCTCTATGTTGTCCTTGAAGATCGTCTGCAGGTCTGTCATGCTGGGGTTCTTCTCACGCCCTCTAGTGCATCCCTTGATCTAACACAGGAAACAAACGCTCCATTATACCTACAGTAGTAAAACATACTAATTGACTAATCCGATATCAAGGAATATTATCATCGAATGATCACAGAGTACTGCTGGATCTGACAGGTTTTGGGTTCTGATCACATCAATCCTCTCTAGGAGGGTCAGTTCAGCACACAGACATACTGTAGTATTTTTCAAATCAGATTTCCAAAATAAATGAATGTGTTTCATCTGTTAGCTACCTCTCAATATGAATGTAGCAATTGAATGAGATACAACTGTACTTACATACAAACTTGTCACATTGGTCCAAATGTCTTTGCCTTGGAATCTGACTGGTACGTGTATTACAACAATCAGATTGGCTCCTCTTTGGTTATTTAGCACCTAATCAAGCAATGCAACATTTTTTTAAAAAACAACAATTTTGCTACCATCTATACAAAAGACATCAACAACATTGAATTGTGATTAGTACTGTTTAGTTTACATTTCTGTTCATTCATCTCCCACCCTCAAAATAAAGTAAACAAGCGTCATTGCATAATTATATGCCTATGGAAGAGTTTATTTATCCTACCTGTAGTTTTTTCATCACTGGTTTCTCTAAGTTGTTCTTATAAGCCGTGAAATTAATGTAGTTGGTATCGCCAGAACTGTATGGGAAAAATATAAATTGCTTAAAACATAAGTTTAAGCTTGAGTGACATAACCATAAGAGTGACATAATCAAATGATGAGAGTGCTTAGAAGAAAGACTGACCTGTTCAACATGACATAAATGTTGTATCTGACTGCTAATGGTCAGAATGTCTGACGAGGATGCTATCTTTAGCACGTTCATTGTTGTCACTGAAGACAAATAAAAGATGAACACACTGCAACACCAGTGACCCAAGTCATATCATTGAACTGGAGTCAACAGGGTTTACAGTACCTAAATGCAGATGCTTGGATCTCAAATTTATCCCCAAAATGACCGTTTCCATCGATTCCATACTGAACAACAAAGATGACCTACAAATACAAAGAGAATGTGACTAGATATTTATATTTACGTGACTACACTGTACACATGTGTGGTGTGGAGGTGTTTTTCACAATGCAAGCACCTCTCCAGGGTCGTTTCAAGGTACTTAGGGGGCCCCAAGCAAATAGGATGTCACCTCCAATAAAAACCTACATGAACCAATTGATTATAATCTTCAAGCATCTTTAATTAATTAATTAATTAATTGTCATATTTCATTGAATACCAAAAATACCACAAACTAAAGTACTAATATATACAGTTATTTATTTATCTTTTTGAGGAGACAAAACACAAGAATTTTTACTCTTTTATAGGCTTCATGATGAGAAGTAATAAAGATATCTTGAATCTTGAATCTTAATCTTGGGGGGCCCCTTTCAGCTTGGGGGCCCCAGGCAATTGCTTGGTTTGCCTGTCCTGTTGCAACGGCCCTGCACCTCTCACAGGTACTAAGATCAGTGAGATGTTTTCCCTCTCACCTTGTCCCCAGCCCTAAGGATGGGTCTGTTGAGACTACATTCGGTCTCTCCTCGGGAGCCCTCATCATCACTGTCTAGGGAGATGCACTCCACTCTGCCCTAAAGTATAGTACACACACACACACACACACACACACACACACACACACACATACACACATACACATTAGCCCAGAGGGCTAAATTAGATTATAATATACACAGCCACTAGCAGTTATATTAGTGTTGCCACGACAAATTTTCTAACGAATGATTTTTCCAAACGACTAATTTCTGAAACAGGCAA
This sequence comes from Sardinella longiceps, assembly GCA_027497455.2. NCBI lineage: Eukaryota > Metazoa > Chordata > Actinopteri > Clupeiformes > Clupeidae > Sardinella > Sardinella longiceps. The sequence continues at coordinate 950,234 of JAODXP020000015.1, forward strand.
AAACAAAGGAGAGAAAAATAAAATGACACAAAATATTGACTTGGAGCCCAGTAAGCAAGAGCTTTAATTACGCTGTTCAAAAACTGACTCAAAACCGGAACCGATAGTAAATGAAGATCATAATGCGATGAGGCGAAGAGTGCCAATTTGACCAGTGGATGTTATGTCGACTAATCGTGGTAGTGCTACACCAATCAACCCATATACAAGCGTGCTGTTAGTAGGTATATGAATGACAGCATTGGGTAGAACATACAGTATTAGAGACCAGATATGTGAACTGGCAGCTAATACTAACCACCGCCCCAAACCTCCTCACCTGAGTCTTCATTAGGGTCATGTAAGAGAGGCCAAAAGGGTAAAAGAGAAACACACGTGTGTCGTAGGAGTTCTCTCCTCTATTCTCCACCGTCACTGTGACATTCATCTCCTCGGTAATGCCCACCTCAATGAGGGAAGACCTGTAGGAAACAGATATCAAATGCTGTATAACAGTAAAGGATAGCTCTGGAGTGAATTGAAGCATAGCCCTGTTGAACGAGCCACTTGTTATCGAATGACACGAAATAATTTGGAACAGCATAGACTGAACGTGAACGCAGAAGCAAACAAGCACTTTACACTGAATCAATGGAAACTGATTAATCGAAACCTAAAGTAAGACCTGAGGTACCGTTGACTCATTGCAAAGTGTTTCAGATTTGGTCTATGCTGTTCCAAATTATTTCGTGTCATTCGATAACAAGTGGCTCGTTCAACAGGGCTATGCTTCAATTCACTCCAGAGCTATCCTTTAAAGGGTTTGCTGCAGACTCTACAGCATCAAAAACTAGACTTGCCAGACTTGACTTATCAGCAGATTTTTACAATCCACAATGTATCATGCCATTTTCACCAGCACCATCTAGTGGACATAGGCAACCAGTTTGTTAGAGAAAAGTAATGTAATGTAATGACTCCACCAAGTAACGTAAAGACTAACTATCGGCAGAAAGTTCATACATGTTAGGGAGAAGTTCTATATTGTATCTACATTTACAACTTACCCAGAGACATCAACACGTAGGTTGTCTTTACAGACTTTGTCTTTTCCACAGTCAGTCTTAAATTTTAACTGTAGCACAAAAACAGTGAATGGATTTTTGTTTTCGTTTTTGTACCAAATAAAAGTAAAGCACTCTAACAACATTACTGTAGGTTTAAGCATGTTTGTTTACCTTTCATAACAAACTAATGTCCATTTGTGATACTGTACAGGTAGTAGACATTTCTCTGTTTTAAATCATTGATAATGATTGATAGTATTCTAATCATTTTAAATATGTATAATGATAAACTAAAAGACACATATCAATGTGCATGTTATATTGAGTCTGTACCTTGTGGTTGGTGACTTGACTGGACTTGGTGTCCAGCTGAGGTACCAGTGGGTTTTCTGTCTTTATGGGAATGCCATCAAAGGAGAAGGCTACCTGGACATCCACAGGACTCTCGACATCTTCAGGCAAGCACTGGGGGAGAGAGGGGAGTTAAGGTGAAGGACAGGGGTAAATTATTTTCCCTCATTTCCCTTAGCAAAGGGTCTCTTCTTCTCTTCTGTCTGTCTGTCTGTCTGTCTGTCTCCTCATTCTCTCTATCTATCTATCTATCTATCTATCTATAAAAAAATAAACATTCTGGATGAGAAAATGAGACAATTCCCATATTACTGTGGTTAGTTAGCAAATAGTCATGTATCCAGAAATGAACATTTCGTGAAAATGAATTTACTACCCTACTTGAAAATATTCACCCAAACCACTGTCATGTTCACTGGAGGCTGACAGAGAACCAGAGAATATTACTATTCCAAATGGCCCCACAGTAGTGTCCCCTTCTGATAACCACAGACTAACCCGAACAAAGAAAGGGTGCTGGAAACAGTTTTGCTCCAGGGAAACTTGTGCCTCAAAGTTTTTCTCCTTCCCACTGGGATGGAAATTAGCACGGCATCGCTCTCGGACGTAATCCAGCCTCAGGGTGTAGTTCAGTTTCGCTTGCATGTCTGAAAGAGGAGGTAGTTTGTCAGACTCTTTGTTTAAGATAGAAATATACTATATAATCGGTTGCAGGTTGAATAAAATATATAGATCAGTTAGATAAAAAATAAAATAAAATAAAAGATTCTACTCCCATGGATGTATGGTATACTTAAACAAGGGCTAAGGTCCAATTGAAATGCTCAGTCGAGCTATACAGCTATGGCGGAACTTAGCAGGGCATAATAGTGTAACTGTAGTAACAGTCCCAACACCTATAAAGGGTTTCAAAATCTGTCCTCATCTGTACCTTCGAATGTGTTCTTATTAACCTTCTTCATGTCGAAACACACTGAAGCAGTGATGTTTATCGAATCCGTACACTTTGAGATGGCCGTTGGGATTTGGGGAGGGTCAAAGTTCACTCTAGTCACTATAGATACAACAGGCCTGGACCTGAGTATAACAACACAAACACACACACACACACACACACACACACACACACACACACGTATTTTGGGTTACAACTAGCAAGATAGTGAGAAAAGAGGTTGAGGTAATATGCATCATATTCACACATTCTGAGTGTAAATCCAACACAGCATGCAGAAAATGAGGTTTGGAGAGTTCGTATGAGAACCTGAGCAGCAGAACGTCTCCTTTGGACCCGACTGCAATGTCAGGCAGCCCGTCTCCACTCTGATCAAAAGCAGACTGGGCCACAGTCAGCCCAAAGAACCGCAGATTGGACCGCACAGAAGAACCTGAGATACGCTGTGAGAGATGCCATTGGACAAAAGAGAGTTAACAATAGCATGTCATTTATACTGTATTGTAAAGATTTCATGGAGCTTAATGTAAAAAAAAAAAACAATACAAAAAAATTCTCCCACATTTTAGAAAACACCACTACAAAATCAAACATTTTGATTGCCAAAAATCACAAAAAATGAAATAAAATTAGGAGGCAATGTAAAATGTCACCATTTTAACATAGGCCTACAGTAAGGTGTTTCTCTATTGGGGGAGACTGGAAAATTGGGGTTTTCTTTTTCAAATTGGCTCAAGGCACCATTCTGCCCTTCACATATGATGCTTATACTGTAAAAATGTTACTGTAGAAGCGTCTCTCTTTCCTCCTCTTTTTGTCTGTTTCTCTCTCTATGACGCACACAAACACACCTGATTCCTTTTTATCTCTCACCTGTGAGTATGTGGGGTGGATTCCTCCTCTCCTCCCGTTGAAGATGTAGACGCTGCCCTGTCCGTTATCCTCCAGAGGAGCTCCCACGGCCACGTCCCTGATCCCATCCCCGTTCAGATCAGCCAGGCTGGCCAGAGACGAGCCAAACCTCCCCCTCTGACCCTCCATGCCCCACAGGGACACGCCAATGGGAAACACCATAGTGTGAGAATACTGCATGAAAAAAGAATGAGCCTTTCTATGAGGTTTCGCTTCAGACAGAATTGTAAACACAAAGGATTTGGTTGTAACAAGGCTGCATTCTATTAGGCTTATGGTATTTAAATATGACCCACTTTTGTCCTTTCTTACATTATTTGGTCTGCTGTAGGCTACAGCATCTGAATCAAATAGTTATATTCTGTCTTCTTGATTGCTTTGCACTTTTGAGCAATGGAAATATCATAAGTCAAATGTGATTAAATAGGTAGTTTGATATATGGATGGATTGCTATTAGAGATGCACCAATATGGAATTTTAGGGCCGGTAACGATAACAGATAATTATTGGTTAATTATGGCCAATACGATACCTCAAAAATATTGGCCAAAGAATTATCGGCTGAAATTCCGATATCATTATAATAACAATATTTTATTTTTGCACTTATCAACCACTAATGTGTTGTGCATCTCAATTGCTATATATGGATTTCTATGATAATAACACAATATGCACATTTCTAAGTAATAAAATAAAACAGAGTGAAAAGAGCACAATGCCACACTAAAGAAACAAATTCTGTTTCCTGATTGGTCTATGGATTTGTGTGAGAAGAAGATGTCTTCCAAGAGTTTTCCGACTTCTTAGTACAAAGCATAACTTAGGGGTACTATAGAGGTGCAACCACGCTATTGAGATATAGGCTACTAAGTGTGTAAGTTTCAGGTATTGTGTCGTGGGTCTATTGTGTCAGAAACAGATTCCAACTAAAATCACGAGACCACTCATACTTCAATGCTCAGAAGGCCCAGCAGCCAAGCTACACATGCAATGCCTTCACAGATATACACTCTTTTCAAACAAATAAAGGTCCTCAGACTCATACCTCCTTAATGAACTTATACACAAACACTCTCCCATCTGCGTGCATGGGGGCCGACGCCAGAATCAGATCAGTGTTGGAGTCTCCATCCAAATCCACCACACACACCTCTGCTCCAAAGTAGGAGCCAATCTGAGGCTGAGGAAGATTACATGATGGTGATGATGACAGTGATGATGATGATGATTATGATAATGATATCAGTGGACATGGCGACTTCAATTGATTTGGTGACTATGCAAAAACTATGCCAACTTTATCCTTTTATTACACGTACAAGTATGATTTTATTTGTAGCTGTAACAAATAGAAACGGAGATGTCTGGTGTGATAAGTAGTATATAGCAACATTGTGACATGTTTGAACGTTTGCCAGGGAGAATAATTTAGTTTGCAAGTTGTAGCTTTCGGGGTCGTTGAGCTAGGTGGTAAGTACCTATCTGCACAATTACTGTTTCTTTCAATGCAGCATTTTTAAATGTTGGAACCGTCAACATACTATCAAAGGAGTTTGGGGCTATGTTGAGCGTTCCTGTGGTTTAAAACAGCTATTTGTCTATTTACCACGAATGTATCAAAATTCTGCTCCCTGGCAAACGTTAAGCACATTACATGTAAGTTACATGTGAATTACTGTCTGCTGTTATGCCAGTAGCCTCGGTACCTGTGGGAATCTCTGTGGGTGCGTTCTTCCTGGTAAGAAGACCATGAGCAGCCCCTTGTGTTCATACCTTGGGGCCCCCAAAATGATGTATGTCTGCTTGTCTCTGCTTGCCACAGCCATGGAGTAGCCTAGAGAGCCATTAGGAGACATGGAACACAAGGAGATGGTTTTCCCACATGCATACAGTCACTGGGTGCAATATACACACTGATATTACATCTTCGTGTCAGCCTGCACTGTGAAGAACTAAATTGATGAGGTTGGACGGGGCAGGGATAAATAGATAGTTGACACGTTCGTATTGTGGCATAATGCTAGCCTGATTGCCATCGACTTTCAAAGCTCTACGAGAATTTGGTCTTACCAAGAGCCCGTATAACAAAGTTTCTCAAAGCGTATGATTGACCCGCCTCCCTGAAATGCCTCGGTTTGCTACTGGTCGATGTTAGAAAATGCTGTGCCGAAGCAAAACCAATCACACCACTCTTTCCTCTGACGTATGTGACGCAAAGGGAATTGCTTAAACAGGACTGAGAGCCGTTTGGAGCTGCTCAAAGTTGATTGGTTCTCAATCAAGGGGGGGCAGTTCCCCAGTTTTGGGGAATTCAGAAGTCCTGCCCGATCAGCAACTGGCCTATCCAGCGACAGCAACGCCGAAGGTGTTACGTCTCTGGGAGGGCGTGCCAGGCTAGCATAATGCTAACCTGATAAACCAGACTATAACATAAAATGTATAGTCTGGTCAGGATGGAATTTTTCAATCTGCCTCTGCATGTGTAACGGAGGCCAGCTAGGCTCGGCTAGCAGGTACAGTTCTAGGCAAGCATAATGCACTTATAAATACTGGAATTGTTTATGTTGGCTCCCATTGAAACATATTACACTGCTCTATCTTCAGTAGTCCTTCAATATTCTATGATCTTTGGAAAAACTACATAGCAAAGTGTACTAGAAAGTGTTTACATAGCAGAGTGTACTAGAATGTGTTTCTGTATCAGATGGCCACATCTCTCACCCAGATAGCTGTCAGGTGTGATGTCGTCCACCCTCCTAAAGCTGGGGTTCATGGTGGACAGAGAGATGTTCTGGTAACCCCCTCTCCAGCCATTAGCCCCAACAACACCCAAAAACAACCTCTCCTGTGACAGAAAATCAATTCACTTTTAAGCCACACAAAAAATAATATCTTTTTGGTATATAGTTACAGTTTCGGTTGTAATGCCTGAACATGATCCTGTGAAACCAGTTATTATTCCACACTCATTTCAACCCACCGGTCACAATTGTGACCGAAAAGAAAATGTACACTTTTAAGGCTATAAAGTTGTTACTGAACCAATCATCAGTACATTTAGATCAAAAATGGAGACATAGAAGGGTTTGAAGGAAGTATGTGCAATTTCAAGTGTGTGGTCCAATTTGTCACATTCAGAATCAAATTGTTACACCAATGCTCTCACTTTTGTGACCGACCATAAGAAACACTTTTTCACATACTTTTCCATCAAAATTAAAAAAAAAAATAATAATAACTATGGAGCATTACAAAGGGGCACTAATGCCACATAATTTACATATTTTCATGACTGGGAAAAATTTGGGCTTAAATGGTCAAAAATGATAAAAAAATAAAAAAATAAATAAAAATAAAAAATAGGCCTAATTATACAGCACTTATTGATACTGTATAATTACCTGGTTATTGGTAATAATGCTTTAAGATGATCCTGGAAAACCAGTTATTATTGCACACATTTATGGTATATATACAGTATACCGTGTGGTATATATTATACATATTATTTTATGACCTTGTGTCTCAAAGGTGATCTGTCAGGGAAGTATCTGTCTTCAAAGAATACAATATTAGCAAACTCTTCAATACAAAACATGCAAATGTCCTTACATTAATGTCAATGGCAAATGTCCTTACCTACTGCAAGGCAGAATATTTTTTACAAAGGAGTCTACCAGGAGTCATCAACAAAAGTGAGCTCTATGCTGTCTCCCAATATAGTCAAACACAGCAAACCATTTTCAGATTAATAAAACACTGTATGGTAGAGGCAGCAATTGTTTTACAACAATAATTGCGTCAAATTAATTTGTACCATTTAATCATGTAATGTTTAATTGCAATCATGTAATGTGTGACCCTCCGCTTGCTTTGCCAAAGTAACTGTGGCCCTCAGACTATAACTGTTGCCCACCCCTGCATAAAAATATCAACAACTCACATCTGGGTTGGACACCAGGGCTGCACTGAATCCATTCTGGGCAAATTCCATAGTTGTGGAGTCCCCTTTAGTGTGGGTTCCTGAGGGCACCAAGTAGAGATAAATTAATTCATTACTTAATCCGCTCCCACTTACAGTACAGCATGGCTTTAGCATATTGAGTGTGGGTACTTATCATGAAAATAAGCAAAAAGTTAGTTATTTATGCCTCAGTTAGAATAGCCTGGCCATTGCCTATTCTGCTCGATTCTTATCTTCTCTCTGTACTCCGTCTGGGATTCCGGCTTTTGTTCTCGATTACAGAGGACACACCTAAACTTGGCCAATCAGCAAACTTAGAGAATGCAGCATGAGAATAAGACAGGCTGTCAGATAGGTCTGATCCATTTTATTTTAATTGAAACACCTCCAGCAGCAATATGTCTCAATAGCCGAAGTTCCAGACCCTGACAAATTTAAGGGTACCGAGGGGCTGGTTAAGACCAGGCTTCAGTTACTACCAGTAGAACAGAATTGCTTCTTCATCAACATGAGCATAAATAATAGTCATGGACCACTTCAGACTACTCCTACTCCTACTCCTCCTGTGGTGTTCAGAGAGGACAGCTGGGGGCAGGGAAAGAAGACTGAGTGAGCCTGATGGCAGGCACTGGTCAAGGTTAATACAATACAGCTAATATAATAACTAATTAACAAACAGTATTTAGATATAGGTTACATTTTTGTTAACAGATTCCTACAAATTCCTACAGGCTAAGGATCCCTTCTCAATCCTAGAATAACCCCTGTATTGTAAGACAAAGATACTGTGCTGGTTACAAATCCAAATCCTCTGTCCTTACCTTCTATGGCAATGATACTCTTCTCCAGTGCCACACTGATATTGTTCAGTGCCTCAAAGCTGTCCACTCTAAACATGTGATCTGGTGAGGATGCTATGCTCTTGAGCTCATATAGCGCCCACCCGCTGTTAAAGGCATCACCGACCTGTCACACACAGGCACAGAATTGGCATATCATATAAGAGGAAGAATGGAATATCATATAAGAAGAACGGCATATTGTATAAAGGGAAGAATTTCGATATTACATGCAGACATGCCCTACAGTCAGGAAAATTCAAAATCTAATCTTGAATTGGTCCACTATGAAAATGACTCAAAACTTTCAGTTGATTGCGAAGGGGATGATGAATGTGTTTACAGGTACAGGATCTGTGTTAAGCTTTTACGGAAGTGACGTTGCTTCAGACATACAGTGGCAGCAGTGAATTTATTAGAGCCATAGCTCTGGGACTACCCTTACAAACAAAATACGGTTGAGGTTTCATAAGCGATTGCAATAAGCCTAACTTGGTAACTGAGCCATTGTTCAAACTAGCCTGACATAGCCCGACCATAATACTGCTGTTCATCCGGATTCATGGTCTGGACGTTCTTTAACCTGACGCGATTATAGGGGGGCATTCAGTTCTGGTTTGAAACGATTGGACAGCTTGTCTAATCAGCTTCGCTTATTGGCCGGTAGACTTTCTACCCATGTAAACACACCCCAGAAGACCGTCCCCAGACCATGGATACGGATGAACATTCATATTATGGGCGGGCTATGTTCAAACAAGATAAAATCGGATGTCTTTGTGCAAAGGACTCTAGTGTGACTAAACGATGATTCTGAACCATCGTTTTAATGATATTTAACAGTATATCTAATGGAAGCATATGTCACATCATACCCCAATATCATATCTAATGGCACATAATACCCCAGTCAGTATCATCTCACATCATACCCCAATAGTATATTTAATGGAAGCATTTGGCAGCTCAATAGTTTTTTCGCCCTCAATAACACCCTCCAGGCAACCCAAATTCAACCCTTCACCCCATAACCCTAACATTAATTCCAAACCTAACCACCTTAACCGTCACCCTCTCCCTAGATTGGGGGATTGTAGTGCCTGGAAGGCGCCAGTGAGGGCAAAAAAAGACCCATTTAGCACATCATACCCCAATGGAATATGTAGTAATATTATTCTTCTCTGCTAGTGCTTTAACACTGGAGTAGTATGCTGCATCATGTGAGACTCCATCTGTGATGACAACGAGAATCTTAGTGGCATCAGGCCGGGCTCCATACTGAGAATCATACAGTTGGTTTCTGTATAGGTAGGCATAACTCTCTTATTACACAATAATGCAATATGTAATCATTAACAAGCAATCATTAAACAACAAAATGGACTAAATGCTTAGATAAAAGAGCATTAATATGAGAGATGGAAACAATTTGTGCACTCTGTAAAACCTACAATTTTGAGAAAAAAAAGTCTAGTGCAGAGTTGTGATTGAGAGGAAACTTACATAACTGCCTGTATGAACAATGCAGTATACGTAAGCCCTCCTAGCTGGGTGATTCCGTCCACTTGAGATTCCCATCCTGTTCTTTGGAACCCATCAAATGTCACATGTATTATGCCTCGGTGGGAGTACTGAGCAATAGAAAACTGCAGAGAGAATATATTAAAAAATGCTTACAGTCTGGGGGAAACGTAAATACAACAATGTTTAACACTTTTGAACCAATGGGACTCTGATCCAAAATATGGGAAAATTTGAACAGAATCCCATTGCTCTCCCCCTATAAAAACAAAACGGACTACAAAGTCAAGTTCACCTCACCACATCCAGTAATTGGCTTCCAGTGCCTACAGGCACATGTGGGTTCTGTTAGGGTCTTAATTGAAAATGTAAAAAATGTCTGTCAAATTTATTACTCCCAAACAAAAGCATCACAATGCGAATAACACTGTGTTGGCATTTATGCCAGACGAGTGAGGCAAATCATTATCATTTATTCTGGTCTTGCCCAGTTTTAATTAATTATTGGAAGGATGTTCACCAGATTATACAGGAGGCTTTCAGAATTACTATTCCTTTAACTTTTGACCATCTTTATTTATGCAACTTCTCACAAGAGTTACACTCTAATGATAAAAAAACTCATGTCAGTCTTACTAGCTGCATGTAAAAAAGCCATCACCCGAGACTGACATACTCACTCAGGCTACATCTAGACAAATTTGATAGCTTATGGGCTAGATGGGTTTTCTTTATAGGTTCCCGAAACAGACTTTATATGAAGTGATATCTTTTTTTTCTTTAATTCTCATGTATTGCCATTCCTCCCAGTTATATACTGTATATAGTTCTTTTGATGGTACCAGATAAACCTACAATATTAACCAATGGACAGTAAATTATAAGATGCACTTTTTCTATTCTATTCAGGAAGTCAATTAGGTGTCTCTTGTGCTGCAGTTTCTTTTTTGTCTTTTAGGTTTTTTTTTTTTTTTTTTTTTCCTTGTACTTTCTTGTACATACTATGTTCCATTGGTATGGCTAAAATGTACATTGTAATGGCTGAAAAGATGCTACTACTTTCTCTGTATGTATGTTTTTGTAAACATGCTGGTTCCCAATAAAAAAAAAAGAAAATGTAAAAAATACAGAATACTTCCAGGAAAAGGTAAAAGGCAAAGCAGGAGCATTGACAGATAAGCAGAGATGTATAGTAATGAAGTAGAACTAGTTAAGTATCCTACTTAAATACTAAAATGCAGTATCTGTACTTAATTGGAGTATTATTTTTTTCTCCTACTACCACCTTTACTTCACTACACATTTTGATGAATTTAATACTTCTACTCTGATACATTTTTGATGTGCTGAATAGTTATTCGTTACTTTTATAAAAACATTATATCATACCACATCCAATGTTATCAATGCTAGACCCGTAGATGTGTATGTCACCAGGTTTTCATAATCCTTATTGAGTAATTAAAGCGATCAAGCGGTATATAAAGATACCTAATGTTTCCCTTCAGCCTTTCGCAGTGCTACATGCATTCAATTGGGGACACTTAACATGGGTCAGTCTACTGCTCCATTTTGAGATGGAAGAATAACACCAAGTTCTTTAACTTCGAATGATTATAATGATTGTTATCTTGCTTCTTTATCTGTCTCTCATTCAGTCATTCTCAATGTTGGGCCCTATGACAGAAATAATTTTGGGCCCCCAAATTAGAGTTGGGCTCTCTCATGGTTATGAACACACACAAACACACAATCACACGGACACAAACACACCCTAATATATATATACACACACACACACACACACACACAAATACACACACTCAGACCAGAGCATGGCTCCTTATCTGGTTTATTCATCTGTTACTCTCATTGGTGTTTCTCCACTTAGAGATGTCAATCAAAGCGTGAGAAAACAGGATGTCTTGAGGTTGGAAACCACAGAGCAGCCTGATTGTGATGTACAATGGCCCATCTGAGTGTGTGTACCTCTGTGTCTCTAATCACTTTCTATAATATAAACAGTACTTCTATTTTTACTTTCAGTACTTGAGTAGCAATACTTCTGCTTGCAATACTCAAGTACAAAACATTTTTAATACTTTAGTACTTCCACTTAAGTATGGTGTTTAAAGAACACTTCAACAAGTCATTGTTTTGGTAATTTTACTTCTACTCCACTCCTCGCTCCACTCCAGAATACAACTCTGCAGATGAGGTTGATATTTCTTAGACAAGCCTTTTGTCCAAAGAAAAGCATGCTATTGTAGCCATGGTTTGACCAGGCATGGGTCTCAAACTTGCCACTCACCAACCATAACATAGACGAAAGCTCTAATTTAACCACTGAGCTAAAAACCCAGGCTTTCAACTCAATGGTTACGATAGAAGTGTTCTTATGGAAATGGGTGTGAGGATTTACCACATACTACCGCCAGCTAGCCCATGCTAGTTTCCATCCGTTACACTACATTTCAATGAAAGACAAACCAAGATAGAAACCTTTCTTGAAATGTTTTGTAATTGTTTTAGAGGCAGGCAGGCTAATGTTATAAAAAGTGTACTGTGTACTACATCTCTTTTTATAAAGTTTAAAAAGCACTTCTCACTCTGCTTTTAAATAATATCTTAAGGTAAACACACTCACTAGGGTGTTATTCTTCAGGAGTTTTCTTATCAGATTTTTCACAAATGTTTTCATGTCACTGAAATGTTCAGGTGACACACTCCCAGATCCATCCATCAGAAAAGCAATATCTGTAGGTACACATTCTAGCGGAGAAAATATTACTGTTGATTTTGAATCTATATTCATTACATTACAATACATTTATTACCTCACTCACGTCAGGTGATGCGCTACGTAACTTTCGTAAGGCACTTCAGCGCAACGATCTGATGTTGAAGCCCTTCAGAGCGATTTCAAGCCCAATATTCTCTAACCGGACCAATCGGGGCTGCTGGCTGCTGTAGAGGGTGTGACGTAGCGAAGAAGCAACTGTTTTGAATCCAACCAATCCAACTAACGTAACCAGCGTCATCGGTTGGTTTCGATGTGGTTGGCTGAAGTGTACGTCAATTAAATTGATTGACAAGCCGTTTGTCCAGTTAGATGCAAGGATTTCTGGCTCCTGAAATAACTCGTCTAGCGCTGATCATCAGATGTTCGCGCGTAGCGCTACATCTGACGTGAGTGAGGTAAATACATTTATATAATGTACATCACAATATATTTAAATGTGTTTAGTAGACGCTTTTATCCAAAAGAGGATTAGCTATCAAGCTGCATAGAAGAACTCTTGGAGAGAATACTACTATGTGAGTTTCAGGGTGAGAGTGCAGAAGTAGAGTAGTGCAGAATGAGTGGAGTGGGTGGGGGTACAGTATGTCTAATGTGGACGTGTAGAAGTAGTGGTGATCCACTAGCATGGAACAACCCATGAAAAGAGTCTGGATTGTCAAGAGTGCCAGGCACTGTTCATTTGATATCTGGAGTTGACAAAGGGTAACCTCAATCTTTATGAGTGCACTCAAGTAGGTACAGTGAGTGCAGACCCATTAAGCAATTTATAACATAACATCAGTGATTTGAATTTGATGCAAGAGCACATACATTTGAGAGCCTAAATAACAATCAGATTTATGTTGGCAAAAACAAAGCAACATCAACAAAGTAACTTTGCTGACAGAAAATTTGAGGACAAATTTGAGGTAATTGGGTGCACACCTTCAAGAGAAGTGGGCAGTCCATCCTGTTTATGTGACGGTCCAATGGTGAAACACATCCCTCCATAGAGATCGATTCTGTCACACTCTTTAGGGATGGTGGGGCCACAGACCTGAGGGGCAGAGGTAAAAGGAAGAAATTAAGGTATGAGACTAATCAGGGAGACGTGAGAGAAAAAAGAGAGGAGTATGAGATAGGTGACGTACCACTGTCTTATTAGATGATTCTGTCATGCTCATAGAGAGGCCGAGGGACATGTTCACTCCATCAGAGGGAACTGTTTTAGAAGGCAAGGCAAGGCAAGGCAAGGCAATTTATTTTTAAAGCGCATTTCATACAAGGCAGCAATTCAATGTGCTTTACAAAGTGATAGAACATAAACACACAAACTAATAGTTTACAGAACTTCCAAAAAGAAAGGATAGCATTCTTGCTGAGTCAACAGCATGTTTATGGCATCTTCAACAGCTGTGTGCAGGGAAACCAATGCACATGACATGTAGTGTTTGATAACAAAAAACTGACTTTTGGAGGCACAATGTCTTCCTCAGAGTCAAGTTATTAGTCATTTTGCAGTACTATCAAATACATCAAGGGCCTATAATGGGGCTACTGAGAATTAAACCGTAAGCCAAATTCCTAATCACTACACCATCAACACCCTCAGGCCCTCTATGAAGAACTAAACACCATATTTAACGCATACTGTACCATCAATGTCCATTGCTGAACAGGAGCTGGATGAGATTTGGCATCGGAAAAGTTGTCCCGTACGATTGCCACTGAGCTGCTCTAAAGGGGCACTCACCAACAGACTGTAGGGGGGAGGAGAACAGTACAGTAGTACAACTACATGAAGTATTGTATGAGTGTTACTGTCTTTGGTCTTATTTGCCCTCAACAGTGCGTTCAAGGGAGTGCTGCCTTTAAGGCACTTTCCCCCAGAGGATAGTGGTTAGGGACGAGTGAGGATTGGCAACCGTTCCTTAAAAAACTGATTTGTTCCGTATTTCAGTGAGAAATTACGCGTTTCTTATTGCTTATTGTTCCTTATTTTTGAGGCTCAGGGAGAAAAAAAATGTAGGATCAGAGAAATAAGTGCTATGAAGTTGCTATGAAGATATGCTGCGTTATTTTGAATGAGAAATGTAATGGCTGAAGGAAAACAGTCTCCGTCATCCGTTCCTTAATTTGACTTCTGAAGTTGGCAAACCTTGCCGCCTGTTAGGTGCTGTTGAGGGCAAAAAATACTATCCGGCAATAACTTTGAATCAAGTTAGAGATGGCATTAATCATGGGCATCTGCTGGGTATTTCTGCCATTCATACCTTTCGTTACTGTGCTGGATCACTCTGTAGCCAAAGCCCTCTGCTGAGTGATTGAAGTGTCTCCAAGATGTGGACTCAAGATTGAAACATGCCATCATTTGAAAGGCTGTTCATACAACATTTTGCAAAGTGATAAAACAATAATGAGTCTCACCAGACCAAATAAATTGTATAATTAGGTATTTTTATGCTAAATAATAGGCTAATAATTAATATACTGTGGAGGTCTAGCAATATCATTTTATAGATTATGTTGGATGATGTTTAATAATATCAACAATTTACCTGAAAATAAGCCCAGGAGGCCAGAGATTTGCATGGAAGGCATTCTTCTCCTTCCTCTTCGGGTTCATGAGAATTGTGAGATGTGGCACATGGGTGCAGCTCAGTGGGTTATATATGGTAGGAACAGGGGGACGAGAGAATGAAAACCAGAGAGAGAGAGAGAGAGAGAGAGAGAGAAATACCACACAAACCTCACACACTTTTTTAAATTTAATCTGTCCTCCACAGATTCAGTTCTGTGGAATTGTATGAAATTGTTTCAGTGAGGCCTGCAGACTTTTCTTTCAAAAATTGTCATTTTTAAGAGTGCTTTTTTAATACACGCAGTGCAGTATGTACTGTATATATATTTAAACAAATAAGGGTTAAATCAAGAATTATGTGTGCAATGTTAATGGTAAACTGACTGTGTGCTGCTATGAACAAATTCACTTTTAACACTGCCATCAAGAATCCTATAATGTTAATGCCAGATATCATTGAGATTAATAGTGGAATCAAGTTGTAAATTGAAAGTCTTTTCCTCCAATAGCATGCAGAAGTGACATGATTGACATTCTACCTTTTGATTACCTTTGGAAATAACCAGACCATAAAATTTGATGCAGAAGAAACATGTTGTTTGATTGGGTGGGTATAGGATCTGTATAGGAATTGTTTTAAGTCAGCATAATCTGCGTATTTGAAGTTATGGATATCTCCACAGTTTTTGTACAAGCGGCTAATATTGTCAGTCCACATTGCCTCCCAGAGGCTCAGTTACATTTGCTTCAAGAACTTTGAATTTGTTTTTCCCCAAAGTGCAGCCTGTTCTCTCTGCAGCCTGTTCTTCTGGTGTCTTTTAAGTCAGCATTTCTGCTCACCTAAAAAACAGAAGTCAACTACAAAAGGGAAGGTCTGTGGGGGGAATTTGGGATAAGAGCGATACTGTGTCTTATCATTTCAACACAAATATACAGGAAAAGAAATTCTTGGGTAAAGTATCAGATCACTGTGCTGTATTATCTGATGTAGACCCATTGGTACTGTGGATACAGGAACACTTCTGCATTTGAATACAGTGCCAGCTCACATTCACACTTCAAATAAGAGTGGCCATAACAGCATTACTCAGACACACACTTCTGTGTAATTTCTGGACAATGTGTTTACAGGGTGTTTCATAGGTAAATACAAAGACAGTGTAGGCCTACTCTATTTCATTCCCAAACAACTTTCACTGCACAGCCACATTAACTAACTAACTAACTAACTAACTAACAACTAAGAAGTTTGCAATGTTAGTATGGAAACCCAGTGAAATGGTTAATAAATAAGTGGTTAATAAATAAGTACTCCTTTATGGCATTATGCTGTGCTTTCCACAACCTTCAGAGGAGATTGGCTGGAGTTCGTAAACATTTGTCTTATGAGACGTAATGGAGAAGTTGCGGTTTATCCCTCATCTGCATTGTTATTCAGGGAATAGTTTGCAGTAACAAACTTAGTACTAACAACTTTATTCATTCAAGTCATTATAAACATATTCATAAAGCCTTATAATGGGTTATTACTCAATGTCACCTTTACTGACAATAAGCAAACAGTGCATGGGGGCCCTTCACCTCCCATAAACATCTACATAAACCACATTGTTATAATCTTCAAGCAATGTTAATTCAGTTTCATTATTTGTGTTGAACTTGCAGTTGTCTAACTCTGTCATATTTTATTGAAAAACACCACAAACTAAACTACTAAAATGATTAAACAGTCATTTTCGGGGGCTCCTTTCAGCCTGGGGGCCCCAGGCAATTGCCTGGTTTACCTGCCCTGTTGCGCCAGTCCTGAAGTAGTGTGTTTTCCAAAGGCCAAAAAAGATTTATAGTGCTTTGTGACCCATCAAGTTGAGAGAGAAGAAGCTCTAAAAGTCGTACATATAAGATGTGCATGGCTGTATTTGTCAAGTATTTATACATTACGTGTTTACAACATATACATATACATTATGTGTACTTAACAAAAATAGGTTTTGTTTGTCCACACAAGTAGCCTATACAATAAAACATGCTACAACACTGTACTCTATAATACAACATGTAACATTTATTTATTAAGTTTATTTATTAAGTTTAAGTTTATTTATAATTACTTTGATAGCGAGTTAATATATGTGTGATAATTTTGATTCAAACAAGCTGCACATACACATAATACACAATGCAAATACAAACAATATGGTGGAAATGGTGATTTTTTTCTTTTTGACAAAATTCATTCACAATGTGAAGAGCACAGAGAGAGAGAGAGAGAGAGAGAGAGAGAGAGAGAGAGAGTGTTTTTATTCTGTTTGTGGCAGGGCCTCGCCATCTTGTCCCTGTGCCTCCTGTAGCCTCTGTTGGTACTCACTCTTAAAGAAGCCCGACTGCAGATACAGACAAAAGGAGATTTTTAAAATGGATTTATCTACTGGTCCTTACATATGGTTGACTTCTATTTCTAAAATTGCCTATACAAAACTGCAGGGAACTCCCTTATGTGAAGGTTTTTTTATGTAGAGTAAAGGTGCACAAGACAACAAGTTTCCATGGTTACCTTAGCAAGGCCAGCAGACATGAGAGCCAATAGGATCAAACCGCCCACAACTCCACCAATGATCTCTTTAGTTAGGTCAGGCTTGTCATGGACCTCCACTATAGTCTCAATCTGCAGACACATAGACAGGATTAAAACACACTAATACACTCTCCCAAACACTCTGTGTACCCCTTTTATTACTGTAAATAATTCATGCATGGCAATTTAAGCCGCGTCTAGTTTTGGCACGCTAATTTAAATATACAGTGTAGGCTTAAGGGCCATTCACACCAAGAATGATAACTATGACTAAAACGACAAATAAATATCACTTTAATTCATATGAATGACAACGTTCACACCACAACTATAGTGACATGTGCAACAATATATTTGTGTATCATTTTCAGAGCATTCAAAAATAAATTTAAAAAATCCAGGAAAAGGCGATCAGAAATTACAGTATCGTTTACCAGTGTGAACTGAAATATCATTATTACAGTCATCTTTATTGTTCTAGGTGTGAACAGACCTTAAACATTGCAAATATTGTGTACTGCTATCCAGTTACCCTGGAGACTGGTTCATTAGAAGTGGTGCTGGTGGAGTACTGAATGTACTTGTCCTTGTCGTATTCCACCGTGACCAAGCTGACCAAGTGAAACATAACTGAATGCAGACCAGTCTGAGAGGAAAAGCAAAAAAAAAACAATTTTCAAAACAAATTCTATCAAACTGCAGTTTTTGGTGTTCCTGTGGAGGCAATTTCAAACATTCAATCTGATGTCATTGCCTTCACCTCACTGCTCGCTCGCCGTAGAATTATCTTAGGATGGAAATCTTCTGCACCCCCTTCACTAGCTTGGTGGCTAGAGGATACTTTTTCTTAAATTGGAAAAGATTAAGGCCCAGTCCCATTTCTATCACTTCACTATCACTTCCCCTCGATTTTGGCCCTAACACTCCGTTTGCGCGTTCATGTGCAAGTGTAGGGTGTCCCAATACTTTCGGGACCGAGGGATAGTGGCTTTCAGCCCTTCAAATCGCCCCTTCAAACGGAGGGAGGTCTGGTGCAGACTTCGAACGAAGTGAAGTTGAAGTGAAGATGAAATTACCCTTGATTCTTTGCGAACTGCGTGTCGGTACCCGAGCTGTGTCCGACTGCCCGAGCTGTGTCCCGTTCTCTCAGCTCTGGATAAGAACTTCAAAAATATAGTTACTATTGCAATTAAGCATGTATGTATATTTTTTAATGTTGGGATATCTTAGTTTGATGTAAATTCAGTTGAATTCCGCACTGGTGTGTTAAAACATGACTATTAGAAAGATCGATATTTTTCAAAGTGCGCAAATCTTTCACCAGAATTACCAGAGCCTCTCATGTGGGTGATGATAATTGTCGACGACGGCTTTTGAACAGTTTACCCCGTTTAAGAGCCTTATATCCGTTCAGTCTTAACGATAGACGCATGAAACAGGTGAAGACGTTTTTTATGCAAAGTGCTGTCCCATTTATTAGGGGAAGATCTGCACTTCTCACTACACAATCGAGGGGTGTCTCATCTTGGAGGGAACTCGAAAACGAGTGCAAGTGTTAGGGAATAGAAATGGGACTGGGCCTAAGTTCACTCTTAGAGGGTAAACGAAATGTTTTTACTTGAGATAGCAACCCCTTATCACTTACTTTGATGAGTAAAAACTGGAGGCTGAGTCTGTTTAGCTTTCCTGTCCTTTAGCCTTCCCTGGATCACATGAAGAGGCTCTTGGATAATTAGGCTTATTTGATATTTGGATACTTAAGCTTATTTGATTGCCCCCCCCCCCCCTTTTATTTAAATGTATTTATCTATTTTTAATCATTTACATTTTATTCACTTTTTATTATGATTATTATTTCTGTTATTTTTCATTTTGGTAGTATTTTTGCTGTTTTTAGTATATTGCTATCAGTGTGATTATAGACCTTTGTCACAACTTCCGTAAAGTCTGGCGGAAATACGTAATCGTAGTGAAAACCTTCTTCCGGGCAACAGGTAAACAGTCTACTGTCAACGAAAGCAATGGCCCAAGCGAGTACCAGGAATGCTACAGTAGTACTATTATTATTGATTTTTTATTTATGGTATTGTTGTTTCTTGTGATACCATGTTTTGTAAAACAAAATGAGATGGAAACTGATTTCTATTTTGTACACAACGTATATTTCATTCTCTGGTTTTCATCAAATAAACAGATTTCTAAAAATCTTCACAAAATTATCACATCAATGACATAAATGTTGCCCTCGAAGGAAACGTTTGGCAGCAAGGCAAGGCTTGCCCGATGGTCCCCGGAGTAATGGTAGCCTATGACTTCCTAGCCCACTGAGCCACGGCCCCACCTATCCCCTCTTTACTAGAAATTAAAAGCAATATATTGTGATGCCTCCCTGATAATTTGCACCCAAGACTATATTTACTGTATGTTCAAACCGCAAGTGCTTGGCACTAGAGATCTGCATTGGGACTGGGTCCCGCTGGGACCCGCGGGACCCAACGCAAAACTCGTGGGAACGGGCGGTTTGCACTTGGCTGCGGGCGGGAACGGGCGGACAACTTAAAAACACTGCGGGAACAGTGGGACTGGGACTTCGAGTTGTTCTTTGCTTTGTAACATATAGCCTACTTATTCAAAAGGAATTAACTTCATACAAACATGTGGCAAGGTCTCTCTGTTACTTCTTACCTGCTTCTACGTTTCCTCTAGCTAGCAGTAAATCCATCCATTAACTCTCTATATACGGCTCTGTTAACTCTTATGTTGGAGCGCCCTCTAGTGGACAATATTATAGTTCCAACAGTTTAACATTGATTTCCGCAATAACTCAATAACAGTTCTTAAACTGATAACATTATCTACGATATCACAGTTTCTATTCGTGTTTTTTGAGAAAGATACCTGCTACATCTGATAATTTTCATGTTCCATGGGCCTATTTTTGCAAAGCAAGCTGTTTTATGAGCCGTGATGGTGCAAGGTTTTTGACTAAGTTGCATTTAAATATATTGTGTTTCTTATGTCTGTCGAAAAGAGACCTTAACCTCAATCACTGCGTGAATATATGAAGGTAGGAAAAAAGAAATAATATAATATGAAACTGCCTTTAGGCTATTTTATTTAAAAACTACATGGAAATAATGAAATAGGAGCGCTATCCCGATCTATTTAATGTCTTGAAGACAAGTAGTAACACCTTGAACTGAATTCTGAAATGTAGCCTACCGGGAGCCAGTGTGTGTGATGTGCTCTCTCTTCTTAGTTTTTGTAAGAAGTCTTGCTGCAGCATTTTGAATGACTTGTGTAATGCCCGCCTGGCTCAGGGCAAACACTACATAAAAGGGGAGACCACACGTCGCTCAAAATTAACAAAAGATAGTTATTAAACAAATGAGCTATGTACAAAAGTCAGTGAATATAGAATCAAGCAAGAATGTAGTGTATATCGAATAGTGAAGTGAAGTGCAAAAGCCAAAAGAAAAGAACGGGGTGCAACCCGCCCGGCCGCAGCGACAAGCGACAACCCCGCAACTGAGGGACCGGCAGTCAGCAGGAGTGACAAGGAGGAAGAGGAGGAGAGAGAGTGAAGCAGGCTCCTGGGACCCGCTTATATCCTGCCCTAATCGCTCATGCAATTAGCCCATGCCATTTTTGGAGCTCCCCCTGTAGGTCACACAGAGAAGAACACACAGCAGAGCCAACACAGAAAGAGCAGGAGACGTGACCACACCCAGCACTGACCAGCTGGGGCGTCACACTTGCAACTTTTTAATTTACTTTTCTGGGAGACCAGTAAGCAGAGTATTGCGATAATCAAGCCTATAGATGAAATAAATGCATGGATATTTTTTTTAATCTTATCTATGTTTCTGAGGTGCCATAAAGCAGATTTGGTGATGGACTTAAAGGGGAAGGTTGGTTTTCAACATGTTTAGCCCCTTTTCTGGAGTGTCTAGGATGAAATAGAATCATCAACACCAAAATTCTGACAACTGCTTCTGTCTCTGATATTTGGCTCATTTAGATTCCTCCCTTTTCTGCTTCAGAATAGCTTGCTTTGTGCATGTCCGATAATGGCCTTAAAAGAACATGTGCAGCTCACCAAGTGGTCATAGCCATAGCTTCCATAAAAAAGAGTGCTGTGTTCTCATTAATAAATCTCTTGATAGTTCTACAATGGCTTTGGGTGATTGGGGAGATCAACCCATAAAAAAAAATACAGAAATGATCAGAAAGAGCTAAGTGCATAACATTCAATGAAGGTATACTGACACCTTTCAATTACTTTTATCATGTTTGTCCATTTTACCACATGCAAAAGTAAAAAAAGACATATGTAAAAAGACAGAGGTGATGCACCAATACAATTGCAACAGCCAATTTGAAGAAGCAGAAATGAATCAGAATGCCTCTATCAACTTTAACACCCCACACCTCTGTTACTGAAAATGATGAATAGTTGATCTGGAAATGAGGCCACTAAACTAATTATTTTTCCAATTTAACTGCCTGTGTAGCCTGGCGAATGCCAAACTAAAATCACTAGTGATATTTAGTCTGGGGACCTACCTATTGCATTTCTCGTAGCGGAAGCATCGTTTATGATTGTCCACAGCCGTTTATTGGGCACTACGAATGTCTATCATAGCGTCTGTACATACCTCGGAGCCAATACCAGAGCCACCATGTGACGTAAAATGCAATCGAGGGCCGCACAAATCCCTTTTTGTTCTGCGATTGGATACCGAAAGTAAGCGAGAAAAACAGCCATGGTCACCATGCTGCTTTGCAGAGTGAAATGAAATAAGCACGCAAAGGAGCATGGGAACTCCCAGGCTACTGCCTGTGATATAATTCTATGAATATAATCATTGATAAGCCTGCCTATCAAATGTCTAAGAGCTGTATTCTGACATGTGCGTCAATTAAATTCTTTATGTCATATTCAATTAATTATTTGGGGTGACGTGCCATCATGATGGAATCCTGAGTGTAGATTTAGGACAAAAAAAACTTAAATGATTCAAAGAAATGGCTGCGATGCAAATAAGAGTAGAATATTGAAAGGGGTATCAATACTTTTTATAGGTACTGTATCTATTCTTAATTCCTCTGGCTACCTATCAAAAGCTGAATCAATTTTAAAATACTTAGAATGCAGGGATATCCCAAATGTTTAGCTTGTGGGCCATTTGCTGGAAAATTTAAGCTGCTAAAGTCAATGCAAAATTAAGCCAATTGCAAGCGAACAGCTAATATTAATATTAGATTAATGTTACAACAGACCATGTTACCCTTTTTTAAGACATCGTGCAGCATGAAAATTAAAGTGTTGCTCCTAAGTGATTTCAAATATAGCCCTGTTGAACGAGCCTGCTAAATACACTAAATAGTGAGTGGAGAAAAATAATTTGGAACAACAGAGATCGAACGAATAAGCACTTTACACTGAGTCATTGGAACCACAGATTATTCAAAAACAAAAGTAAGAACTGAGGTTCCAGTGACTTGTTCGCCAGTGCTTGTTCGCCATCACGTTCACATTTGGTGTATGCTGTTCCAAACTCTTTCATTCCACTCGCTATCTTGACTCTCAAAATCAAGGCTGGTGTAGAGACAACACAGCCTTGTGAAAAGGTTTTCATAGAGACAGTGAAAAGGGAAGAGGATGGTCAATAAAATAAAAAGAAAGGGGGTGGAGAGGGTTCCTCAAGGGCCAAGGATTTGCTCCTGAGTATCGGTGCAGGTTTTCTTATTTCTTCTTCTTATGTGCTCTAGCCCTGCAAATATGTATCTTCAGCATTATTCGACTGTGATGCTTTCCATTACTTTTATCATGTTTGTCCATTTTACCACATGCAAAAGTAAAAAAAAAAGACAGATATGAAAAAAGACAGAGGTAACGCATCAGTACAGTTGCAACAGCCAATTTGAGGAAGCAGAAATGACTCAGAATGCCTCTATCAACTTTAACACCCCACACCTCTGTGACTGGAAATGATAAATAGTTCATCTGGAAACAGGGCTATGCTTGAATTTACTCTGGACCTACACTTTAAAGGAGAAGTTGGGTGTGATAAAGACCCAAAGTATATTGTAAAGACATAAAAGGTTGGCCTGCATGAAAGTGTCAAAATTTTGCTCCCCAGCAAACTTCTGACTACAAAGGGCCTCAGTACTGAGTTTGGCCACCCCTCTCTTAAGCTATAAAGACTTCAATTGCCTTGCTTAAACATATGAAAAACTTATTATATGGTACTTGTCCTCTGCTGTCCTACTAGACCCCTTAGTTCTTAAAATGCATATCTTTTAATCCTGAGGATATGTAAATCTACAACAGGAGAGCTTTCTAGAACTGTGCCCCTCTCCTGACCTACAGTATGTCACAATGCCACTCCACCCAGTCTTATCCTCAAGTCATGATCGACTTCACTTTCTGAATTCAATTATTCTTATACCAGCTGCTGACAAGCCAAAATTACAATGTTGTAGGACAATAAACTTCAATTAACATCATGTTTAGCCATATGGATAATTTTGTAGTTTATCACTTAATACTACTGACTGGACATTTCCTGCAGGGCAGCTGGTTCTGCTTCTTGATTCATGGTTCTGCCTGTGGTTTCTTCCTTGAATAACAACCACAAGGAATTTTGTCTTTGCCCTTGTTGCTCTTGGATGCTGTACTTTGTCTGTAAAGTCATTTATATTATGAATATACAGTACATGTACAGTTACATTGAATTGAATATGAACAACACAGACCATTTTTTTTTAACAACCATACTTATGTAAAGGTAGTACAACATTTTAAGAGCATATCATGGAATTCTCCATCAAATGATGGATGACTCTCCCATCACTGTAAAAAGTAGAGGCTTACTTTTTTTATTATGATCTCATTACTCACACACTGTTAGATTGCACCACCATGGGCGTTGGATATTTGTGTCAACAGAAGAACACGTATCACTTAGTAGTGATAGTGATTACACATCAGTGTTGGGTGTGTGTGTGTTACAGCAATCAGCGATAACCTTAAATGACAACACAGACTTTGTTGATGAGTCAGATGTCAGAGAAAAGAGAAGTAGAAGCAGTATTTTCTGTACAAATTGACATTCTTACTCTCCAATGTCCTCAGTTTTCAAGGGAGACACATTTGGACCTAGTGACCTGACAGACTGCAGTAGGGCAGTAGAAAAAGAATTTCAGAGGGAAACTTAATTTAGAAATGTAAGACTTATGTATTTATTTAATTCTACAAATAGTACAAGTAATTACAGAATACTTGCAAAGTTGCTTAATAAAAAGCTAATAAACAAAGATTGAATTTATTAAGACCAAAGCTCATGCAGGTAAACACAAAATTAGAACAAATATAAAGCTCAGTATTGATACATTAAAGTGTCTCCAACTCCATTTTTGATGTTCTGCAAGCAAGTCATCACGACCATGTGATCTACCATACTAGACGGCAAAAGGCAATAGAACTACATTAAGGTGAAGTGAAAACCTACCTATGTAATTTTATTTGCTGCAGCCATTTGAATCTGAATGAGTTATGCATTAGAAAAAAGCAACAGTGTGTGCATATGGAAATATAACTAAACTCTGAGGAAATTACTTGAAGAATATTTATATGAAGAATTAAAAAACATTACAACGTCCAAACATTACAGCAACAGACTTAACAGGGCATAACTGAGGTTAAAATACCCCAACTGCTGGACATAGATTCTTTTTGTCACATGCAGAACATCAATTACTAAATGTGCAGCATGGTTTCAGCGTGATCACATCCGCTAGCTGTCTGCCTCCTGAATACACTGTGAAAAAGTCCGGGGCTTTAAACGTCAAACAAACACATGTGCACAGGCTGTGCACCAAAATATAACAAACCAGGCTCCAGCAAAAGACAGTTGGGGGACGGATGGGAGTAAGTTTGTGACTCGCAACCATCTTGTGAGTGATTGGCTGGAATGTGGCATTTTGTTTGTTTGTTACAACACTGCTATGTTATTGTTATTTATTTTGTTTTGTTTGTTTGACGATTACAGCCCTTGTGTTGTCTCCCGAGACTGGAGGGAGCAGGCAGCTAGCGAATCAAGGGGAGGTGCATGCAATTTGACTTAAAAATGAAATCCCCTGAAACCATACAGAAACTCATATTGCACCTCTAACCATCATACAATATGGTATTTTGCAAAACGTCATCGTAAAACATCTCTTCCATTAAAGCAGTTTTCATACAAGAATATTTTAAATATACCAATATTGTAATTTACGTGCTTTTTATCATTTCTATGAAGTAGACTTCACTACAAAAATGGATAAAGCATTTTCATGTTTACATACAGTACGATTGTTGTATAAAAAATAGCATACAGTCATGTTTTCCTCTCTCTCTCTCTCTCTCTCTCTCTCTCTCTCTCTCTCTCTCTCTCACACACACACACACACACACACACCCTTTGGCAGCCTGGGAATGTTACGTTTGTATTGCAAGCAGTAATACTGTATACACAACTATTTTACAATACAACGTCAAAATAATGCAACTTCGTAAATTTGATCACCATTGCTTTGATTGGCAAGTGAGAGAGAACGACCCAGATGACTACTCAAGTACAGGGCTCCAAATGCGATAGCTTGCTCACAATAGAGCCTGAATATACAGTACAGCAGAGATGGGTAAACTATGGCCCCAGGGGCCATATGCGGCCTGCTGGGCTATTCAATCCGGCCCATGGAGCCTTCCCAATATAGAATAATTTCTCATTTTGTGAATTAATTAACTAGATTGTTGGCCAGATTTGTCAAATTTTTGTTGCAATCATGAAATACAAATCCCCCTTTTAACCTCCATCTTACAGTAACATGTTCTCTCAGGTGTGGCTACTGGTTTGAGATTTTCCAATTTACCGGCGCCAACACCCATGAACAGGTTGACTGTTAACACCCAGCCCGTCAATCAATATCTAAAACCCAATGTGGCCCTATAGACAAAATAATTGCCCACCCCTGCAGTACAGGGACACACAAAGCAACATATCGAACATGCAGATGTTTCCACTGTGCATTACTATGTTGATTAGTGACCTTGAATGTGGGATTAAATGTCATTTTGTGATATAATGTGAAACAAATGTATAAACAACAACAACAACAACAACAACAACAACAACAACAACAACAAAACAACGTAATTGCAATTTACGGTGTTACAGTAACAGCTGTTACAGTAACAACTATTTTTTGATGGACTGACCAAT
The DNA here is from genome assembly GCA_027497455.2 of Sardinella longiceps. Classification (NCBI taxonomy): domain Eukaryota; kingdom Metazoa; phylum Chordata; class Actinopteri; order Clupeiformes; family Clupeidae; genus Sardinella; species Sardinella longiceps. Next base: position 977,033 of record JAODXP020000015.1, read on the forward strand.
AACGACAAAGTGCTGTTATTCTCCTGGGGCCTCCTCTTCTCCCTGTGCTTCTGCTAGTTTTTGCTGGTATTCGCTCTTAAAGAATCCCGACTGCAATTGAAATTAATGGATTACTGTCATAAAATATACAGACGAGAAGAACCAACAGACATCTAGTATACTGACACACAGACAAACACTGTGGAGCGTAAAATATAGGTTATAAAATGCAATATTACTGTAAAAGTTGCTCTCCATTCATGAGTGAACATCTGATACTATGATGTAGCTGTATGTATGATGTTTTTTTTTCCTCTGGTATTTAACATTTAACATTTTCATTCATGAAAAAGAGGACGTTTTAACATGTTGCAGGAGAGGTCTGGTGTGATAAGGAACAAATGTATATTGCAAAATCATCAAAACTTTTAGCGTTTGCTGGGAAGCGGAACTTAGAGCTAGGTGGTAAATAGCTATCTGTACAATTACAACAAGAAGTTTTCAATGCCTTGTTTTAAGTAATGGAACAGTCATTATTATTACCTCTGCCAAGGAGGTTATGTTTTCGCCGGCGTGTGTGTGTCTGTCTGTGTGTCTGTCTGTGTGCAACAGTACGAGTAAGAACTGATTCGATTTTGGTGGCGATCGGTGATCCAGAACACCATCTGTAACCACATTGTCTTGGCGGAGGTCTGCGCTCTCTGAGCGCTTTTCTAGTACTATCAATGAAGTGTGGGGACTACCTTGAGCAGTGATCCGAGAATCTCGCTTGAAAAATACGCTACCTGGACCCTGAAAACAAGCCCAAAACAAGCGACCGAGGACCAAAAAATTATATAGCTTCTAAGAGAAAGGTCGCCTGTATATGTAATATTTTTAGTTACAAGTTTTGTAGTCATAAATAGACAACAAAATAGGCTACTACTACGAGATTCTGGCTCTATCTCTCATCTTTATTGTCAGCGCTGTGCCCATGCTTGTCTTTGTGTATGGAGTGCATTATGATTAACTCTCCTTTAACAGGATAAAGGCACAAGTGTGCAATGTTCCATGGTTACCTTAGCGAGGCCAACAGTCATGAGAATCAACAGGATCAGACCCCCCACAGCTCCACCAATGATCTCCTTAGTCAGGTCCGGCTCCTCATAGACCTCCACTAGAGTCTCAACCTATTGACACATGGACAGCATTACAACTACACCAGCACACCCAGTGTTGTGTTTGGAACTTATTACAAATTAAAGGGGAAGTTCACTTTTTAGCATCTTCCCTTCTCTGGAGTGTCTAGGATGAAATAGAATCATTGACACCAAAATTGATGATAATTGTTTTGGAACAACGGACACTACTAACCATTTGTTGAGC
>JAODXP020000015.1:978476-1120646 GCA_027497455.2 Sardinella longiceps
CAGTAGTGTAATTCTGTATTAATTGAATTATTAAACTCCCTGTATCTGTGGTGGCAGCCACGACTCTCCCCATTGTGACCCATTAGTCTGGGGTTCTCTGGATTCCTCCTGGTCTTGGGGTGAAAGGCCCCTTGTGGCGTAGTCGCGAACCTAAACTGCCAAGACCCTTACCACTTCACGGTCTGGAGACAGTCTTCTGGGGAGATTTTAGTCTGTTAACAAACAACCGTCCAATCAGCGAGGCTGAATGGGTGAGCTGTCCAATCATTTCAAACCAGAGCTGAGTGCCCTCCCCCCGCCCTATAATCGCTTCAGGTTAAAGAACCTCCAGACCATGAATACGGATAAACAGTAGTATTATGGGCGGGTTATGTCAGGCTATGGTTACAACACATTAAAATAGATTTCAGGGCTAGCCATTTGGGTGCCTAAGCACAAATGCTTGGTGGTGACCCCCTCCCCCCTGGCTGGCATTAGTAAAACACATGTTGAGTGGCTGGTTTTGCAAGGACCAAACAGCAAAATTAAATATATTTTTTTTACTTCCTTGCCTCAGAGTACCGGAGTGAATTCAAGCATAGCCCTGTTGAAAGAGCTTGCTAAATGCGCTAGTTAGTGAGTGGAAGAAAATAATTTGGTACAGCACAGCCTGAACGCAAACGCAGAAGCGAACAGGTACTCTACACTGAATCAATGGGGCCTGACTGTTGGAAACCGAAAGTAAGATCTGAGGTTACATTGACTCAATGTAAAGTGTTTCGTGACCACATTAGGTCAATGCTGTTCGAAAATCTTTCATTTCATGCAAAATATATTGCTGTTAAAAGGCTCGTGCAGCAGGACTATGCTTAAACTTACTCCGGTATATTGCTTTAAGTGCAAGATACTGAGTGAGCATTATTTTTATGTTATTTTATTTCTTTTCATTGCATTCACTGTAGAGTTCACTATACTGATTTGCGTGATTTCCATGAGCGAATGCATGGTGGGGTTGCTGAGACAATGATGTGTCTTTACGTAATTTTGACCATGTTGGCTTTGATTGACAGCCAGCCAGACCAATGGGAAGTTCAGGTTTTTAGATGCAAGAGACCTTTTAGCCAATGCAAAGATCTTTACAACTACATGTGACATGTGACGACACTACCGCCACAGCATGGATTTGATAGACCCATGGATTTGATAGACCCAGATATTATCTTCTGGATAACTTTTAGACCACTTCTAATGAAGAATTGAAGATGTACAGATATTTTGGATTCGGCCCTCTAGAAAAAAATGGCGACATTTTTGCGAGGGACATGGGGGCTACATTTTTTATAAATGGTGTATCGAAGCCAAATCAGTTGTCAAAACATATTAGCCTAGAGATGGTCACGGAAGTTAGGTTTATGACCCTACTATGGCTAGTAGCCTGAAAATTGTGGTTTTGAATATCAGCTCCCACAATTGTGCTTTTGTTCAAGGCACTTAACCCTCAACTGGTGAAGGGAAGACTTGACCTGTATGAGTATTTGTGTGTGGATATTAATTTTGACTACAGCATTGCTGTGCATTTTGCGTTCTGCCCCACACATCTACAGACATTTTATTTAATCATTTTCTATTTATTCATGCATTGGACAAGCCGTTTAATCCCAAACATTTATCACCGCTATAATACCACCTCATAGACTTACATGACTTTATTGATTGCTTCTGCAGTGTATGTCATGCTGTCAAGCTGACGCATTCCTCGTATCTTTCCTCTCCACTGCCATTTGTGTCTATTAAAATCGTTGAAGTTCATCTCTACTGTACAGGTCTTAGAGAACTGCACAATGGCAAACTAATTGATGGGGAACAGAGAGTGTACACTTTAAAAATTTCACACTGTGTTAAGTAAAGTATTGTTTATTGTATATTGTGTATTTGTGACATGCTTACCTGGGTGTTTTTGTTTATAAATTTCTCAATGAGATGTATTACAAAGTTTTTCATTTTCTCAAAGTCTGTACCATCCACACTTGCTGAACCATCCAAGAGAAAGGTTATATCCAAAGGAGTGTTCACTGGACAATCTAAGATAAGATAAGAAAGGTTATACTATATCCAAAGCAGTGTCCATTGGACTATCTAAAAAAAAGAGAATATAGCATGGCAACACTTTACTTAGTCTGTATCCATAAAGCTCTATAAACACATTCATAAAGTCTTATAACTAATGGCATTAGTGTTCATAATTGTTTATACACTCTCATGACTGCACTGCTAAAGCATTATCAGACCTCAAAACTTGATTTTTTAACGGAATACTGTTGGCTGTCAGGGTGTCCGTTATTTCTAGATAACAGGACACCTGACAGCCGATTTCATTTAGAATACATGTTAACAGATTAGGTCATTCAGACTGCACGCGTGTTCTGCGCGGCTCCTGTCCGGTTTCTGAGCGGTGAACCGCGCAGCTCCCGCGCTGCTTTTTTGAAATAGAAACAAGCGTTTTCAGCACGGTAAGCGGGACTTGCGCGGTGTCCATAGATTTTGAATGCAGAGCTCGGGCAGCCGCTTCGTGCAGAACACCGCAGAGACAATTTCTTGTGTGAATGCCCAAGCCCACAGGCACCGCTTACGGACCGTCCCGCACCGCGAACGCGCAGTTTGTGTGTGATTCGGGCCTGAGGCATTGATGGGTAACGTTTCACCAGCGTTTCATATCGATGTTCTTTAAAATGCAGTCTTGTGGATCTTCTTTCATAATAATACCCCAACCTCCTTCTAAAAAAACTTGTTGTTTTTATGTTTTAAACACTTGCTTACCATCTATATTTTTTAGTTGCAAACGGGTGATAAGCAGGATAATGGCCTTAGAGGTGTCCCTATATAAGATAATAATGGACTTGGCAGAGGCAAACCGTCGGGCTCTTTCTTCGCCCTGCCTCGTCCATTATTATCTTATATCGGGACACCTCAGCGGCCGTTATCCCTTACATATGTCTGATTGCTCATGTTGCACAATGATAAAGTATAAGGGCTCAGTGCATACCCTAAATATAAGTAAGATGAACACATAATTACTCATGAAAATGAATAAGGCACCATAATAGACACTAAGTAAAATGGTATTTTTCCCAAGTATCAGATGGCCAAAGAGTGTAATAATGCTTTGTGACAGTTGAAGTTCTTAAAGCTTATATACATTATAATTTCATACTGTATGCGTACAATCATAAGAACATATAAGCAGTTATTAATTCTAATGTCAGTAGTTGTAAGCCTTTATCAGAGCATTATAACCCTTTATGAATGCATTTATAATGCTCTATGAATACTGGGTTCATAGAAAGTCTTACCAATACACACATTCCAGACAACGTCTAATATATACCCTTTTCATTATACATCTCCCCTTGTACAACACCACACAAACACCATGCCCATTCCCCACAATCAACAGCATATTGTCCCTTCTCTCCTGCCATTCCTTCTCCCTCACCATGACCCCTGGTAGTTGGATTAGCCTCCTGAGTGGTGGATCTGCCAAGGTTTCTTCCTTAGATAAGGGACTTTTCCCTTGGCTCTTTTGCTCTTGGGTGCTCCTTGTTGATGTACCCCTGCCAAACCTCCTATCTGGCCATATTCCTACTGCACTTCTGTACTTGCACAAATAGGCTGACACCAGTTTTTCACTGCATTTCTTACAGTAGTCATGCATAATCATATGGGCTATTGAATTGGCAGCCTGTGGGCCACATGCGGCTGGGAGAGCACTGAAACCCCAACTTAACATCTATCCGCCCTTAATGTATCTAGACCTGTATTTAGGCCTAAATGTTATCCATACCTCTGAGTTTTGGGGGTACAGGACCACTGATTGAGAATTGCTGATTGACACTGAAACACATCCCTCCATACAGATTGATGCTTTCACACTCTTTGGGTATGGTAGAACCACAAACCTGGAAGAGAGATGAAGAGACAATTCATGAAGTGCTGAATGTTGTATGGTGATTGGAATTTGTAATAACTTGCATGCAGTGAACATACAGTACTATAAGGACGCATTCACACTTGGTCCTCTAGACTGGACCTGGGTTCATTTGGACCAAAGTTTTGGTTTTGCTAATGTAAATGCAGACCGAACCCGGGTTTGCTTGAAAGAGGTGGTCTTGGGTCCGGTCCGCTAGAACGCTGGAGCACGTTGCTAAGTTGCCTAAATATCTGAAGAATCTTCATGTTGTTGATGTGTGCATCAGATTTCTCCTCTGATTCCCCAGGCTACTTGATTCATTTTAGCATTTTGAGACGGTCTTGCCATGCAAAAGCCAAAGTAATTCAGAGATCACGTATAGCTGTCAGTTCAAGTTTGTGAACTGACGTGATTCCACGTCTGTAATATCAAAACATACTATTGGCAGATATTTTGTTAGGTCTACAGTGTGCAGCTGTGCTTCTACTTTTGTGTCTGAACTTTACTGTATGTTGGAGCTTAATCTAAAGAAACATGAAATCTAACAGCTCTAGCCGTTTAAGGCTAATATGCTGCGCTGCTTTATTAAATGCTGAATTTTGTCTGCCATCGAATAGCCTACTCCCCTATCAAGCACCCTCTTCGCAATGATGTCTTGTAAAGATATAGGCCTACTACAGGACAGCTGACCAAAGCATGAGCGTACCACAGTCTTAGGGTTACGAGTCGTTGATGTTGTCTCCTCTTTGCTCATCCACAACCCAAGAGACATGTTGACTCCATTTTGTGCTGTTCCAACATATGATAGAGAATATCATAAACAAATGCACATGCATATATACAGTAAATGTCTAAATGTCGACTGAGTTTGATGGGTTGTGTTCATGCTCTTTGAAAAAATGAGCTAATGAATCTGTAGTTACCATCAATGTGGAGGCCTGTACAGGAGCATGTCTGTGGAGGAGATGGGCAGGAGGAGATCTGGCAGCGATACACTCTTCCTCTCCTATTCACACTGACCTCCTCTACTGGGGCACTGACCAACAGACTGGAGAAAGAGATCACTTTTTTAAAGGAAATAATCACAGATTTCAGCATTGACATAAAATATAACTTAGGTCGGGTCTCATCAGCCAACAGTAGATTCTCTTCTGTTCATAATCTTACCTTTCAGTGGTATGCTGGATCACTCTGTAGCCAAAGCCCTCTCCTGGCTGAGTCATGTATTTCCATGTGGCAGGCTCAATGTTGAAGGCCAAAACCATTTGAGCAGCTGTGTACACATAAATATGTAATAAAAAAATAAATAGCCTACTTTAAAAGATAACTGCAGAACATTCATTGTTTTAAATAAACATTATTTCTTTTCTCAGCACAAAAGAAGTTCGCCTTTCATCTCAGGTGTAGTTTGAAAGCGAAATGGAAACTACATGTATGTATGGAAATTATGTTGTTCTGTGTATTCATTTTTTCAATATTGCAAATCCAGTAGAATGATCAGAGTGAAAAGTCAAACGACACAATTGTAGAGCACGTATTACTTATTATTCAGCACATATATTTACAGTGATAGTCTGGCATTAATCCCAAAATAGTATATTTTCCATGTCTTGGCTGCATTTTATCTCTCCCCAGACCTTTTTCATATGTGGATGGATTAGTCTACTGTTGATTTTATCCAAGAAGTTACTTGATGTTTAGTGGATCAGTAGGAGCAGTGTGTGTGTGTGTGTGTGTGTGTGTGTGTAAATTGCCCCATTTGAGAAGGACAAAGCCATGTAAATATCAAAATAAGGATGGAACGATACAATTTAAATTCTTATGAGAAGGAAGTTAGTTGTGATTAAAGGTAGTCACGTCTAATCACGGCAAAATTTTTATTTGTGATTAATCAGATTTTAAAAACCATTTGACAGCACCAATGGTTCCAATTAGAGTCAGCTCACTGACATATTTTAGGTGTGAAACAGAAAAAAATAGTTGCACTCATTCATGCCCTATCAGTGCCAAAAAAGCTGAATTATTGTAGACATGCTTACCAGGCTGAAACAATAGTGAGTGCTAACAGTAGACCTGAAATACTTCTTCCCCGAGTCACCGACAGGGTATAGAGGCGAGAATGACACATAGCTTTTGACTAGAGCTCAAGTAAGTGCATTGGTAACACTTTATTTGAAGGTACCGCCATAAGACTAACATGACACTGTCATTAACTATGACATGACGTTGTCAAGAATCTGTCATAAACTTTATAAACCATGTCATGACTTTGACATACCCTAACCCTAACTATAACCCTAACCATGACAAATACCGGTTGACACGTAATGACAAAAGTCATGACAGGTGTATAAAGTTTATGACAGATTCATGAAAACGTCATGTCATAGCTAATGACAGTGTTATGCCAGTCTTATGACGGTACCTTCAAATAAAGTAACCAGTGCTTTTGTAGCGAGAGTGAAAGGGCAAGAGGAAGAAAAGACAGAAGAGAGAGTGGCCACAGCTTTCTATGTGAAGTTAAAATTAAATTGGCAATGACTTTACAGAAAGATATTTATATCATTTTCATTAACTTTTTTTTTTTTTTTTTTTTTTTTGGCTATTATTGAGAATTTTGTAAAGTGAGTTATTTTCTAATGCAGCGAAGGAGCATATTCCCATTTTCAAACATATCCAGCTAATTGAGGTCTCAGTGTGGGCATGTGTCCTCTTTACAACTCACTATGTGCAGCTGTGTGTGTGTGTGTGTGTGTGTGTGTGTGTGTGTGTGTGTGTGTGTGTCGGTAATCGTGATCTATCAATCCATCCAACAAATTTTAAATTAATTTGGGACTTTGATCCACATGTGAACTGCAACTTGTTAGCATCACATTAGCGACACAGTGGGTACAGTACATATCAATATGCCTCCTCGTGCTCGGTCCTCTGTCCTCCGTACTTGTGCCCCGGAAATTGTTCGAGGCTCGACGTCATCGAGGATGTCTCAATTGTCTAATTGCTACGAGAAGGAGAGAGGAACGAGGACGGAGGAGAGAGGAGAAAGGTTCGATAAGCGAGGAAGCACAGGTGTATCCTTTGCGGAGAAAATGCGGAAGCGCGAACAGCGGGAACGTGCGTTCATTGGCTTGATTCGAGAGTCTAAAAAGTTGAAAAGCCCTCCCATTCTGTCACCTCAACATCCAATTAAAAAAACGAGTTTGCTATTTGCGAAAAGGGAGTTCAATTGACTGTGGAGCAAGGGAAAAGCATATTACAAATAATTAAAAAACACCTTCAACTTCATCAAGAAAGTTGATTGTTTAGTCGAGTTTATTATGATCTACATTGTCCGTGGTTATAAGACAAAAGTAAACTGATGCAAAACAGATCGTGTTTTAATTGTTTGGTGGTTGTTATAGCCTATATTTGATGAAGATAGCCTTTATTTTGGCCAGTTGTATCAGAGATGTCATCTGTAATGGACGTCTCATACTAGTGATGCATGAATCAGGAGGACATCTCATTTCATATCTGTCTGCCCTCGATTCCTCCATCCTCCAATCTTTCCTTCCTTGTTTCCTTCACGGGAGGAGGGGCTAGGTCGGAGGAAAGGTTGGAAGTGAGGAAAGGAGGACGGAGGAATTATGTATAGATACAGACGGCAAGTCCGGGCACGCCCACAAAATCAGCTCCTCGTGTCCCCCATGGGGGAAAACAAACCCTAGATTAGTGAAGAAGTCAATGGCATGCTAAGCTAGAAGTTACACTGAGCACCATCTACAAGGAGCCTGACACATTTTTGAGGGCAATGCCTGAAGGTAGTAATAATGTTCAGATGGTCCGATGTGAATTCTAAACTTACCACCCCTCCAAACGCAATACTGATGACAATTTAGATGATGTTTGTTAGCTTCATTAGCTTGCTATCTAGCCAACTTCATTGATCACCACAGTAAATGTAGCTAACTTTAGCTTGCTTAACTGAGCTAATCAGACCTGTGATTGAAAGTTGCTTTACTTTTTTTTTTTTTTTTTTTTTTTTTTTTGGGCCCGCCTCCACCCCCTCTTCGGAGGACAACTTTATTTTTTTTTATTTCATCATAGTGTACAAAAGGTGGTTGTTCCAGACAGACCCACATCGGCCTCAGTTCCAACACTGTTTCAAAAGAAAAGAAAAAGAGAACAATTGTAAATTCAGTAAAACTAAAAATAAAAAGAAAAAAAAAGGAAAAAAAAAGAAGGAAAAAAAATTATATAATAGAAATAATAATGATTGTTATGAACGGTGGCTGGGGGCTGAATAAAATTAGAATGATTATAGGTGGATGGGTAACAGACGGGCAGGATTGCAGACAAATAGACAGGGTAGGCGAAACAGACACACGATTAAACAGACAGGAGAATGATAGACAGACAACACAACTGAGAGACACAGATATAGACATACAGACAGACGTACATATAGACAAACATAGACAGAAACAGACATACTGTACAGTCAGGCATATATACAATTATACCATACTACTAGAGCAGAGAAGATTTGCGGGAGGGTTTTATGAGTGTGTGTGTGTGTGTGTGTGAGAATGTGAGTGTGTTAGGGCATTATAAAAAGGCATGTTAGAAAGGGGAAGGAGAGAGAAAGGGCAGAGGAATGGTTTGGGGGGGGGGGGGTACAGTAGTTGAGATGAGCTGAGGAGGGGAATGTAAGTGGTTCGGTTATTGTTGAGTAAGTGGATCAGCTATTGTTGAGTTTGAGAAATTTAATGAAAGGATTCCAGATGTCTATGAAGGCTGATGTATTGTTGTTCTTTTGTGCTGAAAATTGTTCTGTGAGGATGTGTTCTGATATTAAGTTGGTCCAGTGATGAATGTGACAAGATTTCTTGTGTTTCCAATTTTGAAAGACTATTTTCTTAGCGATAGTTAGAGAAACAAGTAGTGGGTATTTTAGTTTCTGTGGGATGGCGACCGAAGTGATGTCTCCCAGAAGACAAAGTGAGGGGGAGAGTGGGATTCCACAGTCCAAGATGGTGGAGAGAGTGTTAATGACTGAGGTCCATAGGTGGTGAACTGGTTGACAGGTCCAGGTGGCATGTAAGTATGTGTCGGTGTTCCCTGAGGTGCAGTGTAGGCAGGTGTCTGTTTGTGATAGTCCCATTTTGTAAAGTTTACTCTGGGTGATGCGATATCTGTGGATGGTTTTATATTGTATGAGTTGTAGGTTGGTGTTGGAGGTCATGGAAAATATGTTTTTACAGATGTTTGTCCAGAAATCTGGGGTTGGAGAGAGGGCCAGCTCATTTTCCCATTTAGTTTGTGGGAGGGTTATGGAGGAGGTTGAAGAGGCAATGATTTTGTAGAGTTTTGAAGTTATTTTTTGGGAATGACCTGGGATACTTAGTAGCTGTTCGGTGATGTCTGAGGGGATAAGTGTGTTGGTCTTGTCAATTTTGCTTTTTATTATTGCTTTTAGCTGTTGATAGTGGAGGAACTGGTCATTTCCAACCCCATATTTCTGGTGTGGAAAGACATGAATTGGTTATTTTCAAATAGGTGGTGGAGATGAGTAATGCCTTTAGATTCCCATTTGGAAAAGTGAATTGGTGTCTTGTGTAGGAGGAAGTCTGGGTTGTGCCATATGGGGGTGAATTTACATGGTGCCAGGGTGGATTTAGTGATTTTATTGGTTTTCCACCAGGCTGACAGAGTGGTACTGATAGTAATGTATTTTGAGCAGTTTAGTTTCCGTATAGTTTGTGATAGAAATGGTAAATCTGAGACTGAGAGAGGGTTTGTTAGATTTTGTTCCAGTTTTAGCCACGGATGAGAATTTGGTTTGTGCGTCCATATGAGTAAGTACTGTAGTTGGTTTGCAAGGAAGTAATGATAGAAATTTGGGGCTTCTAGTCCGCCGTATTGTTTAGAGTTTTGTAGTGTGGTAAGTGCGATTCTTGGTGGTTTATTTTTCCAGTAGAAATGAGTAGTGAGTGAGTTGAGTGTTTTGAACCAATGATCTGTTGGAGTGGTAGGAATCATGGAGAAGAGGTAGTTAATCTGGGGGAGAGTTTTCATTTTGACTGCTGCTATTCGGCCTATGAGAGTGAGTGGGAGTTTGTTCCAGCGTTTGTAGTCCTGTTCAATTTTGCGTAGTAATGGAGCATGGTTGAGGTTAAAGAGCTCTGTCAGCCTGGGGGAAATCTCAATTCCTAGATACTTAATGTTGCCAGTGTGAAGGGGGAGTGCTGGATCTTGGACTGTGGGATCCCAACTATTTTCAGATAATGGGAGAATGGTAGATTTTTTCCAGTTGACTGTGTAATTTGAGACTTTGGAGAAATGGCTAATGATCTTGAAGGTTTCTTGGAGTGAACTACGGGGTGATTGTTGGTATAATAAAAGATCAGTTGTTTTACTTTTGACAGGAGCAGACAGCTCATGACATTTCTGTCAGTGTAACTGCAATAAACAAATGATGGAAACATTATTTTAGTCTAAATACAAGCAGGCAAACAGGTCATGATTAGACAAAAAATATAATATGGACTTTGTTCAATTTTACTAAGTGATCTTTTATTGTTAAGCAACTTTATCTACCTTGTCCATTCACCATAATGTTAAATTGGCCTCTGTTATCCCCCACGCTGACTCCACCCTCGCATTTTGTGGGCGTTAACCGTTGCCGTCTGTATCTATCGAGATGTACCCATTGTCTTCATCAGGGCATGCCAAACAACTGCAGCTGAGAGGTATTCATCAGGTAGGGAGGTAGAGCTAGGTCACATGACATAGAAACCCCCCATCCCTCCAACATACACAAGGTAAATACAAACATATACATTTATCAAAATACACCTTCTCACTGAATACATCCACAAAAGCGCTTTGGCTAGACACCTGTTAGCCATTCTAATATCAGTTAGCCTACCTGACAGGCTTACTTACTGCATAGGCCTGCCTGTGTCTTATGATCTCATTCCTCACAATGATGGTGGTGAAGTGTAGGAGGGCCAAGTAGACCTTTTTTAAACTCCTACTTGGCCCTCCTCAGCGAGGATAGCCAGTGTGAGCAGCTCAGAGCAGAGCACACTTTTGCGTTTTCAACCCTTTTGACAGGAACGCGACGGTGGAGCGTCTTTAAGATTTCCACTCTGGAGGGTGGGTTCATTTTTTTGCGTTTTTAAGCCCCAAAACTGCCGTCGCCGTCTAAAAGAAAGGCACATCTGATAAAATATTTTGTCGGTTTCACCCGGGAGCGTCGCCGTGTAAAGCCAGCCTTAGTAGCCTACTGATACAGTAATTAAGAGCTGTTATGTCTGGGTCGTGGGAAATAGTTTTATCCACGATTTTCGCACCTTCCTTTCATGCCGCCTGTCAAAACTAATTGGACTTGCATGTCACTCGGGTATCTCAAGACTAGAAAAAAGTCTGATTTTGGATGTATTCTGCACATTCATGTCGCAAAATCTAGGGTAGAGGCATCTTAACGGAGAATATATTTGGGAGTGACACTTAAATTACCATGAATAATTACCTTTTTTACCATGAATAATTTCTCCATTTTTCTCCAAATCAGATTTTTCACTTTTTGTTTTTTTCCCCACCACTCATTTGCCAGCCCTAAGTTCAATGTTGGATCCCTAAATTGGCCCTCATCCATCATAACTTTGAGAACCCCTAATTTAGGGGAAGACATATTAGGTTGTTAGTCAAAAGATGTAACAGACATTAGCACACATCAGTCTTCAACGGAAGAATGTCTCAACAGCTCTCATAGTTAGTCATTAGTTTCTCATAGTTAGTTAGTCATTAGTTTCCCTCCCTGCATGCGTTCTGATGAAAAGAGAAGTAAGCATCAGCATCATCGGCTTGCTTGAGCTGAAGCCATCTCACCACTTCCATTCACCACCACAATCACTCACTCTCACATTACCCACACAGCATTTGTCCATACCATAGGCATGACATTAGCCTAGAAACCTATCGATTCATCAGTTATGGTAGCCATAACACACACACACACACACACACACACACACACACACACACACAGAGAGAGAGAGAGAGAGAGAGAGAGAGAATGAAAGAGAGAGAGAATGAAAGAGAGAGAGAAAGAGAGAGAGAGATACAAAACGGTCATCCCAATGGTCACAATTAAAATTTTAACTATATCATCTATACCTTTATAGTAAATATGTAACTGGATCAGAAGTGAAGATCTCTGATGATCACACAGCTAACTTATTGTGGATGTGGGTGTGTGCGTGCATGGGTGGCTTTGTACAGATGTTGTATTTATTTTCTAGTCCATGTGTTGTTGTCCATGTCTATGTGTTGGTTTCCTAGTTGTTTGGCTCCTAATATCAAGTCAAATTCCCTTTGGACAATGAAGGTTTTCATTCATTCATTTAAATAACACTGACAGGTTTGAATGAAATATGGACACCAAAGCTGTTTAAAATGTAGAGGCGGCAAGAGAAAAAAAAGCTTTGAAAAGTGTTACTATATATTCATAATATAAACAATAACATCACAAAAATCATGGTAGCCTACAAATAACCTCTTTAGTATTTATGTAGGCCTATACCCCTGCACAGGGCATTGACAACCTATAGGCAATATCAGAGGGGCATTGCAATACTTCTATTTATTATTATTATTATTTTTTTATTATTATTTTTTTTTAATTTATTTATTTATTTCGCTTGTATTTTTTAGAAAAGAGGGGCAAGGCTCAAATCTTAAATTAATCAAATTACATTGCAACCAACAAACTATGCTTTTGTATAACAGACTTGATTATGGTAGCCTATAATATTAAATATCTTATGTGTGTATGTGCATAATATTAAATATGTATATTAAATATGTGTAATATGTTAGGCCAATAGTACACCTGATTCTGATTCTACCCCCAGGGCAGTATAAAGCCTAGAGTTGGCCCTGCCACTTCAATATGTCACCTCTACTGCCTCATCTCAAATACAGTGTGCAAGCAAACATGCTGTCTACAGTACATGCAGTACACTACAAATAAGATAGAATATAAACATAATATAAATATAAAACAAATTGCAAATGTGTTTCTAGCTGGTCCCTAACTACCTCACCATCATATTTTAGTTTTGAAACAGAAAACATTATTGCATGCATGCATGACACTCACAATCATCCCATATAGGCTTCGAAACCAGCTAAATTACGCACATTAAACATTTGTGATGAAAAAATGCAAAGCAGGTGTGAAACACATTTAAGACATTATGACATTTCAACACACACTCCAGTGGTTGTGCTTACCTGAAACGACAGCGATCGCTAACATTAGACCTGACATCCTTCCTGCCCGAATGATGGCCAGAGTAGAGGCGAGAGTGACACACATCCTCTGACTAGAGCTCAAGTGCTTTTATAGTGAGAGTGAAAGGGGAAGAGAAAAAAAAAGAGAAGAGAAAGAGAGACTGGCTCCTCTGGGGCCTCAGTAGTTGCCACCCCAGTAACATGCACCCCTTTGATAAGGAAGTTTAGTTCACACATGCATATCGTTAATGGGGTGTAAAAGAAATGCACTGAAAGATATCTGTTGTTCAGGGGGTAGGAAGGGGCGGGATTGTGTGTGTGTGTGTGTATGTATGTGAGGGGTGGGGGTGGGGTGTTGGCAGGGGAGATGGGGTATTGTGTTGTGTGTATGATGGAAGCAGATTAATAACACTGGAGGTCAGGCTGTGTTGTGGGGGGGGGGGGGGGCGTGCCAGGCTAGGAGAGAGGTAGCCTGGATTTGGTCATCCCCTTGGTCTACACTTTAGCTTTGTACAAGGGTCTGGCATTTCATCATTGACGAACGACTGCAAGCTGGAGGTGTGAACTGTAGAAGTTTGAAATGATTAAGTCAGACAATTGAACAAATGTATGGCCAACACTGAAAAATAAGAAAAATACTCTGATTGAAGCCTTTCTGAACCTTCAAAAAGAGATCACATCTTACACCTCCACTTAGACCTCACCACCAACGTATAATTGATAACTGATGACTCATGCATTGTTGATGGCTATCTGTGTGAACACCCACAAGGGTGTGTAAAGCAATGGGCCACATCAGAGTGCAGTAATCATCAGCAGACATTTAGTATCACTGTGCTGACTCATAAAGACAATGAGGCTTTGGTTGAGGTGCGAAGCCTATAGGAGTAGCCTGAATACAATAATATAATAGACAGAATACAATATTCTGTCACTTTGTCTCCATTCTTAAACAATTGGACTATGAATTGAACTGCACTTCTCTTTAGGAAACTCAGAACGTCTTAAGACCATTTTAAATCGAGGATCCGTGAGGAGACGAGAAGGTATTAAAGAGGATTTGCGGCAGTGTTAATCGCGGCATGCAGTTGCAAGTTGTCGCAAATCGCAGTTTTCGGAGTTCGCTGGTTTTTAGAACGTCGCAGCCCATCTCATTGCGGATCTTTGGTCTGTAGCCGCCATTATCTGCCCTATAACAAATTTTAATCTACCCTTTAACTGCTACGCTTCTCTTTAGCAAACTCAGGATTCTCAAACTCTTATCTACCCTCTATCATGCGCTTTAGCTTACCCAATTTTGAAATAGGCTACATCCTTTGGGGAAGTGAAACATCTTGCAGCTGTAAGGTGACTAGATATCCACAGTTGGACCAATGGTATCCTGTCACAGCTGAATTGCTGAAGCTAAGCAGATGTGGGCTTGGTTAGAGTTCGGGTGGGAGACTTTCTAGGGAAACTTAGTTGTGTTAGTTGGATGGTGTAACTATCGCCTCATGATGACGTAAATTGTTGTTGCCCCCACGCGCTCTTCTGTTTTCCCTTTTTGACATTGTGGATGGCTTTTTATTTTTGTCTTCCACTTTATTCCTGTCACTGATTCTGTCTGCCCGTTTTATGTTGTCCTTCCTTACAATAAACTACGGACAGCATTTTTCATTTACTTTGTGTCTGTGAATCTTCTGGACTAAGGATCCAGCCAGATCCTTACAATGGGACTCTTCCTATAAGAAGACCTCACTGTACATCACTGATTCATTTAGACTGTACATTTAATAATGTACATTACAAGGCAAATCTTTTAATTAGTGATGATGTCACAGGGTGACCATGTGTGGTGACAACAATGTGTGGGGGTGGAATTAAAAGCTAAGATGGCCTTCCTATTGTGCTTTGGTGGAAGTCATTGACACTTTGGATGGAAGTCATTGAAACTTTGGAGATGGACTGTGGGCTTTTATGGGCGCTTTCACACAGCTAGTTCGGTTATTTGGTCCGGACCAAGCAGTGAAATTGTTACAATGTAGCATACAGACAGCAGTGTGGTCTGTTTTCACACCGGCAAACGAACCAAACTTGGTCCGAGTGACGTAGTGGCATTTTCTCCTGGAGGAAATGAAGGCACCAGAGTTTGGTATTTGGTACGGATTCAAGCGAACCGAGACCACCTCTTTTTGGAGGTCTCGGTTCACTTGATTTAGTGCGCACCCGAGTGCGATTGACGCTTTCACACCAACGAAAACGAACCGAACTAAGGACTTTTGGTACGAATGGACAGTTTGGTGCGCACCAAATGCTGTTGGTGTGAAAGCGCCCTAAGACACTTGTCCTCCATTTTGGGGGTGGTGTTTTTGGGCCCTTAAAGGCTAGATATACTCTCTTTGTCTGCCTGTGTGTGCGCAATTGGTGAGGTTATCAATGTGCTGATATACATCACCGACCAAAATTGACAGAAGAGTCAATATGCCGTTATTCTCCCGAATATTTGATTAGTGTATAGCTCATTGGATATTAACATTCTAAAGGACTTTTTGGGGCCTTTTAGCCTTTAATTTGAGAGGACAGTATAGAGGTGGACAGGGAGCAAGTGGGAGAGAGAGATGGGGTGGGTTTGGAAAATGACCTCAGGCCAGACTTGAACCTGGGTCCCCAGAGAAGTGGTATGACGCTCTAGTCTAGACCATTGAGCCATGGCGCCCCCTCTAAAAGAATTTTTAAAGAAATTTGTAATACAAAAACTTCTACTTTTCATGGGTACTTCATTGTTTTAAAGGAATATTCCACTCTTTTGTGAAATACACAATTATGTCACATAAAAGCATTTTGGCACCTCATATAAATACTCTGATAACAAAACATCTTGTACAATTAGTTCTATCATTGAAATAGTAGAAAATACTCAGTTGAATGGTTCAGCAATGTCCATTTTTAATCATCAATACATTGGGTATATTATGCAGTTACATCAACATCATCTTTTAGCTCACAGCTCCATCATCCTGCACACACAATGCAGTATAGCCTTGGTGATTTGCAGTAAAGCCATGTGAAAATATTTTCAGAGTTTTGTAATCCATTCACTTGAAAGGGATATATTTTGTTGTGTTTTGGGATCGGGAAATGAGCTCAGGTCAAATCAAACCTGGGTCCTGGGATTTACGGTATCTCTTTTGTATGTAGGTATAATACAGTTACAGTACATAGTACAAACTATTTCAGATTGCTTCATGTCTAATATTTCTCCTCTTGCAACACCTTGCTATATTTACTGGTGAAGAATATTTCATAGTCATCATTTTAAGAGATTAATTAATTCACTGTAATTCATTGATTACTTGTAAATGGTAGAGGAAGGGGAACCTGTCCCCAATCTCATATTTCTGCATATGAGCAAATATTAGTTTGCAAGCAAGACTGTCCTACATGCAGGACACAGAGCGCTTTATTTACTACCCTATAGGAAGTATTGACATCATTGCTTCTTCTCATTGCATGGTTTCCTCAGTAGATTTCAGTAATGCATATGGCAGCAAAGCGATATGCCTATTAGAGCAGTGGTTCTGCATAGCCCTGTTGGATGAGTCTGCTCACAACACTAGATGAGTGGAAAGGAAGAATTTGAAACAACATATTGGCCAAACGCGAAAACAAATGTGAACCAGCACTTTACATTGAGTCAGTGAATCATACGACATTCAAAATCAAAAGTAAGATTAGAAATGCCATTTATTCGACGTAAACTACTTGTTGGCTTTTGCTGACGGTGTGAATCTCAAACCCGGTCTCACGGTTTAATGTGGTGCCATCACGAAAATTAATCTATTGAAGTGTGCAGCCATCACGATTTTGGCCTTTTTTACGTGTAAGGACAACGTTTCCTTTCCCTATTCATTTTAATGCAGGAGGCATTCAGAAAACCCGCCGCTTGGAGTGCTAATTGACTGAGCGACAGGGGAGACATTTTCGTGTTGGTTTTAAAAATATATTTCTCACTGTTTGTAAAATTGTGGCATTTGCTGCTAGAAGTAATGGTAAGAGGTCGATTCCTTGTCGTTTGTTTGCAACAAGCTCGTAATTTGAAGGCATATGAGCAGCCCTGATCCATGATCGCAATTCATTTTTGCGCGGCCTAGCCTATATCTGATGCCACTTGGTCTCCTTTTCTATGAATGAATAGCCTACTCAGAAAATATAATTTCCCGCTATACGTAAATAATAAAATGTTAATCCCTTGTTGTTTCTTTGGAATAAACTCGTCATTTTAAGTTCAGCATGCGCAAATGTAACGGGAACACCTTTTGTCATGATGACCCAATATGTGCTCAATTGTCTCCCTTTTTAACGAATGAACCCTTCGCCCTTTTATCTTTAAACATACCGCATATTTATCGCTAAAAATATAATAATAAAAGTTTAGTTAGTTGTCGTTCGTTTACATTAAGCCTATTGCGAGCAGCTGATTAAACGTGGCCACATCACATTTTTTGGTAGGCACCGTAGATTGCTATTTGATGGCACAGGCGTCTCCAAATTTGAACACTTAGACTAGCCAACATATTTATCACTAGAAGTATAATAATAAATTCCTTATCGTCGTTTGTTTGTAATAATCCGTTTTAAGACCGAGCATCCCCAAATCGTTGTGGAAGCACACTTTGTCATGATGACCCAGACGCCCGCTTTATGAATGAACGCATTTATTATTAGAATACAGGCTACTGGCTTACATATTTCCCTCTAAAAGTTTAGCCCATCGATAAAATGTTTATTTTATTATTGAGTTTAAGATCGTATTAACAGAAGTTTTTGGTCGAGTTTTCGTGCTGTGATCACATTTTATGATCCAATAATCCAACGTCCAATGTGAAACCAACTTTACCACGGTTCCAATAGCCTATCAAAAGTAGGCCTAGCCTACGCCGTTTTATGAATGAACGCATATTCTTTCTGTAAAGCCCACTAGACTTCGCTTAGGCTACATATTTGCCGCTAAACGTTCAACGGTAAAAGGTTCATTCTTTGTCGTTTTTGGGGGAAGAAGCTCAGTTTAACATTGATTTCCGCAATAACTCAATAACAGTTCTTAAACTGATAACATTATCTACGATATCACAGTTTCTATTCGTGTTTTTTGAGAAAGATACCTGCTACATCTGATAATTTTCATGTTCCATGGGCCTATTTTTGCAAAGCAAGCTGTTTTATGAGCCGTGATGGTGCAAGGTTTTTGACTAAGTTGCATTTAAATATATTGTGTTTCTTATGTCTGTCGAAAAGAGACCTTAACCTCAATCACTGCGTGAATATATGAAGGTAGGAAAAAAGAAATAATATAATATGAAACTGCCTTTAGGCTATTTTATTTAAAAACTACATGGAAATAATGAAATAGGAGCGCTATCCCGATCTATTTAATGTCTTGAAGACAAGTAGTAACACCTTGAACTGAATTCTGAAATGTAGCCTACCGGGAGCCAGTGTGTGTGATGTGCTCTCTCTTCTTAGTTTTTGTAAGAAGTCTTGCTGCAGCATTTTGAATGACTTGTGTAATGCCCGCCTGGCTCAGGGCGAACACTACATAAAAGGGGAGACCACACGTCGCTCAAAATTAACAAAAGATATTTATTAAACAAATGAGCTATGTACAAAAGTCAGTGAATATAGAATCAAGCAAGAATGTAGTGTATATCGAATAGTGAAGTGAAGTGCAAAAGCCAAAAGAAAAGAACGGGGTGCAACCCGCCCGGCCGCAGCGACAAGCGACAACCCCGCAACTGAGGGACCGGCAGTCAGCAGGAGTGACAAGGAGGAAGAGGAGGAGAGAGAGTGAAGCAGGCTCCTGGGACCCGCTTATATCCTGCCCTAATCGCTCATGCAATTAGCCCATGCCATTTTTGGAGCTCCCCCTGTAGGTCACACAGAGAAGAACACACAGCAGAGCCAACACAGAAAGAGCAGGAGACGTGACCACACCCAGCACTGACCAGCTGGGGCGTCACACTTGCAACTTTTTAATTTACTTTTCTGGGAGACCAGTAAGCAGAGTATTGCGATAATCAAGCCTATAGATGAAATAAATGCATGGATATTTTTTTTAATCTTATCTATGTTTCTGAGGTGCCATAAAGCAGATTTGGTGATGGACTTAAAGGGGAAGGTTGGTTTTCAACATGTTTAGCCCCTTTTCTGGAGTGTCTAGGATGAAATAGAATCATCAACACCAAAATTCTGACAACTGCTTCTGTCTCTGATATTTGGCTCATTTAGATTCCTCCCTTTTCTGCTTCAGAATAGCTTGCTTTGTGCATGTCCGATAATGGCCTTAAAAGAACATGTGCAGCTCACCAAGTGGTCATAGCCATAGCTTCCATAAAAAAGAGTGCTGTGTTCTCATTAATAAATCTCTTACTGATAGTTCTACAATGGCTTTGGGTGATTGGGGAGATCAACCCATAAAAAAAAAAATACAGAAATGATCAGAAAGAGCTAAGTGCATAACATTCAATGAAGGTATACTGACACCTTTCAATTACTTTTATCATGTTTGTCCATTTTACCACATGCAAAAGTAAAAAAAGACATATGTAAAAAGACAGAGGTGATGCACCAATACAATTGCAACAGCCAATTTGAGGAAGCAGAAATGAATCAGAATGCCTCTATCAACTTTAACACCCCACACCTCTGTTACTGAAAATGATGAATAGTTGATCTGGAAATGAGGCCACTAAACTAATTATTTTTCCAATTTAACTGCCTGTGTAGCCTGGCGAATGCCAAACTAAAATCACTAGTGATATTTAGTCTGGGGACCTACCTATTGCATTTCTCGTAGCGGAAGCATCGTTTATGATTGTCCACAGCCGTTTATTGGGCACTACGAATGTCTATCATAGCGTCTGTACATACCTCGGAGCCAATACCAGAGCCACCATGTGACGTAAAATGCAATCGAGGGCCGCACAAATCCCTTTTTGTTCTGCGATTGGATACCGAAAGTAAGCGAGAAAAACAGCCATGGTCACCATGCTGCTTTGCAGAGTGAAATGAAATAAGCACGCAAAGGAGCATGGGAACTCCCAGGCTACTGCCTGTGATATAATTCTATGAATATAATCATTGATAAGCCTGCCTATCAAATGTCTAAGAGCTGTATTCTGACATGTGCGTCAATTAAATTCTTTATGTCATATTCAATTAATTATTTGGGGTGACGTGCCATCATGATGGAATCCTGAGTGTAGATTTAGGACAAAAAAAACTTAAATGATTCAAAGAAATGGCTGCGATGCAAATAAGAGTAGAATATTGAAAGGGGTATCAATACTTTTTATAGGTACTGTATCTATTCTTAATTCCTCTGGCTACCTATCAAAAGCTGAATCAATTTTAAAATACTTAGAATGCAGGGATATCCCAAATGTTTAGCTTGTGGGCCATTTGCTGGAAAATTTAAGCTGCTAAAGTCAATGCAAAATTAAGCCAATTGCAAGCGAACAGCTAATATTAATATTAGATTAATGTTACAACAGACCATGTTACCCTTTTTTAAGACATCGTGCAGCATGAAAATTAAAGTGTTGCTCCTAAGTGATTTCAAATATAGCCCTGTTGAACGAGCCTGCTAAATACACTAAATAGTGAGTGGAGAAAAATAATTTGGAACAACAGAGATCGAACGAATAAGCACTTTACACTGAGTCATTGGAACCACAGATTATTCAAAAACAAAAGTAAGAACTGAGGTTCCAGTGACTTGTTCGCCAGTGCTTGTTCGCCATCACGTTCACATTTGGTGTATGCTGTTCCAAACTCTTTCATTCCACTCGCTATCTTGACTCTCAAAATCAAGGCTGGTGTAGAGACAACACAGCCTTGTGAAAAGGTTTTCATAGAGACAGTGAAAAGGGAAGAGGATGGTCAATAAAATAAAAAGAAAGGGGGTGGAGAGGGTTCCTCAAGGGCCAAGGATTTGCTCCTGAGTATCGGTGCAGGTTTTCTTATTTCTTCTTCTTATGTGCTCTAGCCCTGCAAATATGTATCTTCAGCATTATTCGACTGTGATGCTTTCCATTACTTTTATCATGTTTGTCCATTTTACCACATGCAAAAGTAAAAAAAAAAAAGACAGATATGAAAAAAGACAGAGGTAACGCATCAGTACAGTTGCAACAGCCAATTTGAGGAAGCAGAAATGACTCAGAATGCCTCTATCAACTTTAACACCCCACACCTCTGTGACTGGAAATGATAAATAGTTCATCTGGAAACAGGGCTATGCTTGAATTTACTCTGGACCTACACTTTAAAGGAGAAGTTGGGTGTGATAAAGACCCAAAGTATATTGTAAAGACATAAAAGGTTGGCCTGCATGAAAGTGTCAAAATTTTGCTCCCCAGCAAACTTCTGACTACAAAGGGCCTCAGTACTGAGTTTGGCCACCCCTCTCTTAAGCTATAAAGACTTCAATTGCCTTGCTTAAACATATGAAAAACTTATTATATGGTACTTGTCCTCTGCTGTCCTACTAGACCCCTTAGTTCTTAAAATGCATATCTTTTAATCCTGAGGATATGTAAATCTACAACAGGAGAGCTTTCTAGAACTGTGCCCCTCTCCTGACCTACAGTATGTCACAATGCCACTCCACCCAGTCTTATCCTCAAGTCATGATCGACTTCACTTTCTGAATTCAATTATTCTTATACCAGCTGCTGACAAGCCAAAATTACAATGTTGTAGGACAATAAACTTCAATTAACATCATGTTTAGCCATATGGATAATTTTGTAGTTTATCACTTAATACTACTGACTGGACATTTCCTGCAGGGCAGCTGGTTCTGCTTCTTGATTCATGGTTCTGCCTGTGGTTTCTTCCTTGAATAACAACCACAAGGAATTTTGTCTTTGCCCTTGTTGCTCTTGGATGCTGTACTTTGTCTGTAAAGTCATTTATATTATGAATATACAGTACATGTACAGTTACATTGAATTGAATATGAACAACACAGACCATTTTTTTTTAACAACCATACTTATGTAAAGGTAGTACAACATTTTAAGAGCATATCATGGAATTCTCCATCAAATGATGGATGACTCTCCCATCACTGTAAAAAGTAGAGGCTTACTTTTTTTATTATGATCTCATTACTCACACACTGTTAGATTGCACCACCATGGGCGTTGGATATTTGTGTCAACAGAAGAACACGTATCACTTAGTAGTGATAGTGATTACACATCAGTGTTGGGTGTGTGTGTGTGTTACAGCAATCAGCGATAACCTTAAATGACAACACAGACTTTGTTGATGAGTCAGATGTCAGAGAAAAGAGAAGTAGAAGCAGTATTTTCTGTACAAATTGACATTCTTACTCTCCAATGTCCTCAGTTTTCAAGGGAGACACATTTGGACCTAGTGACCTGACAGACTGCAGTAGGGCAGTAGAAAAAGAATTTCAGAGGGAAACTTAATTTAGAAATGTAAGACTTATGTATTTATTTAATTCTACAAATAGTACAAGTAATTACAGAATACTTGCAAAGTTGCTTAATAAAAAGCTAATAAACAAAGATTGAATTTATTAAGACCAAAGCTCATGCAGGTAAACACAAAATTAGAACAAATATAAAGCTCAGTATTGATAGGCCTACATTAAAGTGTCTCCAACTCCATTTTTGATGTTCTGCAAGCAAGTCATCACGACCATGTGATCTACCATACTAGACGGCAAAAGGCAATAGAACTACATTAAGGTGAAGTGAAAACCTACCTATGTAATTTTATTTGCTGCAGCCATTTGAATCTGAATGAGTTATGCATTAGAAAAAAGCAACAGTGTGTGCATATGGAAATATAACTAAACTCTGAGGAAATTACTTGAAGAATATTTATATGAAGAATTAAAAAACATTACAACGTCCAAACATTACAGCAACAGACTTAACAGGGCATAACTGAGGTTAAAATACCCCAACTGCTGGACATAGATTCTTTTTGTCACATGCAGAACATCAATTACTAAATGTGCAGCATGGTTTCAGCGTGATCACATCCGCTAGCTGTCTGCCTCCTGAATACACTGTGAAAAAGTCCGGGGCTTTAAACGTCAAACAAACACATGTGCACAGGCTGTGCACCAAAATATAACAAACCAGGCTCCAGCAAAAGACAGTTGGGGGACGGATGGGAGTAAGTTTGTGACTCGCAACCATCTTGTGAGTGATTGGCTGGAATGTGGCATTTTGTTTGTTTGTTACAACACTGCTATGTTATTGTTATTTATTTTGTTTTGTTTGTTTGACGATTACAGCCCTTGTGTTGTCTCCCGAGACTGGAGGGAGCAGGCAGCTAGCGAATCAAGGGGAGGTGCATGCAATTTGACTTAAAAATGAAATCCCCTGAAACCATACAGAAACTCATATTGCACCTCTAACCATCATACAATATGGTATTTTGCAAAACGTCATCGTAAAACATCTCTTCCATTAAAGCAGTTTTCATACAAGAATATTTTAAATATACCAATATTGTAATTTACGTGCTTTTTATCATTTCTATGAAGTAGACTTCACTACAAAAATGGATAAAGCATTTTCATGTTTACATACAGTACGATTGTTGTATAAAAAATAGCATACAGTCATGTTTTCCTCTCTCTGTCTCTCTCTCTCTCTCTCTCTCTCTCTCTCTCTCTCTCTCTCACACACACACACACACACACACCCTTTGGCAGCCTGGGAATGTTACGTTTGTATTGCAAGCAGTAATACTGTATACACAACTATTTTACAATACAACGTCAAAATAATGCAACTTCGTAAATTTGATCACCATTGCTTTGATTGGCAAGTGAGAGAGAACGACCCAGATGACTACTCAAGTACAGGGCTCCAAATGCGATAGCTTGCTCACAATAGAGCCTGAATATACAGTACAGCAGAGATGGGTAAACTATGGCCCCAGGGGCCATATGCGGCCTGCTGGGCTATTCAATCCGGCCCATGGAGCCTTCCCAATATAGAATAATTTCTCATTTTGTGAATTAATTAACTAGATTGTTGGCCAGATTTGTCAAATTTTTGTTGCAATCATGAAATACAAATCCCCCCTTTTAACCTCCATCTTACAGTAACATGTTCTCTCAGGTGTGGCTACTGGTTTGAGATTTTCCAATTTACCGGCGCCAACCCCCATGGACAGGTTGACTGTTAACACCCGGCCTGTCAATCAATATCTAAAACCCAATGTGGCCCTATAGACAAAATAATTGCCCACCCCTGCAGTACAGGGACACACAAAGCAACATATCGAACATGCAGATGTTTCCACTGTGCATTACTATGTTGATTAGTGACCTTGAATGTGGGATTAAATGTCATTTTGTGATATAATGTGAAACAAATGTAAAAACAACAACAACAACAGCAACAACAACAACAACAAAACAACGTAATTGCAATTTACGGTGTTACAGTAACAGCTGTTACAGTAACAACTATTTTTTGATGGACTGACCAATATAGACAAAGTGCTGTTATTCTCCTGGGGCCTCCTCTTCTCCCTGTGCTTCTGCTAGTTTTTGCTGGTATTCGCTCTTAAAGAATCCCGACTGCAATTGAAATTAATGGATTACTGTCATAAAATATACAGACGAGAAGAACCAACAGACATACAGTATAGCATACTGACACACAGACAAACACTGTGGAGCGTAAAATATAGGTTATAAAATGCAATATTACTGTAAAAGTTGCTCTCCATTCATGAGTGACCATCAGATACTATGATGTAGCTGTATGTATGATGTTTTTTTTTTCTCTGGTATTTAACATTTAACATTTTCATTCATGAAAAAGAGGACGTTTTAACATTTTAAAGGAGAGGTCCGGTGTGATAAGGAACAAATATATATTGCAAAATCATCAAAACTTTTAGCGTTTGCTGGGAAGCGGAACTTAGAGCTAGGTGGTAAATAGCTATCTGTACAATTACAACAAGAAGTTTTCAATGCCTTGATTTAAGTAATGGAACAGTCATTATTATTACCTCTGCCAAGGAGGTTATGTTTTCGCCGGCGTGTGTGTGTCTGTCTGTGTGTGAGTTTGTCTGTCTGTGTGCAACAGTACGAGTAAGAACTGATTCGATTTTGGTGGCGATCGGTGATCCAGAACACCATCTGTAACCACATTGTCTTGGCGGAGGTCTGCGCTCTCTGAGCGCTTTTCTAGTACTATCAATGAAGTGTGGGGACTACCTTGAGCGGTGATGCGAGATCTGGCTTGAAAAATAAGCTACCTGGACCCTGAAAACCAAAAAATGATATAGCTTCTAAGAGAAAGGTCGCCTGTATATGTAATATTTTTAGTTACAAGTTTTGTAGTCATAAATAGACAACAAAATAGGCTACTACTACGAGATTCTGGCTCTATCTCTCATCTTTATTGTCAGCGCTGTGCCCATGCTTGTCTTTGTGTATGGAGTGCATTATGATTAACTCTCCTTTAACAGGATAAAGGCACAAGTGTGCAATGTTCCATGGTTACCTTAGCGAGGCCAACAGTCATGAGAATCAACAGGATCAGACCCCCCACAGCTCCACCAATGATCTCCTTAGTCAGGTCCGGCTCCTCATAGACCTCCACTAGAGTCTCAACCTATTGACACATGGACAGCATTACAACTACACCAGCACACCCAGTGTTGTGTTTGGAACTTATTACAAATTAAAGGGGAAGTTCACTTTTTAGCATCTTCCCTTCTCTGGAGTGTCTAGGATGAAATAGAATCATTGACACCAAAATTGATGATAATTGTTTTGGAACAACGGACACCACTAACCATTTGTTGAGCAGCACATTTAAGGTTTAAGGTTGTTTTAAGGATATTATTAGACATGCACAAAAGCAAGCCATTCTGAAGCAGAAAAGGAGGATTGTAAATGAGTCAAATATCTGAGACACAACCAATTGTCAAAATTTTGGTGTCCATTCTATTTTATCCTAGACGCTCCAGAAAAGGGGCTAAACATGCCAAAAAGTGAACTTCCCCTTTAAGCTCAAGTTCTTTAGCCTATTTACATTGCATATTTTCAAACTCAATGTCATTCAACATCCTTTTTAGCTAGAAATATACATAAGTAAACAGATTTACAAATTAATCAGACATTGGAAAATGATTCTATTTTTCACCCATTTCTTTTTACTATAAAAACAACCCACTGTCACTGCAGCCCCTGCTGAACACTGAAAAATGTAAACCTTGAGAATATGTGCTGTACATGTATTTATACAAGCCTGTTACCTTGGAGGCACCACGAGAAGAGTCCGTGGAGTAGAAGATGAACTTGTTGTTGTCGTACTCCAGGGAAGCTGAGCTGACCAAGTGAAACATGGCAGAACGAAGACCAGTCTAATGGTGGTATGGACACAAAAGATGACAGCATTTAACTAAGAGTTGGAAGGAGGAAATAAAATAGAATAGAATAGAATAGAAATCCTTATTGTCCATTTGCATGAAATTTTGTCTTTGGCCTCACAACATGAAACATAAGGTTTCATACACAACAACACAGAAGGACATTAGACATATTCTGCAGGACAATTACGTACAATAGAATACAACACTCGAAACCTGTAATATATTGTTATGTAGAGTATATCAATGTTTCTAACAGCAGTCTGACTAAACCCTCCACTGCCTGTTTTAACCCACTCCATCTTAATGCATACAGTGCAGGGCATTCCTATATGTAGGACTATGAATCTCGTTGCATGTATGTGTAATGATAAATAAACTATCTTATGATCTTCTCTTATTATTAAATATCCCTGGTCGCTTCCTCTTATTGAGAGCAGGTTACTTTCACTTTCACTTTCACCCCTCCAAGTAGGCTAACAGTTTCAGCACCTGTTGGATCCATCCTGAGCTCACGTTTCCTGAGAGGCTGTAAGCGCTTATGTCATTTTGCCTCATGTAGGAGCTGCATCTGAAGGATAGACACACGGCAGTGGAGCAGTTCTGGAGGAGAGACAGGAAGAGGGGTTGGGGGGAAAGGGGGGATAAATGAGCTGTGAAGTCCATACACCTCAAACAAACATTCATCAATTTAGATAGATAGATATACTTTATTTATCCAAAAGGGAAATTCCATCGTTCTAATTCCAATTTAAACATTTACACAGAGGAATGTATAAACTGCCGAAGTTCCTCCCTTTCTGTTTCTAGACTAGGACCGAAACTCTAAATTTTTGGAACCGGAGCAAATGATCGAGATAGAAGTTATTTTCTGTTCTGAGTCAAATTGCACATATGATGTTTGTGAATTTTTAGCAGAATTTCTTTCAGTAGATAAAGTTGCATTTTGTTTCTTAACTGTTGAATCAAAGCATTATTGAAGTTTGCAACTTTTATTAGAGCCTGTCGGGCGCATGTGTGACATTACTGAAGATAATGCTCCTCTTACAGGGATTCAGTAGCAAATCAGTATCAGGTCTCATAGCAACTTTGGGCTACACTTTTTTTTATGAAAAGCTGAGCAACATGATGAAATACATTAGATAAAGTGTATCTTTCCAAAAAAACGCAGTTGAGTGACCTAGCAGGTAGCTAGCATAACAGCTAAACCTATCTTTGTGTTATTTATCGACCTAAACAAGTGTGTGGAGTCCCTTGAAGTTAGCATGAAAACCAACTCAACTGTTCTTTAAGAATTTGATATGGAAGTTGATTACAACAAAGGCAAGTGCCTGCATTTAAAAGCTGACCTCTCTGAACATACAAAAAACACAGGAAAATGCCAATGTTTCTCATCACTGACATTCTGAGAATTTACATAGCAAGCAAGACACAGTCTGTTGTCTGTAATACATCACAATAAAGCTTTTACCAATGATTAAAAAAAAACGCAATATGCACTTTAGTCACAAAAAAATGCCATCATGCTGTCTGAAGTGCTGTCTGAATGATTCTATGAGTATTTAAATTAGTATTTTCCCCATAAGAATAGACAGACATCTAAAGTAATATGGGGTAAAATAGTTCAATGAAATGTTTTAAGTTCTGCTAATCACCACATAGGGCTCCTTGTTGTCCTTGAAGTACTGCTGCAGGTCAGTAATGATGGGGTTACTCTCACGCCCCCTAGTGCATCCCTGGATCTATTGCAGGAAATATACACAAAGTTGAAATACTCAAAGAAAGGTACACAAGATTTCACATATGACAGAAAATTGAAGGACTTTGAATAACTATCACTGAATTAGTTACATGATTGTCTGAAATAAATAACCCATCAAAGTGTTAACTAGTATATCACAATGACTATGATTACACTAGACTGAATCGGACTTGGTGTCCACACCTGCAGTCCCTCCACATCAGTCCAAATGTCTTTGCCTTTTAGTCTTATTGGAACCTGAATTATAACAGTCAGGTTGAGGTCTCTAATCTTGTTGGTCACCTGAGGAAGACAAAGAAAAAAAGGGAGAGAGCGATAAAGAGAGAGAGAGAGAAAGAGTGTAAATATGCTGAACTACACCAGATTAAATCTTAAAACCTGCACCATAGTGTGTGTGCTTCACGCAGTCTACTCTACCTCTAACTCTTGAATCACTGGTTTCTGCAAGTCATTATTTCCGGCGGTGAAATTAATGTAGTTGGTGGTGTTCTCCAACCTGAGAGAGTACAATCATTAAAATGTTTTAGCATAAATAAATGATGCATGGGTGTGTTTGTGTACTATGTTTGTTTACATGTCAGCTTGTCTGTTTACATCCGCAGAGTATGACAACATGCGAATATCAGAGCATTCATCCTGAATGCATAGCAATATAATTATCATGAGCGATTTGCTCAATTGATCAATTGGCTGATTGGCTGTATATCAATCACTTTATCAAGTCCAATCGTGTTCAGCAGCTTGGCAAATGAAAAAAGAGTTTAAACAAAGATCCACCTTTTCAGAATGACATAAATGCTGTATTTGATCCCAATAACCACGGATTTGGACAGCTGGCTCCCTGTGTCATGTTTGTTGTCACTGGAAAAAAGATGACATCTGTCAGTATCAAACATTAATAACTGAAACAAATAAACAAACAAACAAACAAACAAACAAACAAAAACATGAGCGAGGAAACTCTTTGGTTAGGCCATTCATTATTTCAAAGCGGATCCATAAAACTCCAAAGAAATCCATGGTCTACTGTTTAGTCAGGAAGTCCTTTAGAACTTACCTTTGTGCCTCAGCCTTCAGGGTGAGAGCGTCACCAAAGTTACTGCTCTCGTCAATTCCATACTGAACCACAAAGACAGCCTGGAAAAATAGAATTGAACTTGGAAACTATTTCCATTGGCATATTCCTGTATGCACTCATTGGCATTTGATTCTTCGCTTTTGATTATTTAACACAAAGTGTGAGTGCTTGTGTGTGTGTGTGTGTGTGTTGTGTGTCTGAGGCGAGAGAGATAAGTTTTCACTGACCTTTTTATTAGCCTTCAGGATGGGTCTGTTAATGATGCATTCAGTCTTCCCCATGGCGCCCCCATCTGTACTGTCTTGAGAACTGCACTCGACTCTGCCCTGGAACCACAACATGCACAGATACATGGCAAGATCATTTAATCCCTACAGACATCCTGCTAATAAGCCTGACATGAGTTGTTTTACCTGCAGAACCATATTGTGTTGACTTTCAAAAGCCTAGTGATGCAGCAATATGGAATGAATGCTGGTAATTATAATTTACATACACAATTACACACCGATATCAAACACTACTAATCATATTGAAAGACTGCAACTATCCGTTTCTAAGTACAATTACTGTATTTTAAAGCAATGTACCGGAGTAAGTTTAAGCATAGCCCTGCTGCACAAGCCTTCTAACAGCAATATATTTCGCATGAAATGAAAGATTTTCGAACAGCACAGACCTAACGTGAACGCGAAACACTTTACATTGAGTCAATGTAACCTCAGATCTTACTTTCGGTTTCCAACAGTCAGGTCCCATTGATTCAGTGTAAAGTGCCTGTTCGCTTCTGCGTTGGCGTTCGGTCTGTGCTGTACCCAGGGGGTCAGGATTTGGCTGATTAGCTTTGCCAATTAGCATTGCACTTCCTCGTCGCCATTTTCCAGAAATGACATCATATCCGACTCCATTTGACATATGCTGATTGGTTAATGCTACACTTTCAGCTCATGCTAACAAGCTCCCTGTGCACATCAGGTGTGTGCCGCCCTCATCTCCATTAGTAACATGGGCCCTCATTGGCCTAATGAAATGGAGTCGGAAGTGAGCTCCATGAAACGCCATCTTGACAACTGAAAATTTTGTTCAATTTTGGATGAATTTCTCTAGCCTAGCATTCCACATTGGAATGAATGGGAGGCGGGACTTGGTATGTTTCTCCAGGTTTATTAATACCTCCATGGCTGTACCAAATTATTTTGTTCCACTCGCTAACTAGCGCATTTAGCAAGCTCTTTCAACAGGGCTATGCTTGAATTCACTCTGGTACTCTCCTTTAAGGTCATGGTCCTAATAAGCCTTGTGTCCCCTCACCTGGCTCTTAATGAAGGTCCTGTAGGAGAGGCCAAGTGGGTAGTGGAGAAACACTCGGGTGTTGTAGGAGTTTTCCCCTCTATTCTCCACTGTCACAGTCACATTCATCTCCTGTTCAATGCCCACCTTAATGAGGGAGGGGCTAGACATAGCAACACAAAATGAAGCAACAGCTCATCATAAGTGCTCAAAAATGTCATGGCAAAACAAAGTTTTGAGTTAAGTGTTGGTTAAATAGCAATTAACTGAATTAAGATTCGTTCAAAGTCAATGTGCTGGAGGTATGTGGGGAGAGGCCATTATAATGAGGCAATGTGCCACGTGTGTGTGTGTGTGTGTGTGTGTGTGTGTGTGTGTGGTGGGGGGGGGGATGTGTTGATGAATTCTTCATTTTGTAGGCTACAAATAGTCATCTTGACTACCTTCAGTAGTGATTAGCTCAGACAGCTTACCCTGAGAAACCGAGATGGATGTTATCGATACATTCAGCGTCTTCTCCACAGTCAATTTCAAAGTTCAACTAGTACATGAAACAGAAAAAATTGGTTGTAGAATAAATCACTATGAAGCACAGTCAACAATACATTTCTTACAATGTTTCATGTCTTGTTAAGAGCAAGTAATAGATAGGGAAATGTACTTACAAATTACAAACATGTCCAGTGATACCAAATCTCTAATTACAAGCTAAATATATAGTCTATAAACAGCAAAATAGTAAAAACTTGGGAGCGGAGTTGAGAACACAGAACCATGAAGGCAAAGATACTAAACTGTCTTTGGTGAAGGTCCTTACCTTGTGGACTGTTGCATTGAGGGAGCTGCTGGCTAGTGTAGGAGTGAGCTGGCCTGCGGTTGGAATAGCAAGCCCCTCGAATGAGAAGGCCACCTGCACTTCCACAGGGTTCACAACATCCTCAGGGGAGCACTGGTGGACAGACCAAATGATGAGTGTATTTACAGTGCATATGCAGTAGATTGAGATTTTACATGCTAACTGTGGCTGGCTTCATTCATTTGCATGGTGATATGCTTGAGTAGCGGGTACATCACTTAACTGACTGATCAAGCGACCCTGGTTTCAATTCCCAAACCTCACATTGTGTGTCTGTGTGTCAACAGTCTCTGTAACTAAAACTAAAGACATACCTGTACATAAAATGTGTGTGGAATGCAGTCTTCTTCCAGAGACACGGTGACTTCATAATCTTGCCTCTGCTCTTTCAAATCAGCATCAATGAAGGCACGAGATTTTAGACGGATGTAATCCAAACTTAGTTTGTAGTTGAGTTTCGCCTTCAGTTCTGAGAAAGAGGAAATGACCTACAGTTTGGTCCACTGCATTTAGTAAAGCTATAACAGTATTTATCACCCGATGGAATGCAATACTGTTTTCCGGCAGTATGGCAGGATGTCCCCATAATTCTTGATAACAGCACACCTGAGACGTTTGTCGAGTAAAAAAGTTTTACCACCGTTCTATATTTTTTTTTAAAAAAAAAAACAACATTAAGCAGCCTTGTAGATATTCTTTCAAATGAAAATAGTACCCCAATCGAACAGGTTAACTGCTTTCGAAATGGAGCCACATCTTTCTTTTATGTTTTAAACACTTGCCTACTGATTATATGTATGTTTTAGTTGCAACCGGGTGATAAGCTGGATATGGATAAGAAGGCTGTCACGATCCAAATTAGGCAGAACCCAAATGCAAGACAACTTGAGACTTGAGACTTTGAAACGTAGAATATTTACTTGAGAACTCAAGAAAACACAGGAACTGGGAACGTGAACTACACACAATGACGGAGCCAGGGCCGGATTAACATGTCAAAGGACCCTGGGC
Source organism: Sardinella longiceps (assembly GCA_027497455.2). Classification (NCBI taxonomy): domain Eukaryota; kingdom Metazoa; phylum Chordata; class Actinopteri; order Clupeiformes; family Clupeidae; genus Sardinella; species Sardinella longiceps. The sequence goes on from JAODXP020000015.1 coordinate 1,011,121, forward strand.
ACATTTTTTCGATGGGCCCCCCATAGCTTGATAGTATATGCGTATTTTTAATATCCAATATTGAAATTTCAAGGCCAATAAATATGACACCTAAGAGACATTCTATTTTGTCATTTTCTTGTGAGCACTTGAGAAAACCCAAGAAAACTATTGTAAGCAGCAGATATCTATTATATAGGCTAGTCTAAGTTGGCCTATATGGTTTATAATTTTGCATTACCATTTATACCGTTTTAAAAAAGTGTATAGGCCTACTCCCAATAGCTAGAGACCTATTTCCCATTGCTGTGAGAAGTGGCTTTCCAAAAGCTCCTCCAACCAGTAGCCTAGAAAAAATGTTTTAAGAAGGCAATCACAATTATTCCCTTGTTGACATATAATTGTAATGCTTGGTGAAATTATTAAGAATGACTGTCACTTCCGAATCGTTTCACGGTGACAGAATGAACCACAAACTGCTCCTGGAACGCTTTCATTTTCGTTTAAAGCGGGTGGGTTCGCAAATAGGCGGATAAGTGAGCAGACCGATATGTAAAGCAATCGGAGATTTTGAGCTATGGCCTCGTGCGGATCGTGCATGGATGCACTGTGTGTGAGAACGATCACGCACACTATATGGTATACAATACATTTTTGTGGTCTTGACTGGTATTTCACCGTTATTTCAGGCAAGTCAATATAGGACCGAAGGGTTGACAATGAAAGGCGGCAGGAGGTGCGTTGAGGATCTCATGTCATGTGTTCGCGACGTCTACCAGCATCCAGAAAAAAATATCATTGACCAACATTAGAGGTGAAAACCTCCAATCAGATTCGTAGTTAATAAATAGAATGCAGTATGGGAGCTTTGTTTTTGTCTTTGAAATCACTCTCTGTCTGAAATAGCGCGGGATTGCGCTATTAACTTAGGCTACTTAAAATAAATTATTGGGAAAGAATCCCTCGAACCTACATGATAATGTTTGTAATTCTTACATTCTCATTTGACAAATTGGTCGTTGCAGTTGGATTTAAGTCCTGCGTAATTGTATCATTGTAGCTGTCGCATATACAGTATAGGCTATCTCTATAACAGAACTTTCCGAACATCCTTCTTTAGGCTGTGTTTAAGCATGTCCGAGTGTACGCACCGCACAGATTTTTTTTCTGATTATAGGCTTTGGATATGGGCCTATTCTGTATTCTGTCAGTGTCCAAATTCAACTTGAGCAGTGTGTGAGCGAGTGGAGAGAGCTGTGCGCCAATGATCAGAGAACACTGGAAACATGAGGCTTACATACACAAGACTACAGACAACAATCATTAGACACAGGTGGACATGGAACGAGAGGCAGGAGAACATGAGACAAGAAACAATAATCCAAAGAACAAGTAATCAAGAGAGACAGGTGAGGGGCGGAGACACAGGAGACTAGTGGTGTTTTTCAAGACGACGTAACGTTACAAAACGTTTACTACGTCACCCATAGGGATAAATGGGAACTGTTACGTTACGTTACAAAACGTTACGCTCGTTGAATTCGCCATAGGAAACACAGGACTAGGAACTAAACAGGAAACACAAAGTCACATGACAAACCAGGAACCAGAAACAAGAGACAAGATCACGTGACAAAAACCAGGAAGCACAGAGGGGCGTGGACAAACAGTAAATACAAGCACATGGCAGACATGAGAGACCAGAGACAGAACACACGTGAAACTAGAAAGACACATAGAACACAAGAGAAACCAGAGACATGAACCAAAGACTAGAAACTAGAGACGAAACACAAGAGAAACACAAAGACAAAACCAGAAACCTGACAGAGGCGGGCAAGCACTCCTCGTTCCATTTTCTGCTTGTCATTAGATTCCACCTCATCTATTATTACCCTATATTGGGACACCTCAGTGGCCGTTATCCCTTATGTAACATACAACAAGTACATTTACGTTGCTGAGAGTATGTAGGCTATTTCATTTCAACCCCTGACAAAGTGGTTAAGCTTTTGTACCTGGAGACGTATCCTTAGTGGTCTTGGTCATGGTGAAGCACACACTGGCTGAAACCTGTACGGGATCTGTACAGTCATAGATGGATTTGGGAATCCTAGCCGGTTTAAATGTAACACGTGTGGCTATGGACACAATGGGCCTTGACCTGTGATCAAAGGCATTCAATTAGTGACACAATCTATTTTAGTCAGGAATTGGATGTTAAAGTGGTAAAAATTGATTTTTGCTTTTCCTATTTTGTTATCCATTGTTTTCTCCTGTTTAAATGTATGGAATAGCAGATGGAAAAAAGTCATAAATTGCCTGACAGAGACAAGTCATAACATACAATTGCATTGTTTGGCCACAAACGATAGACTGAAATCCTGGGTGGAATCAGCAGTTTGTCTCACAACATTATAACACTACAATAGAATAACACTATGACCAATCAGAGGAATTAACAAGAGGACAACACAGATTCAATCCACTATTTTTTCAAACAGCATTGTGATTGGTGAACACCACTGATGTCAGACAAATGACAAGTCCCTAAGGCTAATTTTTTGACATATTTGCTGAGCAAAACTACTTGCTACTGCTAAGATATGTCTAGATTTCTATTGAAAGAGTATGCCGGTGTGATAAGGACCACAAGTATACTGCAACATCATAAAATGTTTGTCATGGAGAATAATTTTGATATGTTTGTGCAGGCTGGAGAAGACCACTTCCTAGTTATAGCTTCCAGGTGCATATCACTAGGATGTAAGCATGTCCAGGTGCAAATCACTGTTTGAAAAAAAGCCTCCATAAAAAAAGGCTCAAAGTTCGTAAATAGTATAATGACAGTTCCAACATTAAAATTGAGGCACTGAAAACTTGTAATTGTACAGATAGCTAGCTATGGAAGCTACAACTAGCAAGCAGCCTTTTCCAGGGCATGAACATATCAACATTCTGCTCCCTGACAAACGTTTGAGCTATACTTGTGGTCCTTATCACACTGGATTTATCCTTTAAATCAAGGAGTATGAGAACCTGAGCAGCAGAACGGCTCCTTTGGACCCGACTGCAATGTCAGGCAGCCCGTCTCCACTCTGATCCAAAGCAGACTGGGCCACAGTCAGCCCAAAGAACTGCAGACCGGACCGCACAGAAGAACCTGAGATACGCTGTAGCAGAAGTGAGAATAAATTATCTTCAAGTCTATGTTTTCCCACAGCAGAGTGTAACAATAATTCAGGGTCTGCTCATACAAATTAAATTTTATTCGTCACATACGATTATATAATAAAAAATGTAGTGAAATGATGGGTCCAAAGACTCCAATGACCGTGTTCTTCAATGTAAAACAAAACAATAATAATAAGGAATAAGAAAAATAATGTAAACATATACTTGTACAAGAATTGTTATTAGGCTATCATTTTAATTGTACTTAAACAATTATCAAAATTCCTTCAATTATTATTAATTAGTTCAATTAACAAAATTCTTTCCTGCACCTGTGAGTAGTTGGACCGAATTCCTCCAGTCTTCCCATTGAAGATGTAGACGCTGCCCTGTCCGTTATCCTCCAGAGGAGCTCCCACGGCCACGTCCCTGATCCCATCCCCGTTCAGATCAGCCAGGCTGGCCAGAGACGAGCCAAACCTCCCCATCTGACCCTCCATGCCCACCAGGGACACACCAGTGTCCTGCACACTGTAGGAGTAGTAGTGATTGTTGTAGAAGTCATAGTAGACCTACAGGGAAAGACAGGCATTAATGGGTAATTGCTGCAGATTTAATTGTAATTGTTAACATGGGGTTCCTAGCTGATTTGATTAACTATAAACAAATACTTTCCCCTCTGTGTCTCCCTTTGTGTGCATGGGGGCCGACGCCAGAATCAGATCAGTGTTGGACACACACACACACGCGCACACCGCACGTACACACACACACACACACACACACACACTAATGTGCTTACGCTCATACTTCCTTAGTGAATTTACAAACAAATAAAAGACTTTCCCCTCTGTGTCTCCCTTTGTGTGCATGGGGGCCGACGCCAGAATCAGATCAGTGTTGGACACACACACACACACACACACAAACACTAATGTGCTTATGCTCATACCTTCTTAGTGAATTTATAAATAAACACTTTCCCCTCTGTGTCTCCCTTTGTGTGCATGGGAGCCGATACCAGAATCAGATCGGTGTCGAAGTCTCCATCCAGATCCACCACGCACACCTCTGCCCCAAAGTAGGAACCAATCTGAGGCTGAGGCTGGGAGATGAGAATAGAAAAGTAGAGATGGTTGCTACTGAAGCCTAGCCTGACAAGCTAGACTATAACATAAAATGCTAGATGTCTATACCAGAGCAAGAGATCAAAATGCTCAATTCATATTTTTTCCAGTTTATTGCATCACATAGTGTACATGATGATGATGATGATGATGATGATGATGATGATGATGATTAAATAGCAGTATTGTATCCTTGACAGATATTAGGTGACTTCAGTAGGGTTACCTGTGTGATTGTCTTTGGTGACGTGGATCCAGAAAAGAAGATCATGACCAGACCCTTGTGATCATATCTAGGAGCTCCCAGAACAACATGGTTCTCTCTGCCTGTTTTGGCTATAGCCATAGAGTAGCCTGAGGACCAATAATTTTTTTTAGATGATTGCATTTCGAAGCATTGCTATAGAGGCTGATGCTTTTGAATGTGTTTCTATTTTGTAGCAAATTATCGTATGTAGCCCATTCTAAGTTGTATTAAGGCACACCAGGCCACAATGCTATTTTTAAGTTAATCGATGTTCTAAAACAATTATCATGGGGAAATCATAATCTCTGTCAGCGTCAGACCAATTTTTGTCCAAAAGAAATTAAGAGCTGTTAAATAGATTTCTCTACTTCCTAGAGGTATATCTCCCAAATGTCAATGGGTCTGGCTCTCTAAATTAGCTAAAAGTAGCTAGAAACTTTAAATGGGGCAAAGGTGTTTTTGTTAAAGGAATTATCCGGAGTGAATCAACACATAGTCCTACTGTTGAAGTGAAGTGAAGTGCTGTCGATAGCTATGAGAACGACCATAATTTGCTCAATGCAGACCGAAATAGCGCAACGGCAACTAAATGCAACAGATGCGGGCGTATAAAAACGAAACCTAAGCAATTTGACACGCCCGCATCTGTTAGCATTGGCTGTTGTTTCAGTATTTTGGTCTGCGTTGAATCCATCATCTACTCACAGCACTTAGCAATGTGAAACAACAGGGCTATTGGTTATTCCTTAAACTGGGTAATTCCTTTAACTAGTTGAAAGACCTAGCATCCAATTTGAGTTTGCAGCTTATCGGCTAATAGTGGCAAAGTTGCGGCAATGATCTGCCAACAATGACAAATTGTTGGGAAAAAAGTTTGGTGGGGCACTGCTGGTTTCCCTGAACAGACTGGTGCTCTGGAAGTGAACTTCAAATAAACATCAAAAAGGAAATATATTCCAGGTCCAGACAGTTGGTTACTCCATGAAATAACTGAGACCTGGAATGTATTTCCTTTTTAATGACAAATTGCTACTGATTTTATATTTGTTATTGCTGGTAATGGCAAAACTCTAATGATATTTTGACAACTTCACAAAAGTTGTCAAAACTTCCCCAAAGCTTTGCCAGGAGTTTGCTGCAAGTTTGCTAAAAGGTCATATTTTCACATGCAAATTACTTTGCTGCAAATTTGCAGTATTGTTTGCCAGAAGCCTTTTTTTGCAATGGAACTTTATACATCTAGGAAAAAAGAGAATCCGTTTTATTTGGAACAAAGACAGCAAAGTTCTCGACAGCAAATTTACGGAAGGTTATGTGTAATTGTACAAGATCTGTAGCCTGACACGTCAGACTATATCATAACAATGTATAGTCTGAAGACCACTGATAGACTGTACCTCAATGGAGGGGCGGGTGATTGCGTTGTCTTTCAAACTGCCTCTCCACGTAATAGGCTAGCGTTCCGGCCAGTGGTACCAGCTGGTATATCAAACTTTTCCCGTAGCCCGTCGGTAACACGGCAAAGACATCTTTTTCAGAACGAAAAACTTCAGTGCACTTTCTTGTTTCACTTTCAAAGAAAATGACAAGTGCAATTCGTCCAAAACTAAAGCCAAAGACGATTCCGCTCTGGTTTGAGCAGGGCTGTCGTCATCGTACAAAGCCCGCCTTACGATTTCCTGTACACATACCGCGCTGTGATTGGTTATCCGCCTCCAGAGGAAGGCTAAAACGGGTTTCTATCAGTGGCCTCTAGACGTACCTCTGTGCAAATTCAAATTTGCTACCACTAGGGGTACGTCTAGAGTCTAGGCTACAAGATCTGAGGATGTCCTAAAAGGAAAGTACACAGTACATAGGGTCTCTCACCCAGATAGCTGTCAGGAGTGACCTGTTCAACCCTCTCAAAGCTGGGCTTGTCCCTGGCAGACAGAGGGATGTCCTGGTAACCTCCTCTCCAGCCATATGCTCCAACCATTCCCACTAGAAACCTCTCCTGTAACAGGAAACATCACTTTTGGTTACGCTATAACATGATCTCAGATAATCAGGGTCATTTCTTGCTTTCAAGTGAAACCTTGGCTTGGCACAGGACCAAATGACCTAATTTTAAAGAGAAAAAAATATATATATCTGCAAAAACACCAAACTGCTTTTTTATGCATAACTTTGCCCAAGCCTAAGCATTATTTATTTTTTTAATTATTATAAATAAGTGATTTTTAAAGATATTGTATTTCCACATTCAAGTAAGTAACTGCAGTTTTGCCTTGGTTTAACTGAGAAGAAGGCTGAGCTCACAACCATACTGTGAACAATCAGGTGCACTTGATCCTATAAAACCATGTCCATAATCTTTGGAAGCTCACATGCAGTGTCATTTATTTCAGCATTTGGTTTAAAACAGCAATTTGGCCACTTACAGGGCGTTCACACTCCATCCGTCCGTTGACGGATCCCTTTCACTGAATGGAGCTTTCGCAAAATGCATTGTGGGTCTGTCCGTCAAAACAGCTCTGTTGCGTCCGTCAAAAAGTTAAAAAATGTTCAACTTTTTAGCTGCCGACGGATCCGTCAAACCAATTGGGATTGGGAGAATTGACTCCCCCCTCCGTCAGACCCCTCCTCCGTCGTCCGTCAACAGATGGATGTAGTGTGAACGCAGTGTTACACCTAGCAATGTGCATCCAGAAGCTCGGCCTTCACGAACGTTTCAACATTCTACTCCCCGTTAAATGTTCCAAGTTTTCATGGTTGCTACTGTATATATTTGAGGTCCTTATCACAACAGAATTCTTCTCCTTAAAGGAGAGTACCAGAGTGAATTCAAACATAGCCCTGTTGAAAGAGGTGGCTGCATGCGCTAGTTAGCGAGTGGAACAAAATAATTTGGTACAGCACAGACCGAACACGAACGCAGAAGCGAACAGGCACTCAATGGGCCCTGACTGTTGGAAACCGAAAGTAAGATCTGAGGTTACATTGACTCAATGTAAAGTGTTTCGCGTTCGCGTTAGGTCTGTGCTGTTTGAAAATCTTTCATTTGATGCGAAATACATTGCTGTTAGAAGGCTCGTGCAGCAAGGGTATGCTTAAACTTACTCCGATATATTGCTTTAAGCAATGATTAGTTTTTTACACTTTAAAATGCAACTGAGTGCATTGGTTACAGCCTAATTAGCAACATACACCACATTTTTTTCCCTATTCATCCACATAACAAACTAAGTTCATGGTGATACCCATTAGTTATAAAGTTTACCCTATTATACGCCTTAAGACGAGACACTACAGATGAATAGAGTAAAATTTTATCTTAGATATCACCATGAAACTACACCAGCTTATTACTCACATGAGAAAAAAAATGTAAAGCAAGTGTAACGGAGGCCGGCAAGCTCGGCGGTAATACGTGTAAATCCTCATCACCCAATTCCATGGGCGCTTCTAACATCTGAATTAGAAGCTTGGTCTTTTAGCTCAGTTGGTTAGAGCGTCCCACTGTTTGTAGCTTGCGGGGTGGCGGATTCGAGTCCTGCGTGCCGTGCGGACCGCCACCGGCTGCACGAGTTGTTATGTTGTTTTTATGTTGTATGTTTTTATGTGCTAATAAGGCTATATCTGGTTAACTATATGCTAATTTACATATATTTCAAAGCACAAAAACTCTAAATTGGAAAAAGCCAGGCTCAATTTTTTTTTTTTTTCATTCTATCAATATAATAAATTGGAAAATAATTACAGAGGGATTGGATATCTCATTTTATTAATTCAGTAAATCATAAAAATACTGCCAAAAGCCTTTTAAAAAATCGCCCTATTTTTAGACATAAAATGTAATGTAATTCATGCTTAGAATAATATATCAACATATCCGCATTGAAAAAAATCTTGAAAATAGAGTTGGGAATAACATTGGAATGTTTGGCATATGTAGATGATACAGAATAATTTTGAGAAAACGGACAGAGTTTAACATCCCAAACAGATATAAATTGATTACTGCTTGCTAAAATTACAAAAAAAGGGTAAAAAAGCACCATTTTGTTTTGGTAAGGTTGTCAAAAACTGAAAAAATCACCTTGTGAACCAGGCTTATTAAATTTATCATACCTTCATTATGATGCAGACAAGTTTTTTTACTAGCCTAAATAAAACACTTTCTATTAACCTATAGTATTCAGAAACCAATAATTCACTCATAATAAAGGTTTAGCATTGTAAGCCTCTTTTGATACTAGGGACATAGTAAGGTGCCTTATCAATATTTATGAGGGTTCCTACACATTTTCCTTTTTAAAATTCATTACTTTTTCCTTACTCAATTTTGCAGCTTCACAGTAAATGTTTTTGAACATGTTTGAGGAAAAAGGTGTACCGAGTCTGAACGAAAGCCAACAGTGTTGAGCCTGTTGTTTTGTCCAAAATCGGAGCAGTAGGCTATGCATATTTTATTATCAAGAGTGCAGTCATGAGAATGTACAATTATGAAGACTAATGTCATTAGTTATGGGACTATGAATGTGTTATTAAGCCTTTATGAATGTGCTTACCAAGCTTTATGGATACGTGATGTCATTAGTCTAATAGAGACTTATCTAAATAGCATAGTTAATATAGCATCAGCCATGAAAGACATAAAATGACATAAAAGTAACAACGACAACAACTCACATCTGGGTTGGACACCAGGGCTGCACTGAATCCATTCTGGGCAAATTGCACAGATGTGGAGTCCCCAGTAGTCTGGGTTCCTGAGATACCACAAGAGGAGAGACAGACTCATTGCTCGACTTTACAGTAAAACTCATAGCAAACAAAGTGTAATAACACCATTTATTAGTGCGAGAGCATACAAAGCATACAGGTAGTTTTTTTTTTTTTTTTATCCTAGCACAGCCAGGTAATTTTGAAAACTTTCGGTGCTAGATAAGGAAGTCAAGAATACATCAATTAAATAGATGGCCAATCAAAATGAACGGGCTGCTATTAAGCATTATTACTTAGGCAATGACATCACAGGTGTCTATGGATTATCATTGTGGTTCTCAGAGATGCAATTGTATTGTCATTGGAAAAAATGTTATTTGCAAAATTTGAGTTAATGCACATTTTTTAGGTCCTCACAAACAGGTCAACGTGTCACAGCAGGACATTTGGTTTGGATTTGATGATCATTTTTTTTATTTTTGTTGAGATAGAATCTCATATGCTATTTAATAACTTTTTGTGAGAAAATTACACTTTAGTACTAAATAAAAAAGGCACATTGGTCGGGATTTGAACCCTGGCCACCTGGCCACCCTGGCAAGCCTGATGGCCAAAATAAAAACAAAACAACAAATCATAGCTCTAATACATTATGAATTGCAAGTCACGCAACATAAAGATAGTGTACCTATTTTCAGATATAGACAAAATCAAGTTGCTTGATGATAATTTACACATAATTTCTATCAGATAATTTAAATACCATTATCAAAAAAATAATCATGTGGGAGCGTTATGCGAAGGTAAAGATGTACCCAGGCAGGAATGTTCGAGTTTTAACATTCACCAAACTAAAATAGGAAAACCCTAACCCTTCTTGAAATACCCATAGGGGAACCATAGGTGAACATTAGCTAAGGTTCCCATAAGGTCTGTTTTAGAGGGGCAAAGTCCTAAATTCTAGTATGTTTGTCTCATTTTTATCTTTTTGTTGACTAGTTGTAAGGAAATTTGGCTACTCTCTAGACTAATTTCAAACATAGGATAAATAATTCTTTCTTCCTTTGCTTGAAATAGGTAAATATTTCCAAAAAGAATATAAATGTCATTTTTTTGAAAAGTTAAATTAAAAAATAATACTCAAAAAAGGGGGTAAAAAAAAGAAAAAAACTGTAACTGATCCTTCATGTTTAGGTTAAAAAAAAAGCCACATTGAAAACCATTTTTTCCACAGTGCAGCAAGATTACTCCTTTGTCTGTCTCCTTTATGTTTAAGACAAAGTGGTTGTGGTGACAAGACCATAGCCTACCTTCTATGGCAATGATACTCTTCTCCAGAGTGTTGCTGATATTGTTCAGAGCGTCAAAGTTGTCCACTTTAAACATGTGGTCCTTCGCTGGTGATGATGCTATGCTCCTGAGCTCATTTAGAGCTGAAGGTTTGTTAAAGGCATTACCAACCTGTCTTACACAGGGACAGAAATAGTATATTAGTATATTTTAGCACGGGACAGGGCTGGACACATGTGAGGGGTGTTAGCATTGACAGGTAGCCTACAACAAACAGGAGCACAAGCATAGAGCGCAGGAACAGGAAGTACTGCCTAAACAAAGGCAAACAGAGAGTAACACAAATACACTTTGGATACAAAATACAAGTACAGATAGGAACCACTGGACAATATGTTACAGTTATACTGTATTTTTAGCTACTTTGGGTAAAGAGATCTTGTAAGTGAATACATAGAAATGGAAATGTGTGCTACCACATACCCCAATAGCATATCTCATAATATGCTTTATGTCTGCATTCGCTGCAACAGACGGATATTTAGCTTTATCAGATGACGCTCCATCTGTGATGACAATGAGAATCCTGTTTGCAGTAGGTCGCATCCCAGCAGAGGTTCGAAAAACGGAGTCTCTGTAACAATAGTTATCTCCCTTCAGAACGTGATTCTCTTCTGATTGGCTGATGGGTGGTCATTATTCTCTTATAACTAGCTAATTTGGAAGTAGTTCCAAAAATAACTAGTTAGGAAGTTAACGCGTATATTATTGTATAATAATTAGTGGTGGGCATAGTTTATTTTTTTAAATCTAGATTAATCTCACTTGGAATTAATGTACTGTAGATTATCTCCCTTCAGAACGCGATTCTCTTCTCTGATTGGCTGCTAGGTGACCGTTATGGGCTTATTTCACACCTGAACATTCTGACATTCCATGGTAGTAAACTGAACATTCTATCATTGAAATGCATTGGATTTATGCCTCTTTCTGACATGGAAAGAATGGATAATAATATTTCAAACATGTTTAAATTCACTTTCTTTCAAATAATACACTTTGGTAACACTTTGCGGTAAGGGTACATGAATTATCATGAATTCATGCATGATTTCATTCATGATTCATGCATTACTTCATCTCTGAATATCTAATGACTCATCAGGTATTAGCATGAATTCATTGTTATCATTAATAACCTCCTGCTGAAATAGCAGATGATCTTAAGCATTAATTACTCTGGGTACATCATCATGAGTCATGACTAATTACACATGATCATTATGTTTTTGTTCAAAAGAATTTGATATAATTTGATATAATAAAAGTACTTATTTAGCCTACTTTGGCCTAGTTCCTCATATCTTTTCCATACGTCAACTAAATTTTACCAATTTAACCATGTCAACACTTTAGTTGAGGGGGCACAAACATGATGAATTCATCATGATCATGCTAATTAATCATGACTCATGCTAATTAATCATGACTCATGATGATGTACCCAGAGTAACTAATACTTAAGATCCTGTGCTATTTCAGCAGGAGGTCATTAATGACAAACAATGAATTCATGTTAATTCCTGATAACTAATTAGACTTTCAGAGGTAATGCATGAATCTTGAATTTATCATGAATGATTTCATGCATGAATTCATGATAATTCATGTACCCTTACCGTAAAGTGTTACCTACACTTTTGAAGCACACAAATTGGGAGGTCCCAATTTTTGGTCTGTAACTTTAAAGGAAAGTCAGGTTCATCCACCTAAAAGTACATTTCCTCATAGCATATAAATATATATGTTGTTGCAACATGTATTGTGACATGTCCCAACCTCCAGCATACATTGTTACAATATAACCTGCGTCTAACCCGGCACTGGAATTAGGTGAACCTGGTGTATAATTATATAGGCCTAAAAATATATATATATATATATATATATATATATATATATATATATATATATGAAAAATTAGGCTCATGGACTAATGTCAAGAATACAAGACAAGAAATGCCCAACCAAAGAAGCCAGTTCTATCGCCCATATGACAACACATACGCCATCAGCGCCCGAACCACTTTTAAGATGGGTAGAGAAGCTGGAGGAGAAGCTACCATGGATATCTCCCCCCGAGAAAATTTTCAAGGTTGTCAAAGCTAAATATGGGTTTAGCCCCTTCTCTGGCTCTGCTTGGAAAGAAATAATTGTGTATATATTTTTACATTTGGAAAACACATACTGGGCATAGTTAGCTTTAAAAATTTGTGGACTACTTAAGCCCCCAAACCCCTATTTTGTAAAATGCTCTGCAGTTAGACCTTTATGTTAACTATAGTCTCTAACAATATTGCTACTTTTACAGTCTACTTCCAAAAATTATGAGTAAGGGGAATTTCCAGTTTTCACCCATTCACCCACTTAATGTGAATGACACAATGTAGCCAAAACATGATATTTGAGTTTTTAGTATCTAGAACATTAGGGGAATGTTCATGAGTATGGCAACCTACAGTCAATTTTCTCAGAATTCACATCCAAAATCATTCTTAAAATAACCAGAAAAGAACCAGTAGTCTGTGTTATTTTAAACTATTGTAACGTTCAGTGTCAATGAAAATAATAATCAAAATGCAGATCTTTAGTTTGGTTTGCATGCTATTTATGAAATTTGTAAAAAGTGAAAATTAGATTGGTTGACAAGGAGGGGTTATATTCTTCAAGACTTACACAACTGTCTGCATAGCTCTTGCAGTGTAGGTACCCCCCTGTACCTGGGTGATACTGTCCACTTGATTTTCCCACCTTGTTCTTTGGAACTCATTAAAGTTCACATGGATTTGGCAGTATTTTGAGTACTGTGCAATGGCAAACTGTAGAAAGAAGAATATATAGAATATGGGCAATTCTACGAAATTAGAAGTCTCGTACATGCACATACAAATTATTTCAGAAAACATGCAATACAAAAAAGTATTGTCTCAATGCAAGTGAGAAAGTTTCAAAAGGATATCTATTTTTTAAAATGTTTACCCTATACAGCCAGTCAGTAAGTCTATGGAGAGGCTTTTAATGGGCATAAAGTGTGTAATAACACACACACAAAGCTGCAATGCTATCAGTTATAATTACCTCCAAGGAGGTTATGTTTTCGTCAGCGTGTGTGTGTCTGTCTGTGTGTCTGTCTGTCTGTGTACAACATAACTCGAAAAGTACTGCATGGATTTGGATTAAATTTTTGGACAATGTGATGCCCATGTTATTATTTACAATCTCATACACATAGTGCAAACGACCATGCAAAGAATCTTGTAGGGAGAAAAAACATTCTGGCCAAACTTTACCTGTCTGTCTATCGCTTAGGATAGCTTCATGCCTTTAAATAATTACCTTTCCATTGTACTATAAGTATACAGACTCACCAAGGTGTTTTGCTTCAGAAGTTTTCTGATGAGTTCTTTCACAAATGTTTTCATGGCTCTGAATTGATAATCATACACACTTCCAGATCCATCTAGCAGAAAAGCAATGTCTGTATCTGCCATTTGGCAATCTGAGGAAGCAAAGTATTGCAGATACATTAAATGTAACTGGATTTGGAATGTATATCAGTCAATGCATGTATTTGACCTTTTAAAGAACTCCTCAGACCTCCTCTACCGAAAGAACAACAGCAAAGTCAGTGTCTGTTAACCTAAATAACAGAATTATTATTTTGATAAATGTTATGTAGGCGTATACCTTCAAGAGAAGTCGGTGATCCATCTTGTCGAAGTGATGGTCCAATGCTGAAACACATGCCACCGTATTGGGTGATGCTGTCACACTCTTTAGGTATAGTAGGGCCACAAACCTGAATGACAGTGGAAAAAGGGACAAAATAATCCAGTGAAGCGAGGGGAGAGTTGAAATGGACTAGCCAGGTGAGTACCACCATAGTACATGTACTATACCTCTGCTCAATACTGTATGTAAGTGATAACCTTTGGTGAGGCGGTCATTATCATGGAATATCTCCTGACAGAGTATTGCAATGCATCCCAACGTGGTAGCGGAGGGACGTGGTATTACTCTGAAGGGAGATATTTCGACGATAATGACCATGGAAATTATTGTGGAAATATCTCCCTTCAGGAGATATTCCACAATAATGACTGCCTCACCGAACGTTATCCCGCTTATTACACAGTTACCTACTGTAGGTATTTATAACATGCGACAAAGCCTTGTTTATCACTGCTTAAACTCTAACTTTAAGATGGATAGTACCGTCCATGGAAAAAAAAGTATTCTGTTAACTTTATGATAAGCTGATTGGTTAAGACGTTCTGTTTCACTTTTGCTTGACAGCGGTCTTTTATACTTAGCAATGGTTCGTTATTAAAAATGATCAGACTGTAAAACGTTGGTAAGTCCCACTGAAGTGAATGGAGCATTCTACAGCATTATGAAGAGCCTTGTAATAATTTGCAATAGTAGACCTACTGCTTCAGGGTACTTTTCTATAGGCTTCCCCAACTAGATTTTCTAGCAACCAATCAGTAATTACAAATTTAAAGCAGTGCCAATAGGTTTAAAGTTTAAATAGAGTGCCCATTCAACCTGAAATAGGCCTAAACATATCAAGATTCTCCAGAGTCTTTGTACAAGGCGGCACAAAGAGAAAATGTGCAGTCCACAGGACTAGTGACGGGTGACCTACCACTGTCTTAGTTGATGATCCAGTCTTGCTCATTGAAAGTCCAAGAGACATGTTAACTCCTTCAGGGGGAACTGTTTTAGAACAGAAGAAAAAACAATACAGAATTTATACATGAATTCAAGAGAATACAGAATAATGTAGTTTGA
Source organism: Sardinella longiceps (assembly GCA_027497455.2). Taxonomy (NCBI): domain Eukaryota; kingdom Metazoa; phylum Chordata; class Actinopteri; order Clupeiformes; family Clupeidae; genus Sardinella; species Sardinella longiceps. Next base: position 1,026,502 of record JAODXP020000015.1, read on the forward strand.
AGTAAACATGTTAACACCTACCATGTATCTGTACTTGTGAACAGTAGCTGCTTGAGACCTGGCATTGGTAAAGATTTCCTCTCCTATCGATAGTGTACTGGTCTAGAGGGGCACTCACCAACAGCCTAGTGAGAGTATATGTAGGCCTGTTATGTAGGTTACATACTTAAATTGAGGTAATGGATTCTATATTCAGTGATGAGTTGGGTTTATCAAGAACTTAATCAGAAATCAGCTTGCTAATTTAACTCCATGTGTAAGATTAAGAATACACACTAGCTGATGAGTCGGAATGTTCCCTCATGCCTTATGATAACTATAGTTCCTGTTGAGGAGCTGGAGAGTATGTTGATATGATGCACTGCCCCTGCATAGCAGCCTCCGCCACTGGTGTATGAATGGGTGAAGCTGATGCATACAGCTGATGTTTTAAAGCTGTAATTTGAGTTCCTGCATGGTTTCAGAATTATTTCACTTTTGTCTCATCTCTGCTTGATTCGCTAGCTGCCTACTAAATATATTGTGAAAAAAAATCTGGTCTCGGGAGACAACACAGGGGCTGTACTTGTCTAAGAAAATAAAGCAAAATAAATATCAGTAACATAGCAGTGTTATGTCATAACGAAAAAAAAAACAAACCAGATTAGCAACTTAGCAACTTAGTTAGTTGTCAATGGGAAATTGCATGGCAACTAACATAGTTGCTAACTTAGTTAGCAATTATGCTTTTAGGAAACAGACTGGTTTGTTATATTTTCATGTACAACCTGCGCCAATGTGTTTGTTTGCTTTTTACAGCCCCTGTGTCTCCAAAGAGCTAGTGGATCAAGGAGAGATGTCTATGCTCATGCTGAAACCATGCAGGGACTCATTGCACCTTTAAGAGCTCCTGGAAGTAGAAAAGCGCAACATACATGCAGTCCATTAACTGTTTCAGTTGTTACCTTGATGCACTGTGTTGGATCACTCTGTATCCAAAGCCCTCTGCTGGATGGCTGATGTATTTCCAGGAAGTAGACTCAATATTGAAACATGCCACCATTTGAAACACTGATGACAAATAGTAAAAAGTATATGTAAGAAAGTGGGAAGTACAGATCCTCTGTCCTATGAATTACAATTGCCTCATTTTCTGACAGTGTTCTAAAATTGCTATGTGAACAGTAATTGACCATCAATATTCAGCTTAATGCCAATGAGCATAGAGGAACGTGAAAAGTATAGTGGAGGCAAAAAAAAAAAAGGTAAGATAAGTATCACTGTGTATGAAGGTAGACTGCATTTGTAGAAATAATAAGATATCAGGAAATATGAGGTTAAATTACTTTTGTGCCCATAGGAAGGACACCTTTTTACACTCAATCTGCACATGCTAGATATTGGTTTCCATTTCAATAGACTGATGACCAAAGCTAGTGATAGAATTTTACATTAATGCTATAGACCCCGCTTACCCAGCATATGTCATGCATGATGATGTCGACATGTGGACGTCAGAGACCTCATAGAATCCCATTCATTCAGACCACATGCTGTACAGTAAAATCGTCTCAGCACTAAATTGGTTTGATAGCACTTTTTGAGCTGAACGCCAAATGCAAAGACTCAAAAGACAGGTTTAAAGCAAAAGTTGTAATTCAAGTGTAGCCCTGTAGCAAGAGGTTACTGACTGCACTAGACAGCTAGTAGAACAACATAGACCGAACATAAAAGCAAACAAGCAGTTTAAACTCAGTCAATATCTAAAATTTCACTTTGGTTTCGAAGGTGGTATGAGCTATTGACTCAATGTATAGTGCTTGTTCGCATTTGCATTCATCTTCAGCCAGCGTTGTTCCAAATTTCATTCCACTCGCTGTCTAGTGCTGTCAGCAGACTTGTACAAGAGGACTCTTCGCTTCGCTTTAATCTTGTACAATTATGTGCACTAAAAGAAAATATTCTTTCACATACCAGATCAACTAGATACTCTAACTACACAGAGAAGCTTACCTAGTTTAAATACAGATTCTACAAAGAGAGGGGGGCCATCAATGTTGTATGTGTTAAAGAGGGCCAGATTTACCTAGGTAAAGCTAGGTACCACCCTAGTTACGAATTCAATTTTCTCTGGAGGCCAATAGAGTCATGCATCTTTACCTATAGCCCATTTCCCCATAAATATTTTTGGTATTTATCTTGAGACAAATATATTTATTTTTTATTTAAGGTACCGGTCAGTCAATGTTAATGTAAATTATGACAATAAAGATTCAAAAGGCATGCCAAACAATCTACAGTACAAAGCTCCCCTACGTCAGTGCTTTGTTGTTGCTTTTGTTTTAATTTACACCAATAATCTGAATTCTCACCAATTCATGAATGAATTTGAATGAAGCTGACTGAAAATGAATTTCATAGATGAACATTTTCGTAGAGTTATGTTAATTGACAAGGTAATAGGCATGATTTTACAAGGTTTTGGTCTGCATTAGGTAGAGGTTGTGTCTGGCAAGCTCGGCAAATAAATAAGCAATTATAATATCACACTACTGACTTTTCACTCATTCAATTCTCAGCACTCAGCATGAACACATTTTAACGCAATGCACCTCACACACACAACACACTTGAGCTTTTACCACCTTTTACGAACACACTGCACCTTACATACATACACACCTGAATTTTCCTACTATACAAAGTATCCCATGGACATTTATTTGTTTATTTATCTATCTTTTGGTCTAATCTCTCACCTATCAACCTAACACCTATCAACTCTACACCTGATTGTCCTTCCTTTGCCCATACCACACACATACAGCACAATGTTCAGACCCCCGTCACACATACACAGTGCAGTGCTCCTCATGCAACCTAGGGTTGTGAACTTGCTTAAAACACACTGCCCCAGCACCACCACTTCCATCACTCCATCTCTCTGCCACCATATGCCCCCCTACCCCCCAACACACACACACACACACACACACACACACACACACACACACACACACATACACACACAAAGTGCTTTTGTAGTGAGAGTGAAAGGGGAAGAGGAAGAAAAGAAGATAGAGTGGCTCTTCAGGGGCCGCAGCTTTCTATTTGAAGTTAAAAATGGCATGGACTTTACAGAAACATATTTAAACTAGAAAAGCGCTCAGAGAGCGCAGACCTCCGCCAGGGCAATGTGGTCACAGACACAATATAAATTCCAGATCATGTTCTGAATCACCGATCACCACCAAAATCGAATCAGTTCTTGCTTGTCCCAATATACACATTGTCTACAAAAATTCATCCAAATCTGTGCAGCACTTTTCTAGTTATCCTGCTGTCAAACAAACAGACAAACAAACAAACAGACAGACAAACCAACGCGACCGAAAACATAACCTCCTTGGCAGACGTAATAATAATTTTGCTTAAAATAAAACTTTTGATTCACGTTTTTTTTTTTATTACAATTTTATCGGTACACCATATATCAACAGAGTTTTAGAATTCTGACCTAAAAGTCCCTCCTGGGCTTTCAGCTCTCTGGTTTGCTTTCTGTTTATTTGACACATGAATAGCCTCCCTGGCTATTTTTGAGAATTGTGTAAACTGAATTATTTTGTAACGCAGGGAAGGAGTATATACCCATTTTCAAACATATCCAGCGTAATTGAGGTCTCAGTGTGGGCATGTGTCCTCTTTACAACTCACTATGTGCAGCTGTGTGTGTGTGTGTGTGTGTCGGTAATCGTGATGATCTATCAATCCATCCAACAAATTTTCAATTAATTTGGGACTTTGATCCACATGTGAACTGCAACTTGTTAGCATCACATTAGCGACACATTGTCTTCATCAGGGCATGCCAAACAATTGAAGGTGAAAGGTATTCATCAGGTAGGGAGGTAGAGCTAGGTCACATCACATGACACAGAAACCCCCCATCCCTCCAACCCACACAAGGTAAATACAAACATATACATTTATCAAAATACACCTTCTCACTGAAAACATCCACAAAAGCGCTTTGGCTAGACACCTGTTAGCCATTCTAATATGAGTTAGCCTACCTGACAGGCTTACTTACTGCATAGGCCTACCTGTGTCTTATGATCTCATTCCTCACAATGATGGTGGTGAGGTGTAGGAGGGCCAAGTAGACCTTTTTTAAACTCCTACTTGGCCCTCCTACACCTCAACACCACCACATTGTTGATGACTAACTGTGTGAACACCCACAAGAGCGTGTCAAGCGATGAGCCACATCAGTGTGTGTGCTATAATTATAAGGGGATATTTAGTACCTCTGCACTCTGACTCATAATTAGAGACAATGACCCTCATTTATGAAACGAATGTACGACAGAAAACTGTGCGTACGTTCATTCTTACGCAAAACATGGTATCAATTAGATCGTGAGCGGTGTTTACGCTCAGATTCACGTCAAGTCAGGACCTGCCGTACACACGGTTTCAAGTTAGGAGATTGAAGCACAGTCCAACATTACTGGCAGAGAATTATGAATTTATGCATTCACTTCATGAAATAAAGACTATAGGCTATTAGACACAGTAACACCTGTGTGTTTATTGCCTTTCCTAAATACCCTATTATTAATTATCTTTGTCGCTTGGATTGTGAGGCCGAGCGGCTTTAGATAAATAATTTATTTTTTATGAGTGCACCATGCAGTTCATGGGTCGTGTAGGCTTTTACTACATGGGAAAATGATGTGGAGTTTTGTAATGAAATCATTTGGTAGCCTACTGATACAGTAATTAAGAGCTGTTATGTCTGGGTCGTGGGAAATAGTTCTATCCACGATTTTCACGCCTTCCTTTCATGCCGCCTGGCCTGTCAAAACTAATTGGACTTGCATGTCACTCGGGTATCTCAAGACTAGAAAAAAGTCTGATTTTGGATGTATTCTGCACATTCATGTCGCAAAATCTAGGGTAGAGGCATCTTAACGGAGAATATATTTGGGAGTGACACTTAAATTACGCTGGTTTCTCCCGCCACATTTACCAATACCGTTTGTTTCTTTACGCTGATATGAGAGCTGTACGAACACTTCATAAATCTCACGTGAAATCTCACGTGAGCGCTCAAACCTACGCTTAAATAAATGAGGTGAGATGAGGTGTGAATCCTGTCTAAGTAGCCTGAAAAGAACAGTATTTCTTACTTTGTCTCCATTCTTAATTAATGGGTCTTGTTCATGTTTGCAGCCCAGAGGAGCATGGATCATAACAGGGACGAGAATGACAAATCAAAGAGAGAAATTGTGTGTGTGTTTTACACAGAAATGAATGAATGAAGAACATTAATTTACTGGTATGTTGATCCGTGAAAACTACTGTATAAGAAGATAGCAACCCTCGGACTTAAGCAAGAAGGTCAGCAGTTCATCTGGGGGAGCTAAAATGACTAATATGTCAATATGTGTCCCACTCCTCCTCACAGTCTACTGCTTGCTAAGATAGTGATGAAAAGGGGAAGTTTTAAACTCCAGGATTAATGTCATGCAAAGTGACACGTTCTATACTAAATAAAGTATTGGGTATCGCCTATAAGTTCCTTTTCTCATATCAGTCTCTTTATGTTACTTCTTCTTTCTGTGTGGTCTGCCTCATGTTGCAGTTCAGCAAACACTTTTTTACCATGAATAATTTCTCCATTTTTCTCCAAATCAGATTTTTCACTTTTTGTTTTTTTCCCCACCACTCATTTGCCAGCCCTAAGTTCAATGTTCAAGTTCAAAGACATATTAGGTTGTTAGTCAAAAGATGTAACAGACATTAGCACACATCAGTCTTCAACGGAAGAATGTCTCAACAGCTCTCATAGTTAGTCATTAGTTTCTCATAGTTAGTTAGTCATTAGTTTCCCTCCCTGCATGCATTCTGATGAAAAGAGAAGTAAGCATCAGCATCATCGGCTTGTTTGAGCTGAAACCATCTCACCACTTCCATTCACCACCACAATCACTCACTCTCACATTACCCACACAGCATGTGTCCATACCATAGGCATGACATTAGCCTAGAAACCTATCGATTCATCAGTTATGGTAGCCATAACACACACACACACACACACACACACAGAGACAGAGAGAGAGAGAGAGAGAGAGAATGAAAGAGAGAGAGAAAGAGAGAGAGATACAAAACGGTCATCCCAATGGTCACAATTAAAATTTTAACTATATCATCTATACCTTTATAGTAAATATGTAACTGGATCAGAAGTGAAGATCTCTGATGATCACACAGCTAACTTATTGTGGATGTGGGTGTGTGCGTGCATGGGTGGCTTTGTACAGATGTTGTATTTATTTTCTAGTCCATGTGTTGTTGTCCATGTCTATGTGTTGGTTTGCTAGTTGTTTGGCTCCTAATATCAAGTCAAATTCCCTTTGGACAATGAAGGTTTTCATTCATTCATTTAAATAACACTGACAGGTTTGAATGAAATATGGACACCAAAGCTGTTTAAAATGTAGAGGCGGCAAGAGAAAAAAAAGCTTTGAAAAGTGTTACTATATATTCATAATATAAACAATAACATCACAAAAATCATGGTAGCCTACAAATAACCTCTTTAGTATTTATGTAGGCCTATACCCCTGCACAGGGCATTGACAACCTATAGGCAATATCAGAGGGGCATTGCAATACTTCTATTTATTATTATTATTATTATTTTATTTATTTATTTATTTTTTTATATTTATTTATTTATTTATTTATTTTCGCTTGTATTTTTTAGAAAAGAGGGGCAAGGCTCAAATCTTAAATTAATCAAATTACATTGCAACCAACAAACTATGCTTTTGTATAACAGACTTGATTATGGTAGCCTATAATATTAAATATCTTATGTGTGTATGTGCATAATATTAAATATGTATATTAAATATGTGTAATATGTTAGGCCAATAGTACACCTGATTCTGATTCTACCCCCAGGGCAGTATAAAGCCTAGAGTTGGCCCTGCCACTTCAATATGTCACCTCTACTGCCTCATCTCAAATACAGTGTGCAAGCAAACATGCTGTCTACAGTACATGCAGTACACTACAAATAAGATAGAATATAAACATAATATAAATATAAAACAAATTGCAAATGTGTTTCTAGCTGGTCCCTAACTACCTCACCATCATATTTTAGTTTTGAAACAGAAAACATTATTGCATGCATGCATGACACTCACAATCATCCCATATAGGCTTCGAAACCAGCTAAATTACGCACATTACACATTTGTGATGAGAAAATGCAAAGCAGGTGTGAAACACATTTAAGACATTATGACATTTCAACACACACTCCAGTGGTTGTGCTTACCTGAAACGACAGCGAGCGCTAACATTAGACCTGGCATCCTTCCTGCCCGAATGATGGCCAGGGTAGAGGCGAGAGTGACACACATCCTCTGACTAGAGCTCAAGTGCTTTTATAGTGAGAGTGAAAGGGGAAGAGAAAAAAAAAGAGAAGAGAAAGAGAGACTGGCTCCTCTGGGGCCTCAGCTTTCACTTGGCTGTAGTTGCCACCCCAGTAACATGCACCCCTTTGATAAGGAAGTTTAGTTCACACATGCATATCGTTAATGGGGTGTAAAAGAAATGCACTGAAAGATATCTGTTGTTCAGGGGGTAGGAAGGGGCGGGATTGTGTGTGTGTGTGTGTGTGTGTGTGTATGTATGTGAGGGGTGGGGGTGGGGTGTTGGCAGGGGAGATGGGGTATTGTGTTGTGTGTATGATGGAAGCAGATTAATAACACTGGAGGTCAGGCTGTGTGTGTGTGTGGGGGGGGGGGGGGGCGTGCCAGGCTGGGAGAGAGGTAGCCTGGCTTTTGTCATCCCCTTGGTCTACTACACTTTAGCTTTTAACCTTCACAAAGAGATCACATCTTACACCTCCACTTAGACCTCACCACCAACGTATAATTGATAACTGATGACTCATGCATTGTTGATGGCTATCTGTGTGAACACCCACAAGGGTGTGTAAAGCAATGGGCCACATCAGAGTGCAGTAATCATCAGCAGACATTTAGTATCACTGTGCTGACTCATAAAGACAATGAGGCTTTGGTTGAGGTGCGAAGCCTATAGGAGTAGCCTGAAAAAAATACAACATTCTGTTACTTTGTCTCCATTCTTAAACAATTGGACTACGAATTGAACTGCACTTCTCTTTAGGAAACTCAGGACGTCTTAAGACCATTTTAGATCGAGGATCCGTGAGGAGACGAGAAGGTATTAAAGAGGATTTGCGGCAGTGTGAATCGCCGCATGCAGTTGCAAGCCGTCGCAAAAGTTTCAACATGTCAAAATCGCAGTTTTCGGAGTTCGCTGGCTTTTAGAACGTCGCAGCCCATCTCATTGCGGATCTTTGGTCTGTAGCCACCATTATCTGCCCTATAACAAATTTTAATCTACCCTTTAACTGCTACGCTTCTCTTTAGCAAACTCAGGATTCTCAAACTCTTATCTACCCTATATCATGCGCTTTAGCCTACCCAATTTTGAAATAGGCTACACCTTTTGGGGAAGTGAAAGATCTTGCAGCTGTAAGGTGACTAGATATCCACAGTTGGACCAATGGTATCCTGTCACAGCTGAATTGCTGAAGCTAAGCAGATGTGGGTTTGGTTAGAGTTCGGGTGGGAGACTTTCTAGGGAAACTTAGTTGTGTTAGTTGGATGGTGTAACTATCGCCTCATGATGACGTAAATTGTTGTTGCCCCCACGCGCTCTTCTGTTTTCCCTTTTTGACATTGTGGATGGCTTTTTATTTTTGTCTTCCACTTTATTCCTGTCACTGATTCTGTCTGCCTGTTTTATGTTGTCCTTCCTTACAATAAACTACGGACAGCATTTTTCATTTACTTTGTGTCTGTGAATCTTCTGGACTAAGGATCCAGCCAGATCCTTACAATGGGACTCTTCCTATAAGAAGACCTCACTGTACATCACTGATTCATTTAGACTGTACATTTAATAATGTACATTACAAGGCAAATCTTTTAATTAGTGATGATGTCACAGGGTGACCATGTGTGGTGACAACAATGTGTGGGGGTGGAATTAAAAGCTAAGATGGCCTTCCTATTGTGCTTTGGTGGAAGTCATTGACACTTTGGATGGAAGTCATTGAAACTTTGGAGATGGACTGTGGGCTTTTAAGACACTTGTCCTCCATTTTGGGGGTGGTGTTTTTGGGCCCTTAAAGGCTAGATATACTCTCTTTGTCTGCCTGTGTGTGCGCAATTGGTGAGGTTATCAATGTGCTGATATACATCACCGACCAAAATTGACAGAAGAGTCAATATGGTGTTATTCTCCCGAATATTTGATTAGTGTATAGCTCATTGGATATTAACATTCTAAAGGACTTTTTTGGGCCTTTTAGCCTTTAATTGGATAGGACAGTATAGAGGTGGACAGGAAGCAAGTGGGAGAGAGAGAGATGGGGTGGGTTTGGAAAATGACCTCAGGCCGGACTTGAACCTGGGTCCCCAGAGAAGTGGTATGACGCTCTAGACCATTGAGCCATGGCGCCCCCTCTAAAAGAATTTTTTAAAGAAATTTCTAATACAAAAACTTCTACTTTTCATGGGTACTTCATTGTTTTAAAGGAATATTCCACTCTTTTGTGAAATACACAATTATGTCACATAAAAGCATTTTGGCACCTCATATAAATACTCTGATAACAAAACATCTTGTACAATTAGTTCTATCATTGAAATAGTAGAAAATTCGGTAACACTTTGCGGTAAGGGTACATGAATTATCATGAATTCATGCATGAAATCATTCATGATAAATTCATGATTCATGCATTACTTCATCTCTGAAAGTCTAATGAGTTATCAGGAATTAACATGAATTCATTGTTTGTCATTAATGACCTCCTGCTGAAATAGCACATGATCTTAAGTATTAGTTACTCTGGGTACATCATCATGAGTCATGATTAATTAGCATGAGTCATGATTATTAGCATGATCATGATGAATTCATCATGTTTGTGCCCCCTCAACTAAAGTGTTGACATGGTTAAATTGGTAAAATGTAGTTGACGTATGGCGTATGACTAGGCCAAAGTAGGCTAAATAAGTACTTTTATTATATCAAATTATATCAAATTCTTTTGAACAAAAACATCATGATCATGTGTAATTAGTCATGACTCATGATGATGTACCCAGAGTAATTAATGCTTAAGATCATCTGCTATTTCAGCAGGAGGTCATTAATGATAAACAATGAATTCATGCTAATACCTGATGAGTCATTAGATATTCAGAGATGAAGTAATGCATGAATCACGAATGAATCATGAATGAAATCATGCATGAATTCATGATAATTCATGTACCCTTACCGCAAAGTGTTACCGAAAATTCTCAGTTGGATGGTTCAGCAATGTCCATTTTTAATCATCAACACATTGGGTATATTATGCAGTTACATCAACATCATCTTTCAGCTCACAGCTCCATTATCCTGCATACACAATGCAGTATAGCCTTGGTGATTTGCAATATTTTCAGAGTTTTGTAATCCATTCACCAGATTGCGTCATGTCTATTTCTCCTCTTGCAACACCTTGCTATATTTACTGGTGAAGAATCTCACCTGGAAACAGACAAAAAAATATCTATATTTCATAGTCATCATTTTAAGAGATTAATTAATTCACTGTAATTCATTGATTACTTGTAAATGTACAGAGAGGTAGAGAAAGGGGAAACTGTCCCCAATCTCATATTTCTGCACACACAGAAGCTGTGGTTTATGAGCAAATATTAGTTTGCAAGCAAGACTGTCCTACATGCAGGACACAGAGCGCTTTATTTACTACCCTATAGGAAGTATTGACATCATTGCTTCTTCTCATTGCATGGTTTCCTCAGTAGATTTCAGTAATGCATATGGCAGCAAAGCGATATGCCTATTAGAGCAGTGGTTCTGCATAGTCCCTGCATAGCCCTGTTGGATGAGTCTGCTCACAACACTAGATGAGTGGAAAGAAAGAATTTGAAACAACATATTGGCCAAACGCGAAAACAAATGTGAACCAGCACTTTACATTGAGTCAGTGAATCATACGACTTTCAAGACCAAAAGTAAGATTAGAAATGCCATTTATTCGACGTAAATTACTTGTTGGCTTTTGCTGACAGTGTGAATCTCTTGTCCTGCTGTTCGCGGTCACCTGGTGGTGTCAGTTGGTAAACAAGGAGATAATTTGATACAATATACACCAGATAACAAATCAGCAGCTAACATTACCTGAAGTGGGCACATATCGACAGCTATCAGAAATGGGCACAGAAACTCATTTTGGGTCTATGTTTCTATTACATTTTCTAGTTCTTTTCCCAACGGTCAGCACTCTGTGGCCTCTTTTACTAAAAAGACTTTAATACGTACAGGAAAAAGGAGAGGAAAAAAACTAAAACATTTTCAATTACCAATAACCAACAGCCACTGAGAGATTATGTCAAGCTATTGTGTGTTTAATTACCTTAATTGTCTGATTGATTGATTGATTGATTGATTGGTTGATTCACTTGTAGTGGGGTTTAGTTGTCTGTACAAAAGTTTCCAATCTTTCCTCATTCTGCTCAAATTAATTTACAATTCTGTTAATGAGGCTGCTGCTCAAATATTGTAGATGTAAGACCATCAGGTTGCCCTGTGTAGGGCTGCACAGAGATGACAAAACAGGCTTATTCTGGTGCATAATGGCTGCCGTGCATCACCCAGGTGGGTGCTACACATTCCACTGTAAAGCGCTTTGGGTGTCTTTAAAGCACTATAGAAATGTAAGGTGTTGCTGTTGTTGTTATTTCATTTAGCTGGGTGGCTGGTAGCTAAATGATGAGGACTGTTTCATTGTACTAAAGTCATTGATGCAGCTTACTGCATGGACTTTTTCTAATTCATTTAAAAATGTTTTACCCTCATACCCAGCCCTCCAGATAGCCTAACAAGCCCATTGTGCTATTCCTGCAGAGGACTGATCATCTACCATCTTGAATATTCCTATACAGACAGCATACAGATACAGACAGCAAGTCTGGTTAATGCAAGGTGACTCCTGAGGTTAAAATCAGGGACGGTCCCATCAATGTGGTTTTCCATTTACAGTTACACAGAAAAAAGGATGTGGCTACTATTGTGCATATCAGTGTTTGTGTGTGGAGGTGGGTCCGTAGACATTAAAGATAAAAAGATACTGCATTAGAAATGGTGTGCACAGGAAGGTGTTACCATAGTGACAGAGGAAGTCTGCACACCACTAGGCGTGGACAGAATGTATTTGTTTGTGTCATACTCCAGCCAAGCCTCACTGACCAAAGCAAACTCTCCAGACCTGACCCCAGTTTTCATGGACACAAGACACAGACAGGGAGGGAGAGAGAAAGAGAAGCATTGAGCTGGGTCTCAGTCTGTAACACAGAATTCTAACATTAACGCTGGCACAGGCAGTCAAGGAGAGAGCATTGGTGTGTGTGATACATGCTAACCCTACCGCTGACTTTTCATCTTACTCACAGAGAACAGGGTGGCAAAGAGCATTGGGGCCCAGGCTGAGCCTGTCTTTGATGCAAGATGCTAACAGTACTGCTGGCCTTTGAACTTACTTACACAAGATAGGGTGGCAAAGAGCATTGGACTCAAGTTGAGTCCGTCTTTGATGCAAGATGCTAACACTACCGCTGGCCTTTTAACTGACTTAACAGACTGAGTTACTAAAGTTATTCTTTTGTGTTTGCATTTTGCAGCAGCTAATATTACCTGTGCAACCCATCCAGCGTGCACTTTGCCAGAGATTTCATAAAACACACGTTCCTGGTTCTTTAAGTGAACGTCACACTGAAACACCCGACAGCAGTTCTGGGGAGACAGAATTAAAATGAACATAAGCACTATCCTTTCACAGATAAATGTTCCTGTCAGGAACCGTGTTCATTTACATTGTAGTGTTATCTGCATTTTTCAATTGTTTTCTGTGAGGACAGAGTGTCTATATGGAGCAACATGTTTGTGTTTCACTTTTGTGATGCTCAAAATTCAAAAATCGGAAAAGTGGACCAAGCACCTCAGATGGTCGAAATATATTTTGTTTGGCCTTCTCCCAATTTTTTTTTTTTTTTTTTTAATTTTCTTTTTTTTAAAAAAAAAACAAAAAAAACAAAATTAGATCTGTTCACTCTACAGTTATAACCTTGGAATTTGTGTAATGAATTAGATTTGTCTGTCCTCAAACTATCAACACTCAAGACCTTGGCAAGCTAACTGGCCCAGTCATAATGCTGTCAAACTACCGTCAATGAAAAAAAAAAAAAAAAAAAGCAGAACATTTTTTTTTTGAGAAAGCGCTGGGCCAAGCGCTTCTTAGCATTTCTCTGGCAGCAAAAAACACTACCGCATATGGACATGGCCCTGTAGTCAATCACTATACAGTAATCATCTCGAGCAGGGATGGCCAAAGGAGACAATTTTAGCCCTTCGCTATCTTTCACATGGCTTGCCGTAACGTCTAACAAAGGAAATGGGTTTGTTGTTATATTAATCTAATATTACTATGACCAATAGTTCACTTGTAATTGGTTGAAAATGAGCGGTAGCTCTTACCTCACTCACGTCAGATTTAGCACTACGCGAGTTCATCTGATATTCAGCGATAGACGAATTATTTCAGGAGCCAGAAATCCTTGAATCTAACTGGGCAAACGGCTTGTCCATCAATTTAATTGACGTACACTGCAGCCAACCACATCGAAACCAACCGATGACGCTCGTTACGTTTGTTGGATTGGTTGGATTCAAAACAGTTGCTTCTTCGCTACGTCACACCCTCTACAGCAGCCAGCGGCCCTGATTGGTCCGGTTAGAGAATAATGGCTTGAAATCTCTCTGATGGGCTTCAACATCAGATCGTTGCGCGGAAGTGCCTTACGAAAGTTACGTAGCGCATGATCTGACGTGAGTGAGGTAACGGTAGCTCAGCCTAGCAAGCCAAACCCATACAGCAAGGGGTGTCAAGATTTCTAGGCTTGTGGTAGCTTAGATTTTTCAGCAAGTGTCCTGCAAGCGAAAAGGTTGGTCTACTCCTGAACTAGAGAGAAACTTAAGTGTTGAAACAGGCCCATTTCCTGTAAATGCAGGCACTCACTATGACTTTTGATGACGTCATTGGTTTTGTTGTGTTTGTATCATTCAGATGCCAGCAACCTGCAATCTGGAGGAAAAAAATGTAAATTGTTACAGTATCTTGGAAACACAAGATATAGAAGAGACCATCAAAATAAAGTCACGAAAGATTCTACAGCATAGAATCTCTGAATCTTTGGTCAGAACTACTGTAAAAGCTGTCTGTTGTGTGTAGTCCAACTCTTACCGACAGAGTCTCCGAATTAGACCAGATATCCATTGCACCTAATCTGACAGGAACACTGATTACAACTGTCACATTGCATCGTCTGTGGCCATTTTCCACCTGATACACAAAAACAATCCCAAAGAGAGGGGAGAATTAGTTGACACAGAGAGGATCTTGATCCCAGACTGTGATCAGTAATAAAGACAGATATATACACTATAAGTTGTGTTGTGAATAGGCACTCTGGGTTCTCATGAATGGGTTCTTAATTCTAGCCAACAGTCTATACCAAGCTCAATGGTGTTTTTTGCCCCCAACGGCATCTTCCAGGCAGCACAGTCTAAAAGGCACTACCCTATACCCTATTCCTAACCCTAACCTCCTCAACCCTCATCCTAAACTGAGTGGAGTTGTGCCGTGAAGGCAGCGCTGCCTGGAAGGCACCGTTGAGGGCAAAAAATACCAAAGACTCTATAGTAGTCCAGATGATATGTGACAAAAAATAGGTGATTTGTTAACTTTTTCATAAAAGCGTGAAATTTGGTACACTTGTACAGTTTAGCAGTGGTTCTCAAAGTGTGGTCCGCGAGCAAGCTCAAGTGGTCCACGAGTTGATTACCATAAAAATATATGTATTTAGTCTGTGTGTCATTATTTGAAGACCAAAGACTAATTGTTAGCTGAATATAAGAGGCAGACCTGTAATTTACTGTTTATTACTCTAAAGCAGTGGTTCTCAAAGTGTGGTCCGGGGACCACTGGTGGTCCGCAAGCAAGCTCAAGTGGTCCGCGAGTTGATTACCATAAAAATATGTGAATTTAGTTTGTGTGTCATTACTTGAAGGCCAAATATTAGTTGTTCACTGAATATAAGAGGCAGATCTGTAATTCACTGGTTATTTGAAGTGCCTACTCTATAAATGACTTGTTTAAAGGGTAGCAGCATGTGGCGAGGGGGCACGAGGGCAGGTGGTCCCTGAAAAACATTTTTTGGGCAAAGTGGTCCTTGGTCTGGAAAAGTTTGAGAGACACTGCTCTAAAGCATTTGAAGTGCCTACTGTATAAATGACTACCGGTAGCCTTTAAAAAAATGCATTTGACTTGGCGAGGGTATAGCAGCATGTTAGGTGGCGAGGGGGCGTGAGGGCAGGTGGTCCCTGAAAAACCTTTTTTTGGTAAAGTGGTCCTCAATGTCAAAAAGTTTGAGAAACACTGCTCTATAGCATCAGTACAACAAACTGAAAGGCGAGTAACCTGCACTCTATCTTGCTGCACAACCATGTTGCAACCATGTTCTTACCCATTTTCAGTTTGTGCTAACCACAAAGGTTTTTTTTATGTTCTTTCACAGTATGTGTGAAACCAGAAAAACCCATGAGCCATATATTAGTTATGACCATTACTTCCCCTCACACAATTCAGCTGATTACATCTGCATGCAGAACTGGCTGCTGCACGCCAGTGTGGGTCCATCCACCTCACTTTGAGGTCTTTGGTATTTTTTGCCCTCAACGGTGCCTTCCAGGCAGCGCTGCCTTCAAGGCACTACTCCCCTCAGTTTATGATTAGGATGAGGGTTGAGGGGGTTAGGGTTAGGAATAGGGTAAAGGTAGTGCCTTTTAGGCTGTGCTGCCTGGAAGATGCCGTTGGGGGCAAAAAACACTATTGAGCTCCATTTGACATGCAGTGAACCCTGCATCACTATGGCTCAAGGAGAGTTTTTTTTAATGTTTAGGCTAATTAACTTTTGATTGTTTGTTTATTTATTTGTTTGTCTGTTCATAATATATTATGTCTTCTGATAGTTGAGAAGTATAGAAATATCTGAATGACATTAACTCAATATAGCAAAAATAAATATATTAATGTGCAGATTTGCATTTTTTCCCTCATTAATAAATATTATACTTAAAGGGGTGGTTCAGAATTTTCGATGTTAAACCTCATTTCCAAGTAAGCCTGAGTGATATCTGTCATTGGAGACCGTTTTCAACTCATTTCATCCAGTCCTTCTATCAGCTGAGTTCGCTGGTGCTAGGCTAACGCAAGTGAGTGGGCACGGCTAGCCTGGCAATAAAAACAGTCGTACCCACTCTGCAGTCTCCTTTAGGCAAATACATTAATATGCCAGGTCATCGGTGTTGATTAAAAAAACATCGTAAAAGAAAAACTACCCTTGAATCGCCATGATAACATTACATTTTGAGGGACTAATTTCTCAGCAGCAGCGGAATATTACCTTGTTCAGGTTAGTTGTTTGACTAATATGACGATAGACAGAGCCTAACGTTAGTGGGATAAGGCAAAACCTAACGCTATAGATTGAGTCACTGGATGTCAAGGAATTAGCCTAAGCAATATGCCGATCAGGTGTGCTGTGAAAAGCTGTGAAAGTAAACGCCGCAGATGGGAAACTAAAAGTTTTCATAAGTTTCCAGTCCGAGATCGCGAAAGGATAATCTTTGGCTTGTTGCTGTTGGCTTGGACATCAAAACAGTCAAACAACTAATCTGAGCAAGGTAATATTCCGCTGCTGCTGAGAAAGTAGTCCCTCAAAATGTAATGTTATCATGGCGATTCAAGGGTAGTTTTTCTTTTACGATGTTTTTTAATCAACACCGATGACCTGGCATATTAATGTATTTGCCTAAAGGAGACTGCAGAGTGGGTAAGACTGTTTTTATTGCCAGGCTAGCCGTGCCCACTCACTTGCGTTAGCCTAGCACCAGCGAACTCAGCTGATAGAAGGACTGGATGAAATGAGTTGAACGGTCTCCAATGACAGATATCACTCAGGCTTACTTGGAAATGAGGTTTAACATCGAAAATTCTGAACCCCCCTTTAAGAATTGTGCACATTTATGCGCAATTCCATCAACTGTTGTATCAAAACATATTTTTTTTTCCAGAGACACTGTAAAAGAATTGCAAATGGACTACATTTATATAGCTCCTTTCCTCCAAAGCACTTTACAATGTGCTTCGCATTTACACACACACACACACAAACCGATGTATTGAATGTCTTCAGCGGCCTAAGGATACCTGCAGAAGCTGTGTCACTGGTTTCACCATGTTGCTGTCATCAGCAGTGAAGTTAACATGATTGGTTGTTTTGTCATGTCTTCCAGCTTGGGAATAAAAAGTACAAATAGAAATAGCTCTTTAGTGTGTTGATGGAAGTTCAGTGCAATTGAATGACAACATGAATGCTGTGTTTTGTCCATACCTCTATGACTACATGAATGCCATTTATCCATGTTTCAGTGACAACATTAATTATGTTTTGTACATGCCTCAATGACTACATGAATGCTGTGTTTGTCCCACCTGCTAACTGCCACATGAATGCTGTGTCTGACTTGGATGTCTCTCTCTGCAGAGCTCGCACTGTCCAGGGCATGTTCATCATTTCCACTGAAAGAGGAAGGCAGCAAACCACATCTTATGACTAGCACCCTCATATTTTGAGTTGGTCGATTAACGAGTCTAAAAGAGGCACTGTGCAAGTCTGGTTGTGACATTCAGTAGGCTGAAACAAAGCTGCTTACTAAACGTAATTTAGTCCTTGCTCTATTTTTATTTATGTATTTTAGATTATGGAGCCTTTCCCATGTGTGCTATTCCAATCAAGTCATCTGCTAGCTTTGAATAAGTCAGACCAACGCAGCCTGCTGGCTCTGCTCATTTCATTTCGTTCCTCCAGTCAGTCAGGGACAGTAGGCTGCAGTTTCGTTTTCACCGTCACAGATCCGTGCTGGCCCAATTCAGCGAACAGAATGAGAAACTGAAGCTACAATATTGTGCCCAGATATCACTAATTTCGAGTTAAGATACCAAAATGTTTTTTATATGCGTTTTAAATGAACAGTAGCAAAATGTTTCAAGACATTGCATATAGTGCACAGCGCCCTCTAGGGAGGAAACAATTGCCAATGGAGATGTTTCAGACATTTTGCACAAAGTGAAAGGATGTGAAAGCGGATGATCAAGGCTAGCTTTGAATGACTTCCATTGAAAAAAAAAATTGAAATTAATTCGCAAAATTACAATAATATGTTTGCAGTTTTTTTTGTTGTTGTAAGGGTTACAACAGGTTTGATAAACTTAACACTATACAGGGACACCAGGAAAGCAATGACTGCAAGATCGTTGGACACTGGCTGCAAAATGGACTATCTTTTTTTATCATTACCTATTATTTGATGCTTTTATTACTTAATTTTATTTTATTATGATTTTATTATTTTTATTTTTATTTCATTATTTATTTTATTTCTTCTATCCTCTCTCTCTGTCTCTTTGAAAACACATTTCACTACATGTTTTACGACAGTATTTCATTGTATGTGACAAATAAACCTTGAACTTCAACTTGAACCTGACTTCTTTACTGAAGTTGTGTTGATTGATTAGCTAATCTTTTATGTGATTACATTACAATTGTTTTCTCTATGCTAATGCCCAACAGTATATTAGTTATTTGTGTAATATTGTTATGACACTTTTTTGGAGTAAACAAGCTTCAGGAGCTGATAAAAATGACACCATTTATTTCTGTGCAACAGTTTATCTCGTCACATTTGCAGTAAAAGACACCTTGTGACCAAAATGAGTCCTGTACCTCACGCTATAGCGAACCACAAAGACAGCCTGAAATAGATAACAGAACATCTGCGTCACTCGAGCCCTTGTAGGTGCTAAGTTTACCAGCATACTGAAACGCATAGCAGTATTGTTGACCAGAAATACTCTCTCTCTCTCTCTCTCTCTCTTTCAACTATCTCTCAATCAATTTTTTTCTTTGTCCTTGAATCAGATTTATTTAAAGTAGAATATTAATAGCATTGCTGAGACCACCATCACATTAAAAAATAAATAAATAAAAAATCTTATACTGTATATATATAGAGAGAACGGCTCTGGGGGTGAGAGGCTGTAGGGGGATGAAGGGGGACTGAGTTCCCAGTGCCCCAAGTGGGGGGAGGGCCCTTAATGCATCTTAAGGTCAGGGGGGCCCATAGTCACTTCTTGTGCATAGGGCCCAGAGTTTAGTTGTACTGACCTTGTCACCTGCTCTGAAGATAGGGTTGTTGATGGTACAGACAGTTTTCCCCTGGGAGAGTTTCTCTTCACTGTCCTGAGACTTGCAGGCCACTCTGCCAGAGAGTGTTGATGCTCAGTATTCCATGATCTTTGACTCTACCCTGCCTCACCAGTAAGAACACAGACCAGTCATCAGACAAGGAAATAAGACGGCCAATTTACACACACATTCACACAGATGGTCATTTTCACACATTCACACAGATGGTCATTTTAGCCAACTAATGTTGTATAACCAAGTTGCTTTTAGCATCATCACTGTTCTCAGATGCACTGACAAAAACTCATAATATTATCACAAAACACACACACACACACACACACACAAACCTGATTATTCCTGAAGTTCCTGTAAGAGAGGCTGTGAGGGTAATAGAGAGACAGGTGTGTGTTATAGGAGTTTTCCCCTTTGTTCTCCACCACCAGTGTCACGTTTAAGTCCTGTGCAACACCAACATACAGGAGTGTGGTCCTAGCAGACACAGAAGCACAGGTACAAACACACAAAGAGAATGTTTCTCAAAGCTGAGGAATCATAGCCTGACAAGCCAGACTATCTCATAAAATGTATAGTCTGGCCACGAGTGACGAGTGATAGACCCTCTGGTAAGACGGCTACAAACAAGCAACTAACAAGCTGATTCAAACAACGCTAAGCCCGCTCAATGATTCCCTGTCCAGATAGAATGGCTAGACACCTCAATGTCTGAAGACAACCTAGAGCGCTGTGAGTGGATACACAGCTCAGACACCACCAATGTCTGAGTACAACCTATGGCTGATAGCTAGACATTCTCCCTGAGTAAATTCAATTTGCTACCACTAGAATTCTAGGGTAGAGAAAGCATGCTTGGTAGGCTGCTTTTCCGAGTATTCCACGTCATGGTCTGTCGCCAAGCACTGTTCCAATGTCAAGGATACTTCTAAATTCTATCGTGGACAGAGTCCTTTATTTGTGGATTTTTCAAGGATGCACTGATGGAAACTCATCTTTGTAGTGTTCGACTTCTAAGGCTAGCGTTCTACCTAGGAAGCATTCTCAACATTGAGAAACAATCATTTATGTCAGTCAGTCTAAATGTGGCTTGCATCTCTCAACCGGCCCTGTCATAGCAAAAAGAGGTGAGCTGAGCTGTAGCCACAGAGCTAACCAACTTTGTTGAACACATAGGTCAATACTTTCACTTTTGAGGTCATACCGGTCAGAAACAAGATCTGATCTTCTATTTCCTCCTCATCGTGTTCACCAATTTCTATGTTGTTGCAAAGCACTGCTATGAAGCATCAAAGTAACATGTGGCCCATACTGGAGAAAGATGTCGACTACACCAGTGTGAAATATGGCCAAAACTTCAGCCAGATGTGGATTATCAGTAACATGTAACAGTAACGTGTGGTCCATGCTACAGCCGAATGAGACTTCTTTTGTCTCAATTGATGTTGATAAAATGCAATTTTACAAACATAGTTATAACATTATATCCAGACTAGGAGAGAAGTGGTCTGTTTTGGATGAATAGAACACTCTTTGGCCACAATTGAGCTTTATAGCTGATTGTTTGAACTATACAGTTCAAATTTATCCATTGCATTTGTTTGTGGCAATTTCTGTTGAAGATGTGCGATTGTGTGTATATGAACACAACCATGTCTGATATTCATGATAGTTATGTGGTCATTAGAGATGGGCTGCCTGGGACCCCTGTACAGACCCATTTCCAGACTGGGACTTTTTGCCCAAATGTAAGCTTAGGACCCTCCCCATAGCATTTGCCATGGAATTTCATTTCAACTAATCCTCTATGGAGTAAATTATGTTATAATGTGGTTAATTTCATTTTTGTGCTGTGGCATTGGAAATAGCCTACATTTGGAAACCTCTAATTTTATCCAAGCCATTTTACTTTCAGTTCCTCCTGGCCTCTTCATTGTACACATTTAATAGTATAAAAACATTATTATTGCTGGTGTTATTGTTATTAATGTATAATCAAACTGACCCTGTGAAGTTGAAGTCCACTTGCAGGTTGTCCACACAGATTTTGTCTAATCCACAGTCAATCTCAAAGTCTAACTGTAGGAACAGGAGCAAAATAAAAATGTTCATTTCCTTTATTTACTGTACATTTATGCACTTAGCGGACACTTTTATACAGAGCTGCCAACAAAAAGATGAAAAACTGTCAAACTACAACACAATACAAATAAATACCTCACTAGGAGTGCATATAATCACAATCACAACACTTGTCAATGTCTATGTACCAGAGTCACATTAAGTTAGCCACCTCAAACTAGCTTTGTAGAGGGCAGATAGGTCAAACTGAGTTTACTGTAGTAGGCCTCTGCCACATTATCATATGTTTATCTACCTCTGGGCCACTAAATGGCACAAAGCCCATATTCAACAGGTCAGCAAATATGTGTGACAGCAGTTTGCTCAGGAAAACCACATCATGAGCCACACAGCCTTGCTAGTTTCTGTACATGTAAAAAAGCATTTTTCCTGTGAATGTATATGTACTGTTTGCAGGATATAGTATCTACTGTATACAGACAGACAGACAGACAGATAGATAGATAGAGATACTTCATTTACACATTAGGAAATTAAGCTATACACACAAACATATATTGGTCATACCAACAAAGATCTATTGTTAGTGCTAGATGTCATTTTTCTGCAGTGACGGACAATCATGTTTTCCACCTTTGTAATTTGCTCACAAAATCTTGCGTTGTCTGGAGGATTACCTTCAGTAAAATTATTTTCAAGTTCTCTTTATTACTGTAGTGGAAAAGTTGTAGTTTAAACCCCATTTGGTCGGAATCGCATGTTCGGTTTACTGTAAGAGACATGAGTTACCCAATTTCTTGCTAAGGAATGTGGTTATCTGAAGAGCTGGTGTTCTTTTGCAACCAGGCAGGCAATATGGTGTTGATATGAAGATTTGAAGGATAACCTTAGACCACAGGGTAAAATGCAATAAAGAGTATGTGGTTACAGAAGAAAGAAAGAAAGAAAGAAAGAAAGAAAGAAAGAAAAGTTTTAGTTTCAGTTTACTGGTGTAGCCGACTTTCTTTCTTTCTCCCTAACCTCAGACTACATGCAGTGCATGGGATCCTACAGTTCAGTTAGAAATCCACTTTGTTAGGCAATGTGCTTGACAAGCTTGAATGATGTATGTTTCTGGGGAGGGGGATTTATATGGTAATCTCAGGGTCAAACTGGTTATTTGGCTCTACTATTTGTGGGAGTCTGTAACTGTATCCCTGGCATCGAGAATAAAGACTGCAGTAGTCCACCAAAGAGTTACACACTCAACATGTGATCTGAAATAAGCACTGGAGTCACTGGATAGTATTGGTCGCAGGTTATCTTTTTCAGACACAGGAAGTCCATGAAAAGAAAAGGCCAACCTGTTGGCTATGGGGTTCAACGCATCCTCTGGGCAACCCTTTAATGTCATAGAGAGGGAGGGAGGGATGGAGAGACAGAGAGAGAGAGAGAGAGAGAGAGAGAGAGAGAGAGAGAGAGAGAGAGAGAGAGAGAGAGAGATGCCACAGGTGGTTATGCTGAAGCTGAACATGGCATGGCAGTTATTTGAATGTCACCCACAAGAGGTTGCTGTTTCTAAATTTTAAATATGTGTGCCAAATCTGCCAATATCATGGAACTTACATCTATTGAAAAGCTATGATCAAAGCACCTCTTTTGCAATGTTGCTGTGATGGAGTTATTTGTAGCACGCTGGTTTGACGCAAAGGCAGCCCGGAATGATTGCCCGCACATAATCCAGTGTGAACTCATAGTCCAATTTAGCTTTTACATCTAGATGAGAGGGCCAAAATAAACAGTAATAAGTTATTCAATAAACATGAAGTCAGAAACAAACAAACAGCAAATTCATAGAAATATTTATATCTAATTTATTTATGTAAATATATATAATTCAGCTCGAAACCAACTGCTCAAGGGGCTAGAAAAACACTTCTGTTTTCTTTCATCTTTTTTTAGTGCAAAACAAAGAACTGAAACCCAGAAGTGGATTACGGGGGATATCCCAGAAATATAAATATTGTGCTTCTGAGAAAGAGAGGCTGTAGCCGTAAGATCTGTCTGTGTCGTGCAAGTGACCTGTGCTTCCTGACGTGACCTTTTGACATGAGGAAGCACACAGTGGCATTGACGATCAGTGCCATGGAACAGTTTGCTACGCTGGTGGGGATTTTGGTAGGACTGTAAATGACTTCAGTTTGCATGGACACAACAGGTCTAGACCTGGAGACAGTACATCAGACAAACAAAGAGAGAGTGAAAGGGAGAGATAAAGACAGAGAGAGACAGAGAGCGAGAGGCAGAGAGAGAGAAAGAGAGAAGGATAGTCAGTTAATTCCATGAATACCCTTGCCCTAATGGTCTTCCTTTTGTAATGATATTGTACTTTTTTGGCTTGTGTGTGTGTGTGTGTGTGTGTGTGTGTGTGTGTGTGTGCGCGCACGTGTGTTTGTGTTTGTGTGTGTGTGTGTGGCTGTCATGTGTAATAATATGAACCTGAGCAGCAGAACAGTTCCTTTGGACCCGACTGCATTGTCAGGCAGCCCGTCTCCACTCTGTTCCAAAGCAGACTGGGCCACAGTCAGCCCAAAGAACTGCAGACCGGACCGCACAGAAGAACCTGAGATATGCTGTAACAGAAGTGAGAATAATTTATCATTCATTCATCAATCATTAAGTTTTTACTGAAACTATTATTAATGATCTGAAAATTCAGCACCTGTGAGTGTGTGGGGTTGATTCCTCCTCTCCTCCCGTTGAAGATGTAGACGGTGCCCTGTCCGTTATCCTCCAGAGGAGCTCCCACGGCCACGTCCCTGATCCCATCCCCGTTCAGATCAGCCAGGCTGGCCAGAGACGAGCCAAACCTCCCCCTCTGACCCTCCATGCCCCGCAGGGACACACCAATGGGAAACACCATAGTGTGAGAATATTGCATGAAAAAACAATGAGCCTTCCTATGAGGTTTCGCTTCAAACAGAATTGTAACCACAAAGGATTTGGTTGTTGAATTGTAACAAGGCTGCATTCTATTAGGCTTATTGTATTTAAAGGTATAATCCGGCGTGAATCAACACCTAGCCCTGCTGTTTTATACTGCTAAGTGCTACTGAAAGCCACCTCAATGATAAAATTTTGTGCATCGTAGAGTAAGTTTGCGAAACGGCAGCTGACACGTAAGTGAATGAGGCATGTCAAAAACGAAACCTAATCGATTTGCTTTCGTTTTGAAATGTCCTATTCTGTTAACGTTAGCTGCCGTTTCGCTATCTCAGTCTGCTTTGCATGAAATCCAGTGATTGAGGTGGCTAACAATAGCGCTTGACACTACAAAACAGTAGGACTACGTGTTGATTCACGCCGGCTTTCTCCTTTAAATATGACCCACTTTTGTCCTTTCTTATTATTTGGTCTGCTGTAGGCTACAGCATCTGAATCAAAAAGTCATATTCTGTTAGTCTTCTTGATTGCATTGCACTTTTGAGCAATGGAAATATCTTAAGTCAAATGTGATTAAATGGGTAGTTTGATATATGGATGGATTGCTATTAGAGATGCACCAATATGGAATTTTAGGGCTGATAACAATAAGTAAGTAAGTAAGTAAGTATGCCTTTAATTATCCCACCATGGGGAAATTCATTTGTTGCAGCAGTAACATACAGATTGTGCAAAGACAGTAGACAGTATACATACAACAACACAGGACCAGGAGGTTAAAAAGTATATGTAGGATAGATAAAAAAAACAGATGTTAAGGAAAATAGAAATAGAAATGTCTCTGTTAAAACAACAAGTACATTAGTAAAAGTGAAAGTGCATTTGTAAAAAGTGCATTAGCAGCTTCATAAAAAGGAGGAGAGGGTGCTAGGACAATAATAAATAAGTAACTTAAAAAGTTAAAAAGATAAAAAGACCATCACCACCACCACCACCACCACCATCATCATCATCATCATCATCATCATCATCCCCAAGGCTACCGCAGGGACTTGGTGTTATTATATAGTCTGACTGCAGAGGGAAGAAAGGCCCTGCGGTACCTCTCTGTTCTGCAGTTTGGATGGAGGAGTCTACTGCTCAGTGGGCTCAGCAGGGCTGCCACTGTTCCGTGCAGGGGGTGGATGGTGTTAGCCAGGATTGCTGACAATTTCGTCGTCATCCTCCTGTCCCCCACCACTTCCACAGTGTCAAGGCTGCAGCCCAGGACAGAGCCAGCCTTCCTCACCAGTTTGTTGAGTTTCTTTGCCTCAGCTGCTGTGATGCTGCTGCCCCAGCACACCACCCCATAGAGCACAACAGAGGAGACCACAGAGTCGTAGAAGGTCCTCAGTAGGTTTTGTTGAACCCCAAAGGACCTCAGTCTCCGCAACAGGTGGAGTCTACTCTGGCCTTTCTTGTAGAGAGCCTGGGTGTTGACAGTCCAGTCTAATTTTTTATTGAGGTGAACTCCAAGGTATTTGTACGTGTCCACAATGTCTATATCAATACCCTGGATGTTTACTGGTAAGAGAGGGGATTGTGTTTTGCGCCGGCGGAAATCCACAACTAGTTCTTTGGTTTTCCCAGCATTTATCTGGAGGTGATTCAGTTGACACCATACCACAAAGTTCTTGTTCAGGTCCCTGAACTAACTGAAATAACTGATAATTATTGGTTAATTGAGGCCAATACGATACCTCAAAAATATTGGCCGAAGAATTATCGGCTGAAATTCCGATATCATTATAATAACAATATTTTATTTTTGCACTTATCAACCACTTTTTTGTTCCGTATTTTTGAGGCTCAGGGAGAAAAAAATGTAGGATCAGAGAAAAAAGTGCTATGAAGTTGCTATGAAGATATGCTGCGTTATTTTGAATGAGAAATGTAATGGCTGAAGCAAAACAGTCTCCGTCATCCGTTCCTTAATTTGACTTCTGAAGTTGGCAACCCTTGCCGCTTGTTAGGTGCTGTTGAGGGCAAAAAATACTATCAGGCAATAACTTTTAATCAAGTTAGAGATGGCATTAATCATGGGTATCTGCTGGGTATTTCTGCCATTCATACCTTGCGTTACTGTGCTGGATCACTCTGTAGCCAAAGCCCTCTGCTGAGTCATTGAAGTGTCTCCAAGATGTGTACTCAAGATTGAAACATGCCATCATTTGAAAGGCTGTTCATACAACATTTTGCAAAGTGATAAAACAATAATGAGTCTCACCAGACCAAATAAATTGTATAATTAGGTATTTTTATGCTAAATAATAGGCAAATAATTAATATACTGTAGGTCTACAATATCATTTTATAAATTATGTTGATGATGTTATAATATCAACAATTTACCTGAAAATAAGCCCAGGAAGCCAGAGATTAGCATGGAAGGCATTCTTCTCCTTCCTCTTCGGGTTCATGAGAATTGTGAGATGTGGCACATGGGTGCAGCTCAGTGGGTTATATATGGTAGAAACAGGGGGACGAGGGAATGAAAACCAGAGAGAGAGAGAGAGAGAGAGAGAGAGAGAGAGAGAGAGAGAGAGAAATACCACACAAACCTCACCCACTTTTTTCAATTTAATCTGTCCTCCACAGATTCAGTTCTGTGGAATTGTATGAAGTTGTTTCAGTGAGGCCTGCACACCATAACCAGCTTTTCTTTTAAGAGTGCTTTGTTAATATATGCAGTACAGTATGTAGGCCCTACTGTATTTAAACTAGTGCTGTCAAATAAATAAAAAAATTATCTGATTAATCACAAAATTTTACAATGATTAATCATGATTAATCACTTTAATCGCAACTCATTTCCTCCAGTAAGAATTTGGATGCTAGGGTATGTTGGATCCTTATATTGCCCTTTAAAGGCCCTGATACTAAATAGTTGGCTTTGTTCGTCTCAAATGGGGCAATTCACACCTGTCCTCTACCCCAAGGATTCTGCAAACATGTTGATGGACAGTCAGGAGCTAGGTCATAATCTTTGCATAGTTTAACTTGATAGTCGAGCCATTTTCTATCTGAAATTCAACATAATACATCCCATGAAAGTGGAGCCATATCCATCAGGATTAATTTGAGTTAAAAAAATTTAATCAGAGTTAAATTGTTTGGATTAGTCATGTGATTAATCAGTTAATTTTGCCAGCACTAATTTAAACAAATAAGGGTTAAATCAAGAATTATGTGTGCAGTGTCAATGATAAACTGACTATGTGTGCTGCTATGGACAAATTCACTTTTAACACTGCCATCTAGAATCCTATAATATGCAGATATCATTGAGATTAATAGTGGAATCAAGTTGTAAATTGAAAGTCTTTTCCTCCAATAGCATGCAGAAGTGACATGTTTGACATTTTACCTTTTCATTACCTTTGGAAATAACCAGACCATAAAATTTGATGCAGAGGAAACATGTTGTTTGAGTGGGCGGGTATGGATCTATATAGGAATTGTTTTAAGTCAGCATAATCTGCCTATTTGATGTTATGGATATCTCCACGGTTTTTGTACAAGCGGCTAATATTGTCAGTCCACATAACCTCCCAGAGGCTCAGTTATCTCCAACAATAGAAAACATTTGCTTCAAGAACTTTGACTTTGTTTTTCCCCAAAGTGCAGCCTGTACTCTCAGATGTTCTTATTAATGGTGTCTTTTAAGTCAGCATTTCTGCTCACCTAAAAAAACAGAAGTCAACTACAAAAGGGAAGGTCTGTGGGGGGAATTTGGGATAAGAGAGATACTGTGTCTTATCATTTCAACACAAATATACTGGGGATAAATTCTTGGGTAAAGTATCAGATCACTGTGCTGTATTATCTGCTGTTGACCCATTGGTACTGTGGATACAGCAACACTTCTGCATTTGAATCCAGTGCCAGCTCACATTCACACATCAAATAAGATTGACCATAACAGCATTACTCAGACGTGTCTTCAACTTGCTATACTACATTGATCCAATATGTTGTGCACATTGTTGCATTTTAACATAATTTCAAGCCTTATAGTGTAAATTGTTACTGTGTAGGCTATTTCTATCAGATGAACTTTGCTGTTTGCTGCCATGCAGTAAGTAATAGGGTGGCCACATTGCTATCATCAAAAAGGAGGACACTTTTGCGGGGCCCGGGGGGGGTGGGGGGGGTTGATGGTAGGAAACAACGAGTGTGTGTTAACAGTATTTGTTTTTATTGACAACATCAAAATATTGTCTTTTAAAGTGCAAAGTGCCAATATAATAGAATAACATTTGCGGACTGGAGAGTCTTCATCTCTCTCTCTCTCTGTGTGTGTGTGTGTGTGCAGCAGTCCACCTTTTCACAACATCAAAATAACATATAACAGAATAACATTTTTGGACTTGAGAGTCTTCATCTGTGTGTCTGTGTGTGTGTGTGTGTGTGTGTGTGTGTGTGTGTGTGTGTGTGTGTGTGTGTGTGTGTGTGTGTGTGTGTGTGTGTGTGTGTGTTTGTGTGCAGCAGTCCACCTTTTCACAACATCAAAATAACATATAACAGAATAACATTTGTGGACTTCAAAAATGGTTAAAAACTTCTCTTGAGTCTTCATCTCTCTATCTGTGTGTGTGTGTGTGTGTGTGTGTGTGTGTGTGTGTGTGTGTGTGTGTGTTATTTGTTTGATTGTATGTGTGGATGGGTGTGGCTGTGTGTGTGGGTGTGCAGCAGTCCACCTGTATCTAAGTAAACTGTAGCAGCTCAGGAGAAAACAGCAGCACCTCTGTCACCTCCGACCTCCAAGCCCCTTCTGCCCCTGAGCCTGTCCATCTCCTGCAGGGAGTAGTCCAAATAACAATATCATTATTATCTCTCACAATTCTTAGAGGAAAATATTTTGCTAAATGATATACTGCAAACAATATCAAATGGATTCCAGTAGCTCAACATTATATATATAGATATTGTAACGCATATTGGCTCTCACATGAGCTACAAAAGGGAGTTCCACGACAAAAGTAGCAAAATATAAGATATTTATTAAAGTAAGTATAGAAAAGTCAGTGTAGTGAATAAAAGAAAGGTGTAGTGCAAGTGTATGTCTAGGGATATGTATCAAAGGAAACAAAAAGACGACGTCAAGAGGAGAGGGAGCCCGCCTGCCTTCTGAACCCAGGCCTTCTTATACCGGTCATCAAGGGTTATGGCAAACACCTGTGCGTCTCGGCAAACCTGATTCATAGATAGACAGACAACCATGAGCTCCAGGGGGCGGGGCTAGTGAAGACCCAGGCTGGGTCGTAACACCCCCCCTCTTAAGACAGACGTCCACATAGTGAGACGTCTGACCAGAGTAAACAAACAAAAACATTTTTCTTCTTTTCAATAAAAATCATTTTTAGGGCTTAAAGGTCAATGACCCATCAACTATCACCAACCACCACCACTGTAATGAGTAAGCTTAAAGTAAACACCACCAATCCACCAGTCAAATATATCCCACTAATCCCCCCCATTCCCCAAACCTCCACATCCAGTACCAGCAATTCCCGGTGCCTGGAAAAGCATATTAAGGATAGACTAGAGAGGAGACATAGGAGAAGGAGAAGATGAATGAAACAATGACAAAAGGACACGACAGACTTCATTCTCATCATCCAGGACATGGAACACAAATGCAATGACTTTCGAGCTGAAATATGTCTGGTATGGTCACCTTGCTAGCCTTTAGGTAATCAGTGCAATACCTGGAAAGACCACCAGGCTTACCTTCGGGCAAACAAGGTGAGAGCTCATTGGTATATGATGGCTTAGCCAAACCATGACTTAGCAAATACTGTACCACAATGTTCAAAAACTTCTGTGGTAAAAACGGAGACTCATTCTCACCAATACATGTGGATGTGCCTGAAAAGACATTAACGGACATGATTACTGACTTCAATTCATTTACGCACTGTACCAAACGATGACACAACTTAACCAAATTGGCCAACGTTTCTGAGTTCTTAGACCCCTGTGGCAGGACTGCGTCGTCAGGACCAAATGCATCCCCATCACCTGCCACCTGCTGAGACACACTGGACACTTCTTGCACTGTAGCTGGCTTCACTTGGTCACCAGCACCAGTACTAAAAAATGAACATGGCTCAAGAAAGTTAAGACACAATTGAGTAGACTTTCTGTGATCTGGCATTGACAACAAATAATCATGCTCAGTCACCTGATGCATAATGGAAGAGAAACCAGCAAATTTCTCACACAACGGTGACCCAGGTATTGGAAAAGGTGCAGCCAAAACCTGGTCACCAGGACTGAAAGTTCTTTCCACCACCCATTGATCAAAGCTCTTTTCGACCTTACCCTGGGCCTCGGTGAAGTTCTTAACTGCCAGCCTCCTGGCCAAAAACTCCTTGTGTCTAAAACCAACACTTTCAATAACATTAGTTGAAGATGAAGACTGCTCCAAAACATTTGTAAAAACGGACAATGGACTACAAACATGTGCAAATACAAAATCACCAAAACTCAAATCAGTGCTGTCCTGTACCACTTCCCGTGCTGCCATAAACAGCCACTGAAGTCCCTCCTCCCATTCTATGTCCAACGCAACACAATAAGAGCACAAATATTTCAATGTTGACTGAAAACACTCAAGAGCATCTTTAGTATGTGTGCTACTTAACTGTGGCTTAACATGGAGCCGTTTTAACACTCCTTTAAACATCTTTGATGTGAAATTACCTCTGGGATGTCTTTGGACAACTCTGGGACTGCCAAAACTAGAAGTGAACTGAGAAAGTGCGTTAACAACAGATCTTGTGCTTATAGTTTGCAGTGGATAAGCCGCCGAATACTGTGTGGCCTGACACATCA
Organism: Sardinella longiceps; assembly: GCA_027497455.2. Taxonomy (NCBI): domain Eukaryota; kingdom Metazoa; phylum Chordata; class Actinopteri; order Clupeiformes; family Clupeidae; genus Sardinella; species Sardinella longiceps. The sequence continues at coordinate 1,057,881 of JAODXP020000015.1, forward strand.
CCATTAATAAATATGCACACCCTGATCTTGATGGCGGCAATGGATCTACCCAGTCAATTATCAGATGTTCAAACGGCCCTCCCCCTACTGGAATAGAACACAATGGGGCCGGTTTAATTGACTGACTTGGCTTACACGAACACACATCACATGTCTTTATGAAAGCAGCCACATCACGTTTCACTCTAGGCCAGTTAAAATTCTCCAACAGCCGGCGATATGTTTTCTGGACACCAAAGTGCCTTGACTCATCAACATGGGCTGTTTGCAACACCAAATCACGATACTTCTTTGGCATGACCACCTGTAACACAGGATCTTTAAAACCACCTTCATAAGGCGTCCATTTACGCACCAGCAAACCATCAACAATAAAGTAACCACTAGCTGCACTTCTCACATCACCCTCAGTCCCAGCTGTAGTAAATAACTCCACCAGGTCAGGATCTTCTTTCTGCGCTGCAAGCACATCAACATGGGACAAAGAGGAAGGCAACACGGGTACAACAGGACAAGTAAATTCATCAGTTATCTGCTCTTCTTGAGCACAACACACTGCTTGAGTCACATCACATTCGCTAAAATCATCTGGAAATTCATTTGTACAGTTATCAGACTCTTTTGACAAAACTGGAACATTTCTGACCTCAGGGGGAGGAGACACACCCGCCCAGACGTCCTTGCCTGCAAGATTATTACCCATAATCACGTGCACTCCTTCAACAGGTAATGCAGGACGGACTGCCATGACCACCTCACCCTTCACCAAATCAGAATCAATCATTATCTTATGTAGCGGAACAGATATAGGCTGCATCCCAATCCCACGAATTAAGACACAGCTCTTGGTGTCTGACACATCAGAAAAAGGCAAAACTGATTGCAATATAAATGACTCACTGGCGCCTGTATCGCGCAACACTCTTATGGGTTTCTTATCAGACCTACCCACCAATGAAACATAGCCATTAGTAATGAATGGACTGAACCCCTCACATTCACATTCATTAGAAATGTTAACATTCTTCTGCTGCTCCTCTACAGGAGGACCAGCCCTCTCACTGCCAGACCAGACCCATCTGCAGAGGCATGGCATACATTGACGGCAAAGGTGCTGGCGGTGAATCGTTCCCCACTAGTGACCACGCGCACTGAGAGGTTCACCCTAGCAGACTTACTACCAGGCCCATCGGTAGAGCACTACAGCGAATGGCTTACATGATGTTGCTGGAGAAGAGCTCGCTCCAGCAGTGAACCATCGCTCACTGAAAGATTGACCCTACCAGACTATATAACGGTGTTTATCGTCGTAACGCAGGACAATCTGTTTACCAACTTGTGCCCTTTCCATACAATAACAGCAACTGCTCTCACCAGCTTTGTTTATGGCCACCTGCTCTTGTACTGAAACCATGAAAGCGTTATCGAGCGCGAATCTGCTCATGTCTGAAACTGCTAGATGCAACTCTCGCGTCTGACAACCCTGTTGTGAGTCCTCATGCTTGAAACAAGCTGAGGTTAGCGACATTCACTGTGGTGATTCAATGAAGTTGGCTCAGTTAGCAAGCTAATCGACGCTAGCAAACATCATCTAAATTGTCATACGAGACTTATCGCGTTTCGGAGGGGTGTCAAGTTCAAAATTCACATCGGACCATCTGACCATCATTACTACCTTCAGGCATTGCCCTCAAAAATGTGTCTGGCTCCTTGTAGATGGTGCTCAGTGTAACTTGTAGCTTAGCATGCCATTGACTCCTTCACTAATTTAGGGTTTGTTTTCCCCCACATGGGGGACACGAGGAGCTGATTTTATGGGCGTGTCCGGACTTGCCGTCTGTATCTATGGCAACATTGAGGCAAAGTGGTTTTGACTTCTGTTTGTTAATGTGATGACGGGTTTGTTCTGTTCTGTTTTTCCTTTTTGTTTTGGTTCGTTCCTCGTTTGTGTGCCACTTTGGAAAACCAATAAAAAAGGTGAATCACAACAAAACGAAAAGAAAAAAGAAACATTGAGGCAAAGTGCTTGCTGGCGGTGAAATCTTTTCTCCACTGGGACCACACCCACTGACAAGGTTCACCCTACACAGACTTACTACCAGGCCCATCGGTAGAGGCACAACAGCAGTTGGCTTAATGATGTTGCTGGAGGAGAACTCCCTCCAGCGGGAACCACACTCACTGAAAGATTTCCCCTACCAGACTTATAACGAGTGTTTATCGCGTAACGCAGGACAATCTTTTCTTCCAATGGCCCTTTTCCATACAATAACGGCAACTGCTACTCACCAGCTTTATTTTGGCCACCCTGCTCTTGTCTGAAACCATTAAAGCGTTTCTGGGCGAGAATCATCATGTTCTGAAACTTCTAGGTGAACCCTCGCGTCTGAAACCCTGTTGTGAGTCCTCATGCCTGAAATGCTGAGGTGAACCCTCACGACTGAAATTCCGAGGAGATCCCTCACGATGGAAACTCCTCGGCGCAGGATCTCTAAATTTACTCTTATGGGTTAATACGAACTCATCCGCTAAAACCCCAGCTTCTGCCGCCGTTTTAATTTTATGTTCGTTAATGTATGTAGCCAGTCTGTCAGGAATTACGTCTTTGAACTGCTCTAATACAATCAAGTTGCATAGCTCATCCAACGTCTTCACCCCTTCAGCTGTACGCCACCGCATAAACAAACTATTCAGCTCACGGGCAAGTTCAGTATGTGTTTGTCTTTCCCCTTTTTTCCAATTTCTGAACCTCTGTCTGTAAGCTTCGGGTACAAGCTCAAAAGCCCTTAAAATAGCATCTTTAACCGCTTCATAATTTTTCCTTTCCGACGCACTAAGCGCAATGAAGGCCTCCTGAGCGCGCCCTGTTATCACAGCCTGCAACAGCAATGTTCTTTCAGAGTCTCCCCAACCCCGCTCATCAGCAACATTTTCAAACAAAGCAAAAAATATATCGGGGTCGCGTTCATTGAATTTGGGTAAAAATTTAATCATGCCTGATAAGTTTGTCTCAGACGTTGATTGCGAAGGCAAATTAGCTGTACCCCCAGCAACCCATTTACCTGCCCCAATCAACCGAAGTCTCTCTGATTCATGTTCTAATTTGGTGCGCTCAATTTCAGTCTCTTTTTCCAATTCACGCTGTCTTACTTTTAATCGCTCATATTCCAAAAGACGCTCTTTTTTCCTTTTTGTTGCTCAAAAGTTAAATGAACAGCCTGAGGCTCTTACTCTTTTACACACCACAATGGACTTTCTAGTTGTAGCGCATGAAGCATCTTGCTACAAATCCATTAAAAATCTTTGCTACAGGATTTGCGGCTCATGTGTCCTGTACGGAGAAGTTCATGGCCTTTTCTCTGGAGAGATCTTCCTCCATTGGGCTTCATGAAGACCACCTGAGGCTCAATGACCCCAACTGCACCCTCCACATAAATGGCACCCACGTTTTGGCCAACATATCACTCACCACCTGTGGGACCATGATGGAGGTGAGAAACATCTCGTTGTCACTGTCTTATTTTACCACAGGTTGAATAACCGTTTGCCCTGCATGAGCATCTCTCTCTGTTTATTGGTCTCTATTAAAGGACGATGGAGATTATCTCATTTTCAAGAATGCAGTGGTGTCATTTGATAAAGCCACTGACATCATCACAACGAGAGATGATGTGGAGATTGAGTTCTTCTGCAAGTACCCCAAAAAGAGTCAATTGACTGCAAAGTTTGATGTTCACCGACCCCCACTGTCGTTTGTCCAGAAAGGCTTTGGTACGTTCACCTACCAGTTTGAGTTTTTCCAGTCAGCTCAGTTTAACCAGATGATGGACCCAAACACCTACCCCCTGAGGTTCAACCTAGGAGACATGATGTACATGCAGATTGAAGCTATCTCCTCTGTCCCAAACACGGAGCTGTTTGCCGAGTCCTGCACTGCTGCCCCCAGTGACAACCCTAATGAGCCTCACTCCTATAAAATCATTGAAAATGGGTAAGGCCTGCTTTGACGTTCATGTAAAATATTTAAATAGCAACTACAACAAAAAGTAAACTATATATTTTCATTTTTTTATTACCTCTCCATCTAAAGATGCAAAGTGGATGAGACTGTACAAATCTACTCCAGCCACCAGTCCAAAGTCCAACTGGGAATGAAGGCCTTCAAGTTCATTGGGATGTATGACCAGGTGAAGATATGAGCTCACTGGCCATGTTCATTTCTGATCAGCAAAGTCTGGCTCCAAAGTCATGACCAGTCTAAGTGTCGGGAGGGAATTAATTAGTGGGTTAGGTTTTAATCAGTTTGTGGTTTTGCAGACTAACCTTCAGGTCTCTTCTGAAGGATTCATTGTTCTATTTTCCAATTTTGAGGGGAATGAATGTGATATCACTGGGTGTATTTTGGGTCTTTGGTATTTTTGCCCTCAATGGGGTCTTCAAGGCGCTACCCCCCTAAATGTGAGTAAATTTGGTTAGGACTATGGGGATTTAAGGTTAGGGTTAAGGTTGTGTCTTCCAGTCACTGCTGCCTGGAAGGTGCCATTGAGGGCAAAAAAAACACCATTGAGTGTCTGTAAGGTGCAAAGTGTCTGTCTGATGAAGGGCATGCTGCCTGAAACATTACATTAAATTAAGGTAATGGGAGCTTGATGTGCAGACTTTATTTTCAGTTTTCATGTCTGTAAGGTGCCTCTATGTTTGTGTGCAGGTGTTTATCACCTGCTCGGTCATCCTGTGTAAGGCTGGGGAGGCTGGCAGCAGCTGCTCCCAGGGCTGCACCAACAGCTCCAACTCAGGACACAGTATCAGCAAGAGAGAGGCTCCTTTCCAGACTGCCAAACACTACATTTCCCAGGGTCCTCTACGCCTTAACCGGGGCATGGCTGACATAGGTACTGTATCACTCTATAGAAAAGTCTGCTAAGAAACTGCACAAGGCTAACTCAAAACAACCCTTAATGGAATAAGAAATTAACCTCAGTTGTTCCTCTGTTTTGCAGTTGCCCAACCCATCGGTGCAAATAAGAACTTTGTTGTTGTTGGGGGTCTCCTTGCAGCTGTTGCTATGGTGTGTGGAGCACTGATCTACAGAACTGGAAAGTCAAAAATCAAATATGTGAGAGTTCCAACATCTGAGCCAGTCAGAGTTCATTAACCAAATAGTGGATAACTTTTTATGGCTTCTCTAGATATCAGAGTATGTGAGCGGAGCGGAGTGGGGAGCGAGCGAGGAGCGGAGCGTGCAAAATTTAGTCGGAGCGTGGAGCGGAGTTTTATCCAAAGGCCGGAGCGAACACAATGAGCCGCTCCAGTTTCGCTCCGGTACCGCTCACACCACCACGAGTCTCGAACATGCAAAAATTCACCCAGAAATTCCCTGTGTCCTCAAAAATTAAGAAAACTTAAGCCTCAAAAGTAATTCTGTATGTTATCATGGGAGCTAGGAATAATACTGTCCCAATAGGCCACCTGCACTAACAGGTGCAAACGCGTTCTCTTTCATTTTGCACAGACGTGCGCATTGATGACTTCTGGTGCTTCTTAAAGTTGAACAAATACGTGCTTTTGTTTAATATAGCCTACAGTAGCGAGTAGGCTGCCTACTTCCATATAGTTAATGTCAATAATTTTGTGTAGGCTATGGTTTCTACTTCATTGCAAAATGGGCCAGTCTTGCACACTTCCTCGTTCTATAGTTAACCATATCAATGCATTACATTGAATCATCTTAATTAAAATGTTTTGGGCAGTAGCCTAAATATTCTTTGCATTATGTTCTTGTTGCATTTGCAATGGATGCATTGTACAAATTTGCTAGCTAAGCAATATCCTCATAATCTTTGATTCTCTAACATGAAAATATTAATAAATCCGTCAATGATTCTCAGGCGTCTTCAATCTTTATCGCGCTGGTGAGGAGGAAACATTGGAACTTTAATGATATTATAGCCTATAATTCAGCTTAAGTATGGAGCCTAAATATGGTTATGATTTTTATAATTTTCATGTAGGCGACAGTAGTTTTCTATTCATGCACTTATGGGCTGCGCTTCATGATCTTCAGAAATGATCTTAAAAATAACGCTGCGTCCGTCAATAATCTCTGACCCGCGCCTGGATGGAATTCGTGGTGATACCACTTCAGTAAGCCATTATACCTATTTTAATTTAGAGACAATCATGCAGTGGATTATGCACGTACACATATCCTACCACACTGCAATCGAGGCCCCACCACAGTCCAGAAGTGAAGCGGATTGTTTTCGCACGTCACACAATAAACCCATAGATAGTTACGCAGAAACTGACAACTTTATAAAAGTTGAGCGAGCGAGGAGCGATTTTACCGGAGCGGGATAAAATTTTAGGTGAGCGGTGAGCGAAATTGAGCGTAGCGTTCTGATGTGACCTTGAGCGCTGGAGCGGAGAGACGGAACACATACTTGAGCGGGGAGTGGATTTTTTTTGCGCTCAGCTCCGCTCACATACTCTGCTAGATATTACAGGTACAATGTCATTCTTAACCTTAATCAGCAATAAAACACCAATTCAGTGGTAGGGATAAGTACTTGATGTTGAGATTTCTCCAGGAAAGTAAGGGATTTGATAAACTGGGTAATACTGGGTGCCTATACTGTTTTTCTCAGTTATTTGGTTTTATCTTGGATAGCTTATGCCATTATAGGATAATTGTTTTGGTGTTAATGATGCGAGATACACTTAGTTTTGATTCATGTGTTCTCTCATTAAAACTGGGATTGTTAATTAAATAATCAATTTACTAATTATACATTATTCATAATGATTGGAATTATGTTGGAATCAATATGCCTTGTCCTTTACATTAATTCTTACTGAATAAATATTATTTTCTCCACATTCATTTGTTGGAATTACTGGGTGTGAGTTAATTCATTACTATAACTTCACTGAAACAAGGGACAGTAGGATCATATATCTTCCATACCTTTTATCTAGTGTGTTCGTTGGATACTGTATGGAAGGCTGCTGAACTTTAGCCCAATATAAGGCTGTAGGTTAGATCACACGGGGTATATGATCTGTGACTATAGGTTAGAATAGGACAGTGTTGCTTTCAAACAATGAACGGGCCGCAACTGCTCTACCTAGATAAATGTTAGTCCACTTGCTGTAAGTCTTAGCCTAGCGCAGCCTACAAATTCAGTCATCATTAGGCCTACGATGTGTAAAATGTACACAAGTTGTTAAGGCTACAATGGCTAGTTTGCATAGGGCTAGCAATGGTTTATTATATGAATTTCAGATGCATAGATCTTTATAAGTTCAAGTTATACTATGAGTCAATTATTATATAGGCCTATTATATAGTAATGTGGTATCACATAACATTACTGACAAGAGATGTTTAAAAACAGTTATTACACAGCTCTTTTTTGGGAATTTTTATGGTTTTTCAATCACAAAATGCGGCCATTGGTAGAATTTCTTGAAGGACATTGGGCTAGTCCAATGAAATCTCTCAGCCCTCGGCCCTGCCGCCCCTCCCCTCACGTATTGAAGTTGACAATGTGACAGTTCCCTCACGCACCAGCACCACTTTTCTCAAGCTGTCTTTTCAACAATTTCGCTATAATATGAAGAATTCATTTTCACATTTACTCATGCAACTTGATTGCACCCTGCAAAATCCAAAAGTATCACAGTAAGCACAGCAAAGTCAGCTATTCTTGATAAACTTCCGCTGATGATGACATTGTCTCAGCAAATTTGTTCTGATACAGTATTAAACATTAAAGCACTTAAATAACAATACTTTTAAAGTTGGTGATATGCACAGAATGTGTAACCTAGTGTAAAAGCACTAGGCCAAGGTAAAAGCAAGGCACATACTTCTTCAAATGGTTCAGTGAAAACATTTCAGTTACAGGGCATTCACACTGCATCCGTCAGTTGACGGATCCCATTGACTTTGAATGGAGCTTTCGCGAAATGTATTGTGGGTCCGTCCGTCAAAACAGCTCCGTTGCGTCCGTCAAAAAGTTAAAACATGTTCAACTTTTTAGCTGGCGACGGATCCGTCAAACCAATCGGGATTGAGAGAATTGACTCCCCCTCCGTCAGACCCCTCCCCCGTCGTCCGTCAACGGACGGATGCAGTGTGAACGCACTGTAAAAGCTACAATTAACTAAAGATTATAGACTACAACTATATGTTTTTTTTTACAATGGCATATTGAAATAGGTCTAAATAAAAAAACATAAAATATACCCTAAATAAATATTTAGGCTTTAGGCAGAATGTTTACTGATAAATAGTAAATAATGATGCATCATCACTACTGAATCATTACTACTAAAATGGAACAGAATAACTTAGGGCAGAATTTCTTGAGTTCTCCTGTGCTGCCTTTAAGCCCATGCAAAAAAAAGCCACCTGATGCCAGTCCATTTGTCCATTACTTTTCACAGAATTCATTGGAGGTCATTATTTTGGGGCAACTGTACCTTGTCTTTCTCTAAATCACCTAAAATACGTGCATTCATATAGCACTGATTCTTGAAAATTTGGATAAAACATGTCCCACTAAGAAAAGTGCTAAATCTGTTGGAAATTAATAACATTTTCAGCAATAAATTGAGGGAAGTCATAATCAGGAGGTCCTTTACACATATGTAAGGTTTTTGTCATTGGATCGTTTTATTTTTTTTTATTAATTTGATGATTATATGCTAGCCACTGCCTACAAATTCACCTGTCCTCGGGTTGGGGGTTATCATTTCAAACTGATTAAAAAATAATAATAATAATAATGATTTAATTGAATAATACCTCTACTACATGAAAGAATACACAGTGGTAACTGATTTTCAATGATTTTACTATGTAAACTACTCAACTATTTAACTGTTCAACCATTCCAACTGTCAGTGGTCACAGAGAACTTAATAGGGGAGAATTAGCACTCCCCTTTTACATCCGGTGGTACTGCGCCTAGATGGCGCGCGCGAGTAAGTGAAGAATGAATTGGGTTCTATGCAGCTGCACCCTCAAATGCTGTATTTCTTTAGATACAATTTTTTCTTGAATAAATGCATTCATGCATGCTGTTCAGAGTAATTTGACTGAATTCTCAGTCCACACATAATATTTTTAGCATTTTTTGTTAATTTGTAAAATCCCTTCCAAAGTGTCACGTGACACAGCAAGTCTTTCCCTATGGCCATTCACCAGAATGCAGAATGCTAGTCAGTCAGGGGAAAAAACTGCTCAAAGAATGAAAAACGTAATGGTCATATGTATTAATACATTTCATTTTGATTGACATCCATGTCAAAGTTGCTTAAAATATAATGCAATCTTTGATATGTTGTCCCTAAATATGTGAAAATTATACATTTAGCCTTATACCTCATAGGTGCCCATTGATTTTCCACTGACTCGCGGTCGCCCCCTAGCGGATTTGCAATTGGAATTGCAGGTTGAATGGCGTTAATAGGGAGTGCCATGGCTCGCCGTAAACGGGCTCTGGTGGTCATCAGCTATGACCCCTGTCAACTATTTCCTCTGTCCACAACTATTTCAAAATAAAAGTCCTCAGTGGCTGGGTGGCTAGTTAACATGCTAATTAGCATTTTTGTTTTTTGATGCCATTCAACATAGTTAAGTCTTGTGGTCATCATGTTAGCTTTATTAGCATGCTAGCTAGCATAGTTAACATGCTAATTAGCATTTTTGTTTCTTTATGTGATTCAACTCAGCTAAGTCTTGTGGTCATCATGTTAACATTATTACCATGCTAGGTAGCGTGGTAGGCATGTTAGTTAGCATTTATGCTATAGGATGCTGATGCAACTGCAGTTTGCATTTTCATGCACTCGTAATTTCTCTGAAATTACATTCTCTAGTTTGAGTTTGAGACCCCTGCACTAGACTAACGTCAGATGTTGACATTAGAGTAAGTAAGAGTACTTTATTTGTCCTTGGGGAAGGAGATTTTTTTCTCTGCTTTTAACCCATCCGGGGGGTATACACACATGTACATAGAAACACATAGAGGTTGTAGGATGTGCACACCCACATGCGGAGCAGTGGGCAGCCATTAATCCAGCGCCCGGGGAGCAGTTTGGGGGTTTGGTGCCTTGCTCAAGGGCACCGCATCCGTGGTTTCCGGACATGGGGAAGCGCTGCGCATTCACTCCCCCCACCCTCCGGCCGGGAATTGAACCGGCCACTCTCCAGTCACCATTCCAACTCCCTGACCGGTACACGGATGCCATTCACCTTTTTCACCTGGCCGCGAAAACGAGGTGGTAAAACAAGAGGAAGTGCCGACGAAACGTTCATTTAATTCAATTCAATTTTATTTGTAGAGCGCTCAAATACAGTGCATTGTTTTGCGGCGCTTTACAGACAGTACGGGAAGCATCCATGAGAAACAGGGGCAAGGAAAAACTCCCTTCGCTTTATAAATATAATAATTAATAATTTCTCACAGATGCCGGACAGAAAATCTACTGCTGGTCCCCTTTCTTACTGTTGGTCAGGTGGAAAGTTGGGCAGATGAGGGGCATCCCATCCCCAGAAGCTACTTCTGGGGAAGTTTTACCACCCAAGCCTCGTTCTAGTGCCTCATAGTGACGTAGGTGAAAAACGTCCATTGCTACGTTCACTTATTGCAGAAGGCTAAACAGTCGCACATAGGCAAGAGGTTCATTTATTCCAACCTGTGTAACGGATGCCAACTAGCTCAGCTAGCTGGCTTGCCTGGCAAGCCATCCTATATCATTGAAATGTATAGTCTGGCATTGAGAGATATACCGAACTCAATTGTGGGCAGAACAAGGCTTTTATCTTTCAAACTACTTCTGGATGCAACAGGATAACCTATGGCCAGTCGGTGGAACGAACAAGATGTAAACAACACCAATTTTAAAGGTCGTTGTTTTCGGCGAAGCCCGCCCCAAACACATAGAACATCTTGATTTGATGTCGACAACGGCGTCATCCAATCAAATTCCTTATGGCTTGCTACTAGACGTACAGGCTGAGCAAATTAATTTAGATTTCTAGGCTTCTAGATTCAGATCTCTTGGCTACTTGCAGGCGGCAGTACGTGTAAATCCTCACAACTCAATTCCTTGGGAGCTTCTAGATGCTGGCTGCACATGCACAATATTTCCACTAGTCCAAATTAGCAAAAAGCAATAGCATAGCGTGGTGCCAATAGCGGCATAACCCTTTGCCCCTTCCGGGTCAAAAACCTACCAACAGCATTACGTTTCCTACCTACGTACCTGAGACCTTATTGAACACATACGCCAACCAGTGTACAAAAGCAAAATTACAATAATGAACACAAAGCAAGACTGGTTCCTACAAAGTATGTCACAAGATAAAGGGGGTTTTGAATTTAATTGCTTAAACCAACTGTTTAGAATTTTCCTAAGTACGTATGTTACAGAATAATGTGGGTGGGGTTCCAATACATTGGCAGCCACTTAAGTAGCTGAGGGCAATGAGAAAGGATAATTGCAAAAAGAATGACAGCCACTCAAATTACAGCTGAGAACAATGAAAAAAATGATTAATTGACTAATTAGGGGTAGCCTGTCACAGGGGAAATCCTCAATGTGTTGGCTGCAGATGTCTAGTTACCTGGTTACCTATGCCCCCATGAGAAACAGCCTGTTCTTCATTAGGGCTAAAAAAAAAAAAAAAAGTTAGCTTGAAAAATAATAAAAAATAAAAAGGCATAATATGACCCCTTTAACTCCTAATAAATACTGACCCCTAATAAATAAACCATGTTTGGCCCTCTTTTTTCAAGAAATCTTAGCAGGTGCTATTTCCTTGCAGCACTGGCAGATAAATTTGCTTGTAATAAGTTTTCCCCCAAAAGTTGATTTCTTTTCTTATTTTTTTGAGAGCCATTTTTGTAGTGCTAGCTTGCTAGTTTCAATCTTATAGTGACAGTTGCATAGGACTTGCAAAGGTAATAATCTAGCTTTCCAAAGCCAAGCATAATCAATGAGGGAGGAGGGACTTAGAGGTTACTTGCTCATTTCAATGTGTGGACATAGTTGTGGCAGTGTGGTTCTGGGTAGCCTTAAACAGTGCATGACGCAATGAACTAAGATCTGTCTGAAAATGAGATTTAAAATGTCTCTGCTGAAACTGCATACATACTGCAAAACATGTATCCACCGTAAGTCGATTCTTTTTCTTTCTTTTTTTGCAACACGATTATTTCAGCATATGAGTATTATTTTGTGAAGTATATACTTTTGTTTGATGATATTGTAGAGTAGTTCTACTGTGTTGCACTGGTGTATGCTGGGGGTCATCAATATGTATGATCACAGAGTAAAGATGCAATGTTTAAATTATAAGTGACAAATTATTATATTACTCCATTGAGCATACTGTGAGTTGAACTTGGTAACATTATAAAGCTTAGCCTATGTCTGCCTTGACATAGCATCCTGTTCACACTGAAATTTGCATGTGTTTAAATAACAGCTGTTAAATGTTATAAATAATTTTATTTACTGTTTTGATTAGTGAGTGAATTGGTTACAAAAATAATAATAAGCAGGGGTTTAAGTTCGGGAGTGGGGGGACACGGGGCAACACAGTTCTGGCACCTCAGATAAATGAAAAATATGACCCCAATCTTCTTCTGTACATTTATCTGTGTTTGTGCCGACACAAAAATTGAGAGTTCCCCCTCCTGCCAAATCCCACTTTAACCACTGATAATCAGTAATGGATGGCTTGAATATCCTTTAACAGTCAAGTATCTTTTAAAAAAATATGAATATGGTTGGATAGACAATTTGTGAATTTTGTAACTTATGAGTGAATATTAGTATGCTTGTTTATTAATTTATGCTTGTTTTATGCAGTTTGTTCTTATCTTCAGCAATTTCTCATGTTATCTTTTAAAGCTGTTTTTGTTTATTTTTTTTTCACCATAACAAGAATTCATGAATGCAGAACTTAAGAATGTCTAAACTTTTTTGTCCATTGCATGTAGTAAAGTTTATAGTGCACTATACAACGTATACAGTATATGCAGTATAGAGTGCTATACCTATTACATTCAATGCATTACTGAATAAAAGTTTATATGGGTGTTATCAACATCACTTATATTTAAAGTTGAATAACACATGTGTATTATAATGTTTAAGCAAACCTTTAGTCATGCCTTCGCCTCTTCTTTCACCTCAGGTGTTACAGCAATAGTGCCACAAACCTCTGAGTGAATAAGTAATCATGATCATGGACTGGAAGAAACAGGAATGCACTTGAAATGAAAAATGTGAAGAGTACATAAAGCAATGTTGGCAAAGGGAAAAAATACAGCTCATGAAGACACCATTGGATCAGATACAAAGGATGTTAAAAATAACATAAATCTCGAAAGAAAAAGGATTTTACAAATTCCTGAGAATCAGCTTCCTTCATCCTCTTTTTTGGTTCAATAAGCCACCCTCATTGCAGTGAAAATCAAAACAGACAAGAGCCAAAATGCAAAAGAATAAACACCTACTCTCTCCAGGAGCTGATGGTGATGCAAATGAAATATGTAGCAGCGACATATGTGATTAATGTTTCAGGGTCTCTAATTCAAGGACTAAGCCAATATGGAAGAGCAGATGATTCAGATATATGTGAACATGAATGGCACTGATCAGCTTAACGTCTCATATGATTACAACTCCACACATTTAAAGGAGACCCAAGACACATATCAGTTCTATATCATCAGCCTTTTCCTCTCCTGTTTGTACACCATTTTCCTTTTCCCAATCGGCTTCATTGGTAACATCCTTATCCTAGTTGTGACCCTAAACCACAGGGACAAAATGACAATTCCAGATCTGTATTTTGTTAACTTGGCTGTGGCAGACCTGATACTAGTAGCGGACTCACTCATTGAAGTATTCAATCTTAATGAAAAGTACTATGACATTGCAATCTTGTGTACATTCATGTCCCTCTTCTTGCAGGTCAATATGTACAGTAGCATCTTTTTTTTGACATGGATGAGTTTTGACCGATACGTAGCACTTGCCAGCTCCATGAGCAGTAGTCCCTTGCGGACAATGCAGTATGCTAAGCTAAGCTGTAGTCTCATCTGGATGGCTTCCATCCTGGCTACATTGCTACCTTTCACTATTGTCCAAACACAACATACAGGAGAGGTGCACTTTTGTTTTGCCAATGTGTTCGAAATTCAGTGGCTGGAAGTCACCATTGGTTTTGTGGTTCCCTTTTCTGTAATTGGCTTATGCTATTCCTTAATAGTCCGCAAACTTATGAGAGCACAAAAGCACCGTGGGTTATGGCCACGCAGACAGAAGGCACTGCGTATGATTGTAGTGGTTGTACTGGTCTTTTTTATTTGTTGGCTCCCCGAGAATGTTTTCATCAGCATCCAGCTTCTACAGGGCACAGCTGACCCAGCACAACGTAGTGCCACTACACTCTGGCATGACTACCCATTGACAGGTCACATTGTCAACCTTGCTGCTTTTTCCAACAGCTGTCTGAACCCAATTATTTATAGTTTTCTAGGGGAGACCTTTAGGGACAAACTGCGACTTTTTATTAAACAAAAGGCCAATTGGTCTGTGATTTATCGTTTATGCCATCATACCTTAGACTTGCACATCCCCGTAAGGAGTGCTGAAGTCTCTGAAGTGTAACATGGGCATACTGTGATGAAAACTGATAATTTTACAAGGAATTGATCCTATTCTCCAGGATGGACTAAAGGGACAACAAACATTCACTGACCTACGGTGAGGATTCTGCAGGCTGGTGAGCAGCAATATGATACTATTGATTTGATAATAAACTGTGTGCAATTACAAATTAACCTGTAAGAGGCCTATGCAAAACAATGTTATTGTACATGCCGTTTATTATATCTCTGTCCTCTGCATTACTGGTGTACATTCCTACTCAATGGTTGAACATTTACAACCAACTCTATTTTAAGAAACAGAAAACTGGCTTGATTAGGCCTAATTAATTTTTCGGGACTGTTTATTCACTGAAAAGGTATCTGAGATACATACAAAGCAACATCCTTTATGAGGACATATAACACATTCTAATTTCAGAGAAACAAGATACAAAGTGCTGATAATGATGAATCTCTGATTTTACTTTTCATTTTCTTCCTTCCCTCACAAATTGCTTTTCACATGCAATATAAATGGTGAAAGGGCACATCCATATCTCCAATAAAATGCCAAGCCTTTTTGGTATTTTAAGAATTACATGAAGATTGAGGATTTTCTGCATTCAGCTTTAGATGGTACATGAAACATTGTGAAACATATTTAACTATTAGGCCTATATGTGCTCATGTTCACATCCATAACATGGAATTGCCCAAAATATTTACATTCTATGGATCCTGAAGATGTTAATTTAATGTTAATGCATGTTCAACAATGTCAGTTTTCTGATTTACAGTACTTAATTTTATTGGCCTGGGGACAATATTCAGGCCAAAACCTCAAATGAGAATTAATGTTATGCAATATAAGAGTTCTTTTCCAAAACATTATCTACATTTCCAATTGTATTAAAAGGTGATGTGTTTTCTATTGTGCTTCACACTAAATATCAGTAAAATGACAGTTTTGTTATTTAACTTTCTCTCAACTGCACTACTGATGTGAATGCATATCATGAATATCACATTTTTTTAAAAAATGATATAAATGCATATTAAAACATTTGGAAAAGTAACTCTTCATCTGCACAACAATCAAAATGAGAGAACTGATAAGAATATCACTTCACAACACAAAGGAGTACTAATAATTTATCTTAATTAAACACTATCAATTAATCTATTTCAATTTATTTCAATAGGGACTTCTGGCTGTTTTGTGTTCTCTAAAAGCTTTGTAAAGCCTAAATACATATCAGAGAATTCTAATTATTGTTCAGAATGAAGGTAATATCACTTAACCATCCACCAACACATATTTATTTCTTATTTATTCCATATACATGAATGTATTCAGACGATTTGAAATACCAGAGAGTGAGGTTTGAGCAGATGTTTGTGTATACAGTTCTAACCCATGCTGTGTATGGGAAACCCAGTAACCAAGATTTATTTTTGCAGCTGTGATGCTCCTGCCTGGGAAATCAACATTGACCACTGTTTAGATAATTGCCTAAAAAATTGGGGACAAATGCGAAGATGTTAACACCAGCACCAACAACAGCAACAACAACAACAATGTAAATTATAATAATTTTGTATTTTTTTTTTTTTTAATTGCACACAAGCTTGACTGTGGTCAATGCAACTGTGTGGCAGACTGCAGTTCAGTGAACACTGCAGTTCCTTTCATTTTTCATAATTGGTGTCACATAAGAAATCACCAACAGTTGAGGAAACATTTTCAGAGTGGGATGGGATCATCCTGTTTTATATGTTGTGTATGTTTCACAACTTGAATAAAAATGTTACATAAGTTGCCCAATTGAGTTCTATGAAAACCCCCAAGCAAAACAAACACATTCGTGCATGTGCATCTGATACTTTCAAGGCTACTTTTAATTTTTTTTCTCAACTCTAAAACAATGTCCAGATACTTGCATGTCAAACTATTTTAAAAGGAAGAGATCAACTGTATAATGTGGTTGACTCAAGACTATGTACCCAGCTGGAGTCCTCGGAGGATGTTCAGGACATGGAGTGAATGACGTCATTGAGCATAAACTTTTTTTTTTTTTATAGAGTGAAAGCTTTGTGGACTATAATATTTTTTTCTTCACATCCAACAAGTAAGAGAGCAACAATTCACATTGTAAGTGTGTAATGCACGATGAATGGTAACTATTCAGAGTTCAAATGGTCTTGAATGCATTTTTTTTCTAATAATTATTACACACTAACAAAAACCACACTGTGTGTTTTCGACATGGATGACATAGTAATGATAAAATGGAATTGATTTAACCTTACACTTATGATACTGGTCCGCATGCTCACATACAGTAGCTGGTTTGGCTCATTTAGGCAAGTTCAAATAAAACACCACCATGGATGGGACAGCTGTTGGAAGGGTAATTAAAAGAAGAGAGACTTCATGAATAGTCTGGGGCTCTGCAATAGTGGAAGCTGAATTATTAATATGACCTGTTAGCTAATTACATTTGCACATTGATATAAAGCATGTGTTATATTTTGCACACCTGTCTGTAATTAATATTAAGCAATTTCTTGAGTCATGTAGAACCAATGCAGTCAATATTTTTAGAAATACATTTCTTCCAATAATACTGACCTTGACTGTAAATACTGACTGGGTAAGTAATGTTTCATGGTAGTGACTTAAAAAAAGAAGTTGTGTTTTTCAGACAGGCCCTAGGGAAAGGTATGTTTTTATATCAATTATTTTAATTGTGCTTTAGATAAATTCACAAAATGACAATGAAAATGACAATAAAAGACAATACAGGAGAAATCACTGCATGAATAATAGCCAAGAATTAATGTAAGATACCAATTTACGTTGAGGGCAGATCAGTGCTGGATAATAACACAACACAATAACACTATAAAATGTATTAAAAAATTAAGTTTGTTCAAGTTTGTAACTACATAAATTATATAATTGATTGGGGTGGGCAGACAAAGTAGGGAGAAAATATTGTGTGGGGTTGTGTTGAGTACAATATGTTGAGGGAAGGGTTAAGGCTTCAGGGGGGGTATTCCATCAAAGGAGCTATTCACTAAGCCACGCTAATATCGACAAGCGGCGCTAGTTTCAGTGTGAGTTCTGTTCCATTACTCACTAACAGTAATCTCAGCTGAGTTGCTGGAATAACATATGCACCCAAAATAACCAGCTCCGTGGCAGGTTAACTGCCAGGCTTAATAAAGCAGTGTCTCAGAAAATGCAATCAGTCAGAAACACAAGTCACCAAAAAAGGTTCTATACACCTGCTTAATAATCTTTCCCACCAAATAAAAGTTGATAGGTTTTGCAAACACTGTGACCATGCATGAATTCCCATTTTTACTAAATTACTATTTATATTTCGAAGTATCTACAAGGAATAGTTTTAGTTGCAAATTAAAAACAAATGCATGATCATCAAAGATGTGCCACATGCCGCCCATCACGTGGTGGCTTGAGTTGTAGGCTACGTCTTAATTGAATGATTGATTGATGTCAGTTTCAGGTGCAAGTCTGCTATGACAGAACAATGAGACTGGCAATTTGTTCCAACAAGCAATGGTCAAACATTATGATTCAAAATATAATTTCAATCATCTTTTAAACTTTCTGCATTGCCAGTAGGCCTACTACCATAACAAATGTGATATTCATTATTTCACACAAAATTCAACAGATGACGTATGCATATCGAAGTTTCGTTCTAAAATTCTTTTAGTTCTGTCTTAATTTTACGGCAGTTCATTAGGTATTCCTAAATCACCTATTTAGGTCTAGTGTTGAGCTAGTCCACGCAGCCTGGTTTAAGTTAACAAGAGGCAGGCGCAGCTAACTTGCATTGATGGAATGGCTTCAGCCTCATGTCAAAGTTGACGCTACTTCAAACAAGGCTTAATCACATAAGCGCTGATATCATTAACAACTTTGCAGGAATACCCCCCAGGTCGTCAGCAGAGGGTAAGTAACTGGAGTGCATAATACCTAACTCACATAACGATGTAGAGAGGAGCCAAGAAGAGAGAAACTCTCCAACACCTTGAGTGTTGGCTTTTTGTACTCTCAGATTCATGCATGTCATTGACCACTCCCATTAGCCTGGCTTTGGCCAACCCCTTGGTCTATGCTTTAGCTTCGTACAAGGATCTGGCATTTTACCATTGACAATTGCAAGCTGGAGGTGTGAACAGAAGTTTGAAACTATTAAATCTGATTTCACACACTCGCTAACGTTATGCACCAGCTTGGTCTGGAAGTAGGCTAAGCTTCAGCAACGCTACAACAACAGAAACCCGACTTTATCTCTCAAAACTCCTGATCCTGCTTGCTTTTTAGTGCGGTATAGAATTGATCTCTGCAAACGATGACAATGAATGCCAGACGGAGTCGTGGGGGGAAATCATTGAGCAGAGCTAAATAGGAAGGCAAAGCCAGGCTATACTCCCATTATTTAGTTCCATAAACTTGGACATCTTGATGTCACCGTGAAAAAGTATTGAAACCAATTCTGAAAGGATGTGCTCAGGCCTTCACTGCCTGGTTAGTGTACAGGGATCTGAGGCCTCATTCATAAACGATGTGTACGCACAAAATAATGCGTACGCCATGTTCTATGCGAGCTTTGGTATTTATAAAAAGTTAACTTGGCAGTGAAATATGCGCACCTCCACTCAAGCTCTGACCCATGCGTACGCACAAATAACGGGAAAAGCAGAAAGTGCGACCTCAAGAGTAAGTGAGGAGAACTTGGTTCATTAAATCCAAATTCAACAAATATTGTGTATCAAAAACGTGACTGGTTTTACTGTTAAAATCCAAATGTTTAAAGTCTAACGCAATTGGTTGGTTGTTTGATGCATTTGTCAAAACTATTAGGCTATTAGAAGCAATAAAGACACATTGATAGGCTATAAATTGTTTGTCTTTGAAACAAATTAGGCTTAGTTGCTAATAATTAATGCAAGTTCTTGGATGGCGAGGGTACAGTGATAGCGTAGTGGTTAAGGAGACGGACGTATGAGCTTGTAGCTTGTCCTTGAAATCCGAAGTTTAAATCCTGATTGCTAAAATTGTGCCTTCCAGCAAAGCTCTTTAATGCTTTATGGGAGACTAAAATGAGTTGACAAATCAAAGTCATTTTGGATAAAAGAATCTGCTAAACGTAAATGTCATTTTTAATTTAAGCCTGCTGATCATTAGGCTTGTAACAGGTGTTGCTTGATACGTTGCCTGTAAATGGTTTGCAATTTCAGGGGGATTAGCTGTGGTAGGTAGAGAGTAGTATGTTGGTAAATTTGTTGACCATTTAAGTTTTTTATTTTTGGCATAGTTCCTGTTCTATGCCTTCCAAATAAAACCGCTCGATGTAGTGTCAAGGGGGAGCTTTACTGCCTCACTCCTGCCATTGTGAGTAATCTTTCTCTGTCCTCTTCTGTTCCATAAGGGAAATTCCATATCAACTCAACACCAAAATCTTGATTTCGACACTATGGTCCTTGAATCTTTCTGATTTTTTTGTCCAAATACTCTTCCATAATTTCAGTTTGATATCTAGCTTAGTTTCTGAGATATGGCTCTTCAAACATGGATAGGCGCAGCCTTCAAACAAGCTGAAAATTGCAGTTTTTCATATGCACCACATTTTTTTAAACCCCTCTCCTCTGAAAAACTGTCCTAGTTGAAGGGAGTTGTTGGTTTGATTTTTATGAACCTTTTGGAAGGATAATGGGTGTAAGCAATATTTTTCTGTTTGGGTTATCACAGTGCCATCCTGAAAACAGTCTAAATCCAACTAGGTAAATCCAACTTCCTTATGGGCCCTTTATTAGACAACCACATGGGGTATTCACCCAATGTGACACCCGCAATGCAGACCGGAACACTGCTCCCTTGAAAGATCTTTGATAAAGCTGTGACGGGGTGGTTAATTGTCACCGCCTTTATTAGCCGTTTCTGATGTTTGTGTAAATGCGACCCTATGTTTTGTTACTCGGGGAGGAGAATATAACCGGTTTCATGAAAACTTGGGTATGTGACTTGATCCACTTGGTCATTTAAGCATCTGAAATAACTCATTTCTTTCATTCATGACAACTTTTCTACATGTTCGGGGGAGCATTAATAAGGAAAAGTTGGATTTAAGACTTTCAGACTGTTTTCAGCATGGCACTTTGATCCCTCAAACAGAAAAATATTGCTTACACCTAATATTGTCGTTCCAAGAGGTTCACAACTCCCTTCAGCTAGGACAGTTTTTCATTTTTTCTAAATTTATACATGTCCTGCAGGGACTATACGCGACTCAAGTTGAATTGATTACTTTTACGTTGTTTATTGCAGAGAAAAGTTGAGTTTGCATTTTGTCTTACCCTCGAAAATAAGCAACAAAATTGGCATTATTATGAAAAAACAGCATTTTGGCCAACTTTGAAGGCTAGCTTCAAAGTAAAAAATATAAACATCTCAATTTTTCTTCTGTGTTCTTTTACTCCTGCACTATATATACGTAGATTTCTGAAAATGTGAGTTTTGCGCATTTTTTTCATGAGAACAAAAACTGACTTTTTTTTGCCTTTTCAGAAAAATAATCTGGGCTTGTCAATGGTGGGAAAGACTCTAATTTCAATGTGATATTAGACCAGAGTTCAAATTTTTAGGATGGGATGTTGTTGCATTAAGAGAGGAGAGGGGCTTAAAAAAATGTGCCGCTTATGAAAAACTGGAATTTTCAGCTTTTTTTAAGGCTGCATCTATCCATGTTAGAAGAGCCATATCCCAGGAACGAGATATCAAACTGAAATTTCGGTTTTATTTTAATGAGATATGGAAGATTATTTGGACAAAAAAAAAGTCAGAAAAATTCAAGGACTTTGGTGTCGAGCCAGTTTCAAATCATCAACAACATCAGTTCCAGGAGGGAGGTGGATCTTGCAAGGCCTTGAAAAACTTGTCTCTTTGGCCAGGATGACTTTCAAGCCTACCAAGTCAAAATCCATGGTGCTCAAAAGGGGGAAAGTTCCGGCTCCGAGATATGTACAGACGGTATGATCAGGGCCGTCGCAACAAGGCAGGCAAATCAGGCAATTGCCTGGGGCCCCAGGCTGAAAGGGGCCCCCGAGATTGACTGTTTAATCATTTTAGTAGTTAAGTTGGTGGTGTTTTTCAACAAAAAATGACTTTAAACTGGAGTTAGACAACTGTACAATACAAATAATCATATTGATGATGTTTGAAAATTATAACAATGTGGTTCGTGTAAGTATTTATGGGGAGTGAAGGGCCCCCATGTCCTGTTTGCTTGGGGCCCCCAAGTACCTTGAAACGGCCCTGGGTATGATAGACATTCGTAGCGCCCAATAAACGGCTCTGGACAATCGTAAACGATGCTTCCGCTACGAGAAATGCAACAGGTAGGTCTTCAGACTAAATATCACTTTTGATTTTAGTTTGCCATTCGCTAGGCTACTATAATGCAAGTCTATGGAGGGGCTTATAATGGGCATAAGCGGGTGAACACACACAAAGCTGCAATGCTATCAGTTATTTTTTTTATTGTTATATTACTATTTCTGTCGTTACAGGTTAAAATCCACCATTCACAATTGTTTTGGAAGGTTTTTCCAGACGTCACGTCCATAACGTCACATCCATAATGCCATTTCTCCCAATGAAAACCAACTTTTTTATATTTACATTCGAAATTAAGTCTTTCTCTGTCTTTACTGAGGTGTCCTGTTTGGTATGAATGTAGTAATAATTACATTTCTCTAGAAATTTCACACACTTCACAGCAAAAACTGCTCTCTCTCAAAAGTTTGTCCATTTTTCGTCACGTCCATAACACATTGAAGTGATAATATTCTTATAATGTAAATCATGATATTCATTTTTGGTGTTTGCCTATATTCAGCCATGGAGTGTGCATAAGAATATGAACAAAATTGTAGAATAGGGTAGAAGAGTCAGAGGATAGAGTCGGTAGTTGGGGTAGCATTAGAGTTCATTGGGTGGAGGTTGCCATTTAGGTAGTGGTCATATCAGGGGGACGGCAGGCCAAATCCATCATGGGGCCTCTGAGAGGAAAGGGAGGATGGTCCTGGTGTGTGGCTCCGAATCTTGAAATTTAGTTTATTTGTGGTGATTAATGTCCCACCAAGGTGAAATTTTGACAATAGTCTCTAAGTACATATTTGAGGATTACAAAGTTTTTGTTTACATATGTAATGGAAGTCTATGGCTACGGTAATACGCATAATAGACACTACTGTAAATAGTAAGGGCAGATAGCTACAGAGCGGTCCCAAATTTAGGGAGCTTGCAATTCATGCATGATAGCAAGTCATGCTACTGCAAAGCCTTGTTAGCACTGAATGACAACTTATTTGCTAGCCTGCTAAACAATGAACCCGTGGCAATTTTTATGACAGTAATTAACAGATCTCCATTACCTTTTTTTCTTTCCTTTCTCCACTTGACATTATACTCCCTTCGTTCAACTTGTAAGTTTGCATCTTTTTTGGCAGCCAGCCAGTGGGTGGGACTAAGGATGGGGTCTCTCTAGGGGGGTTTTCCACATAAGATCTTTCATAGAATTTAAAGCGGCCCTTACACAGTTGTCGCTGCAATTAATTGATACCCAATCAGTCATTCACGGGGCCCCCTTAAGCGGGGGACCCAGGCAATCGCCTGGTTTGCGTGCCTTGTTGCAATAGGCCTGATAGCCAGCTTTTTAAAGAAAAATAATAATAAACCAAAAAAAATAAATCAAAAATTCCGATTACCTCCGCCAAGGTTATGTTTTGCTCGGCGTGTGTGTGTCCGTCTGTCTGTCTGTGTACAAAATAACTCAAAGTACTGCACGGATTTGGATGAAAGTTTTGGACAACGTGTGTACTGGGATAAGTAAGAACTGATTCGTTTTTGGTGCCGATCGGTGATCCAGAACACATCTGTGACCACATTGTCTTGGCGGAGGTCTGCGCTCTCTGAGCGCTTTTCTAGTAATATAAGAAAAAATTTCTTATATTACTAGTTATCTACTAATAGATAAATAAAAAAGAAAGGGGAAAAAGGTTAATCATCATAACTTCAGTTCAAGCATAAGAATTTTTTTGACATCCAAACTTTAATGTCTTCAAGACAGGCATTGAGTGTGGTTGTCAGAGTGCAGTCGCTAGACTTCATAGAGAGATATAGCTGCGTATCATCTGCATATGAGTGAAATGCAATGCCATGTTTCCTAATGATTGCACCCATCATTTTCAGAGAGAACAGCAAGGAGCCCAGTACTGAGCCTTGCGGAACACAATATTTAACTTTGGCATGACAAGATGACACGTTATGAGCATGTAGAAATTGGTATCAATCAGAGAGGTTAGATTTGAACCAAGCTAATGCTGAATTTCTGATGCCAATTGTACATTCAAGTCTGTCTATCATGGTCAATAGTGTCAAAGGCTGCACTAAGATCAAGTAAGATTAATATGGATATATTACCATTATCCATGGAAAGAAGGAGGTCATTAAAGACTTGAACTAATGGCAGGAACAGCCAAGAGCATCCGAAATGCATGCAGTGCTTTTGTCCAGGATTTTCCATTGACAATGTTTGCAATGCCACCAAATGCCACAGCAAGCAGTTGTTCCATACCAGAACCCTTCATCAAGAATCCAATACAGCCGAGGAATGACATCAGAGTGTGCATCATTCCAGTATGGATGATGACTGACTTCCATCGCATCAGGTCACTCCACTGGATTTGACATGCCACAATGTTGGGCTGAAGATCCACTGTGATGTGTGCATATTTCATGCCAGAGCTCTTCAGTGATTTCTCAAGGTAGACTCGAGTTGTGAGCACAGTATCAGGGTGTGAAGGTGGAGAATCGATGGGGGTCCAAACACTACAATTGTTTTAGACTTAGTGGTAGCTCATGAAGACATAAAATGTGTCTACCCTTGACATTAACAGGAATTTTGAATCTGACAGGCATTTATAAATGTCACAAATGACTTCAGCATCCTCAAACACCTCCAAAACCACACCAGGATTGTGTATATTGGTAGCCTAGAAATCTAGCGGCAGCAAATTCATTTGGCCACTACAGGAGTCTAACCAGGCTCGGCAGAGAAGAAGGCGTCCAGATCTAACTTGTATCAGACCAATCAAATCGTCCTAAGGGGTAAGGGACAAGTGACGAAAGAAAGTTGCAGAGATCTCCGTCTTTTTGTTACGCTGAAGCAAATTCAAAATTTGTGGAATGGTACCTACTAATAAACTGAGTCGCTATCGTTTTATGGAGTTATTGAGATGTTTTGGATGTATTCCTGATATTCCCCAACTGGTTGTCATAATTTTAAGCCTAAGGAGTAAGTTGTTACTGTTCGTTTTTTTGTAGATGAACTTAATATTAGATCAGGCAATGACAATAATTATGATTCTACAAGTTATTAGCGAGCTAAAATATATATATATATATTAGCGAGCCAACACTAGGCTAGCTAGGGGCGTTTAGATTTCTAAGCTAATCGCGTGCAGAGGTGACTTGACAGACAATGGCTGCGCCCGCCCTCTACCCAATCCAGCCCTTCCGGACTCAAAGACAATTTTCGGTACAGAGATGGCATGCCAGGCTAGTATTAGCCTGGGAGTTCCCATGCTCCTTTGCACGCTTATTTCATTGCACTCTGCAGAGCAGCATGGTGACCATGGCCGTTTTTCTCGCCTGCTTTCGGTATCCAATCGCAGAATAAAAAGGGATTTGTACGGCCCTCGATTGCATTTTACGTCACGTGGTGGCTCTGGTATTGGCTCCGAGGTATGTACAGACACTATGATAGACATTCGTAGCGCCCAATAAACGGCTATGGACAATTGTAAACAATGCTTCCGCTACGAGAAATGCAATAGGTAGGTCCCCAGACTAAATATCACTTGTGATTTTAGTTTGGCATTCGCCAGGCTAGGCTAGTAGGCTAGTATATTGGCCAGATTGATCCTGTAATAAGGCCATAAAGGTGGTTATGTTAATTTATGCTTATGCAAAAAAAAATGCTCAACATTTAGCCTACAAATTAGCATCTGGCAGTTTCTATGTATTGGGGACCCACAATATATTTCCATCATAAAACTTTGGCGTACTGAACATTTCCGGGTTCACTATAGGGCTTGGCAAGTCTATTAGGTTATTAAATGCTTATTTATGTTGATTAATGGCCTCATTTGCATATTTAAACATTAAATTACAAAAACATGCAATACATTTTTAGTAAGTAATCAACTGAGAAGGTTTCATGGAATCTACAATTTAAATTTTTGGCCTATTCACTTAATTATATCACTAATTGCCTATTAAATTATGCAAATTACACAAAGTGTAACTTTGTGCAACCAAGCTAATTCCATGCATCCATTAGGCCTATAGATGACATTTATGCAATAAAACTTTAGGGTACTCAACATTTCTGGGTTTACTATTGGGCATTCAGCACCATTTAACGTGAAACTAACTTCACCGCGGTCTACTATGTGTTCTCATTCTTTTCATTTGCCTTGTGCAACACAGAGCTAAAAGCCCTGCTCTTTCATTTTCATCTGCATATATGTGCATGTGACAAATAGGCTACAGCGCTCGACTTTAACTAGTTCTACATACCTTTGTGTCGCATAAACTTTTATGACGGTCTTGTCAACTCTCCCAACAGACTCCATATTGCGGGTCTGAAAGTGCGGTTCTGCAGACACATAATATTATTCGCGTCGGTTAGAGCGCATGCTCGCCTTCCTTTCACAGCAAAATGTCGTCAGTAGATTTCGAAGTACCCATGGATCCAGATATGGAATTACTCGATGATGAAGAAGTAGAAAGGTAATACTAATTCCATCTTGTCCTGACACAAATATGAACGTTAGAACATAATTTGGTAGTTGTGTGAACGAAATTGTCACGGTACCAGTACTCGTTCCAGTTGGCTAGCAAATTAGCAAGATCCCAGTGGCCTTATTATTAGCTGGAAGTAACCCACTGAATGCCTGCTTAAAAGTAACGTCAGGCAGTGTAGTTGTAGAGCCTACTTTACGGCTTTAACGGGTGAATATATGCTTCCCTTTTTCATTGTGTTCCGATGGTGTTGGCAGAATGTCAGCATTATCAGCTAACGTTAGCCTAAGCCACATAGCTAGAAGTCTTGGGACACTGCGTGTTGAAGGCACGTTTGGCCTATATATGATAGCAAGCTAACGTTAGCTAGCTAGCTAACCAAGTTCGGGAAATCCAAGTGCTGACAAAAACTGAACGGGCAAGTGTAGTGTAGCAGACCAATGATTTAAGTTCAAACGCTTGGTCATACTCTCGGTCATATTCTCGACAATGGGGAATTCTGTATATATTTTAGTCTTGAAAATGTGCTGTCATCTGTCAGTATACATAAACGGATGTACTAGCCGATTGCCACTCAATGACACCGACCTATTTATAGTGAATTCATGCACTTGGAACTGGGTTTGTGAGTCCTCTGAGCTTGGAAGCTGTAAGTGATGGAAAGTGGTCGTACCACTGTGGGTCGCATTAAGATACATCAGTTAGCCCCATGGTGCTATGCAAACACCAGGAAGTTGAACCAGTGGCGTTGCTAAATATGCACATCATTAGACTACTGAGCGATTCTTGTGAAAACCATCAAATCATATGGTTCACACGTTTTGATGGTTTATGTTTTAGCTAACACGAATAGCGTTTTCAAACCGTGCCGGTCCTTGTTCCCATACGTAATCCTGATCCAGCCGACAGGTTCACACCAAAATCTGTTCCTGTCCGGGCACCAAGTGAAGGTTGGGCTGAGTTCAAGACTTGAGCAGATGATGAATAGGCCTAGTAAAATTTAGACTGACCATGTGTCACACACTTAATAAAAATGACAATTTTTAAGAATTGATATGAAATGTTGGTCTGGTACAGTGATGGCTGCTGGTTTTTATTAGATAGGGAAAGCTCAGATAGCTCAGATAGGGTGATCTGTCATTTTTTCAAACAAATATCTCTCTAGCCACCTTTAACACTGCAAAATATGGTTTCTCTGGGCTCAATTTGGCCAGGTTTTGCTGGTCAGTGGCTTGTGGAATGGGTTTTTAATGATTCTGTGTTTATAGGCAAATTACATTCCATGCTATGAGTTTTCCTGTAAGGCCCACAGTGTGGCAGGGACTAATGTTGGATGATTTAGAAAGTCGGCCAGATTGACATATCAAACTAACCTTACCCATTTCCTTTGCATTTTCATTTCTAGGGAAGCAGAGGTGTTTAAAGAGCAAGGAAACGCCTATTATGTCAAGAAGGACTATACAGAAGCTTTCAATTACTACACAAAAGCCATTGGTAAGATTTTTGACAAATTATTGTATTGTGTAGCCTATTTTACCTTGTTGCCTAATGTTATGTGTAACTTTGATTTATCAAAAAATAAGCTAGAATATCAGCAGTTTAAAGATATTTTTTGGGCTTTTTGCCTTTAATCAGATAGGATAGTGTAGAGATGGATAGGAAACAAGTGGGAGAGAGAGATGGGGTGGGATCGGGAAATGACCTCGGGTCGGAATCGAACCAGGGTCCCGGAGAAATGGTCTGACGCTCCAGCCACTGAACCACGGCGCTCTGTATCAGCAGTTTATTAGGTTGTTTTTTTTTTTTGTTGTTGTTGATTACAAACGTTGTCGTAAAACGTTTGTTTCCCAACCAACTAAGTAACTTGGCTACTAACTTGCGTCTTAATATGGTAGTTACTGTAAAGCTAATGACCAAATGTATCACACGTTCCCCAAACCAAGATAAAGTATCTCTGTTGTCAGTCATTTGGTTAAGGAAGATGTTAGCCCAAAGTACATAGTTTGCTATATGTGTTTTTGGGAATTGTAAGCATTTGCTGTGAAAAGCATGCCTGAGGGGATATTGCCTGAGGGGATATATGTTGGCTAATCAATTAAACTAACATGACATGTTGTCATTAACAGTTGTGGACAACATTCATTGACACAACTGTTGCATCATGACAAAAAACAGTATGCATCATTTTAACCATTAATTCATACAGTTCTCAGCAGGAGCAAGTGGTGTAGCCTAGAGACGGGTTGTCACTCTTTCTCCCTACAAAACAAATAAAAGTAATTCAACATCCAACTGGGGTTTGTTTACCACTAGCTTGCTACACACTTGCTAACTTGCTAGGCCACGCAAAAGCCACTTGTTGAGTTTTAAAAAAAGGACATCACAGTTTCGTTAGCTATAATAACTGAGTGCTATAATTCCAGTGCCTTTGTTAAATTAAACTGACCATAAACTTTTTGCAGCATCGTACTTTGTATTCCTTCACCCACTTGATATGAAGTGACCACTGCATAGGCCTAAACGAAATTCAATGGCCAGGGGGTCCCATCTTTCAGACTGGTTCTGACTGCTCCTGGCTCTTTTAATCACGCTGATCCACTTTTCTCTCCTCTCCGCATCTTTTGGGATGCGATAAAACGATAACCTTTTCTTTTTCCCTGGCCTATTTTTGCAACCTGGTGCACAACAGTTATCTAAAAATGTAAAAAAAATAAATAAAAAAAAACACTCGTTTGTTGAGGTGCAGGATTGACAAGTAGCCTAGCTCAATAAAAAGTGAAGAAAAATCCACACACTCAAGGCTTTGCAAACAAGTGTTTTTTTACTCTAAGTGCAAGCTTTCGGTCAGACGAGGTGTACGGATTTTTCTTCACTTTTTATTGCACAACAGTTATCTACCATTCCTCTCCTACATCGTGACATCTACCGATCTGCTTATGCGATTACTGCCCACGATTAGCCTACTGCCAAAATGGCTATGTCCACCGTTTTCCGTTACGTATGACATCCTCAGGAGCACTATGTGTTCCCCTGAAACAGAAAAAAAGTTTTGTCCTTCCATGAGCAAAGAAATCAAACCAACAGTTCTTTTCAGCTACACCAGTTTTTCATCTTATTTAACTTCAAGCATAGGGGACAATAAGAGAGACAAGTTGGATCTGCTACCTTTGCATTGTTTACAAAGTGTCATTATTCAAAGAAAAGACAAAATTTGGGTGCTGACAGCTCATTCATTTGCAGTCTGTTGGATTTTGGCAGGGCCTTTGCTGTGAATAATCGCCTACATAAAGTGTAGGGTTGCCATATGGGGTGGGTTATCTTGTTTTTTGGGTTGTTTTTAATTTGCACCGTCAGGACTAGGCTAAATCCTGCCCTGCATTCCAGTGTTGTGGTGCTAATTGCATAATTCTGTGAGAAGCACTATTTTACAGTGAGTCGCGGACATTTCCGAAATCATTCAATGCAAAAGGCTGCCATAGCCTTTTTTTAATATATATTGACAAAATGGGCATCAAATTAAACTAGAGCAGATGGTGCATCCAGTGGACTCAGCCTAAATATTCAACAAGGATTGCAGATGGCTTAAAAACCTTCCAAAACCGGATATTCTTCAAAGGGAGCTTTTCTGCCTCCTTCTATGTGAGTGGTGCCATTATCTCTCTTCTTCTGTTATGAAGCATTTGCAGAGTTCTTAGGGCTTAAGTATCAGGGTTTTACAGCTATAACAAAACTTTCAGATTATGACATTCATAATGGCCTTCATAAATAGCATGCAATATAGCCTGATACATTATTTAGCCAAAGTTTAAAAGAGAAAAATTAGATATATATTACAATATTAGAATTCTTAGACTTAATTGATTACTTTATTGATCCCTTATATCTCCTTCAGGGAAATTCAAGATTCCAGTAGCTCAGGACGTTAACACACACACACACACACACACACACATTATACAATATAAAAGTGAGTTAGTGCCAAAATTATAATGCAATCCGGCCCTATAGAGAGGCGCAAACATCTCGACGGTGGCGCACCCATTCTTCTCCGTCATGCTACTTGCGGAGTTTTAATCGTACTGAAATATTAAGGGCATCATTGGAATCGGCGCACATTGACCTTTCCAACAGTACTAGTCATTCTGTATCCATGTCATACATTGTTCTTTGTGTAAATTCTCACGGATTCTTAACTTAACTATGGCACAACGCATATAAACAGGAGAGCCTACAGATTACAATGGTGCATAGCATTCGTCTTTGTGATTAGTGGTTCCCGAGTAATCCGATCTTGAAATCATATAAAATTTCTGCATGGTCTTCAACAGTAGGTGGGTTTACATGGACACTTCTAATCTGATTAGAAAGATTCTATGTGCATTCTATAGAACAGTATCCAAGGAGATGCATTCATAAATGCCTTCTGAAATGGAATATTAGATTAAATAATCAGATTAGAAGTGTCCATGTAAACAGGGCTAGTGTCATCCCAAAAAAGATTAATTCCTTTCCATAGTGATAGTTGTTTTTAGCTCCCTGTTTTTCAGGACTAACTTTTAACTAACTGTTTGTCAGGACAGATGCTAGAAATGTTGTCTCAAGATCCACATTAGCAATAGATTATATTTAATATTCATAATACATAATAATTAATCAAATATTGACAGCACATATATTGTTGCAAATTGTTGTAAATACAGAATACCTTTATCATGACTCTTATATTACCAGATTCCAGACAATCTCCTTTATTTAAAAGTGAAATGATACTTGTTCCAGCAGGCTATGCATTCAGTGATGAGATATAGGCCTAACATTGAATAAAAAAAAAAGCACGCTAAATAATTGCAAAGGAAATGTGCAGGTCCCTGTTAAATAAACGTATAAATAAAATAATTTTTTAAAATGTGTTGTACAGTCCGTAATTATAATTAACCCCTGAGGTGGCCCTCCAGTCGGATAATGTTGAGTGTTGATTACAAAGTTCTAATTTTTTGGAATAACTGGTTGAGAGAGAGAGAGAACCTTTTTTTGGTCAGGAATAATAGCTGTTTTAAGAGACCTTATATATTGATTTTGCAGAATACTCAATTCCAAAAATATTTGATAGCTGCAGACTTTTTAGGCTGTTTCTCAATAATCTTGAATGGACAAGAATGGACTTCCTTACTTGCGAGTTCAGACTTGAGAAGTTGAGAACGAGATTGTATAGTTAGTTGGAAAATTCTGTGTGAAACACAGTTTCTAGGTAAGACTTTATTTTAAGGATCACATATTAGCCCCTAATGCATAGGCTACCTAATTAATGGCTGTATTAGTGACTTGTAGGGCATGTGTTAAAGGGCAACTTCAGTCATTTTCAACAAGAGCTCTAATTGCTCAAGACATTTTGGACCAACCATATAGGTTTCCTTGAACAGAGAAGAATCACTTACATAGCCAGCCCAAATGGGGCAGAATTTTGAACTGTATTTTATACATCTTAACATACTCCAAATGTCACCACAACAACTATTAAGTATCAACAGACACCTTACAACACAGAACTGTATTGTGCATGACTACAAATGGCTGAAAAAGTGTTAAAACTGTGCTTATGCAAGCAGCCAAACATTGTTTGTTTACAAAACGATTTGGTAAACACTGCATAAAAACAAACTATTTTAACCACTTTGTCACACATTTGTGGTCATAAACACTACAGTGGTGTGTTCTAATGTGTCTGCTGATGTTACATAACTTTTGGGGTGATATTGGGAGCATGTTTAGATGCTGAAAACACAGTATGAAAATTTGCCCCATTGGGCTAGTTGTAAGTGATTGATTATTCTCTGTTCAAGAAAACTTATATGGTTGGACCAAGATTTCAAGTTACTAATAAGTAGTAAGCACCAGAAGAGAACATATGTAATTTCCTTGTATACTGTCTGAATAGCTCCCTAATAGTGGGAGAACAGTTGTAGAATAAGTCAGCATCTGCAACACGGGCAGTGAGATATAGCTTTGAGGTGTAGCTGCATGCTTACATATTCCACAACTGTTCTCCCACTATAAAGGATTTATTGAGAGTGTATGCTAGGAGTTTATACATACACTCCTCTGGCAGTTACAGAAATCAAGGCCTACTAAGTCCTTATTAAGGTTATATAAAGAATAAAGGCCTAATTCATCATGAATAAGAAATTTGTGAATACATGCCTAAAAAATTTACCTCACTCACGTCAGATGTAGCGCTACGCGCGAACATCTGATGTTCAGCGATAGACAAGTTATCGATAGACGTCACACCCTCTACAGCAGCCAGCAGCCCTGATTGGTCTGGTTAGAGAATATTGGGCTTGAAATCGCTCTGAAGGGCTTCAACATCAGATCGTTGCGCGGAAGTGCCTTACGAAAGTTACGTAGCGCATCATCTGACGTGAGTGAGGTAATAAAAAAATGGCTGATGTTGCTTAATTACAAGTCACTAATACAGACATTAATTAGGCATGCATTAGTGCCTAACATGTGATCCTTAAAATAAAGTGTTACCCATTTTGAATACAATCATCAGTTAAAATCACATTGATTAGTGTAGTGTACTATAGCTCAGTAACACACTCGTATTTTCAGCATTCAATCATTCATACTTGAATTTAGTTGTCACAAGAGGGAGAGAGAGCTCTTTGCAAGCTGCTATGGGGTGTTAGAGCATGAGCAGTGAGAATTTCCTCTCTCCGCTCATGAGGGTGTTTG
The DNA here is from genome assembly GCA_027497455.2 of Sardinella longiceps. Lineage (NCBI taxonomy): Eukaryota > Metazoa > Chordata > Actinopteri > Clupeiformes > Clupeidae > Sardinella > Sardinella longiceps. The sequence continues at coordinate 1,091,199 of JAODXP020000015.1, forward strand.
CTCTCCCCATTCCTTGCTCAACTTTGCACCAAGTTTTTTTTTACTGCATTCATAGTGTTAAAAGAACTGAACCCTAGAGCTTTAAAAGTCTGTTTAGGTTCAAATGCTCTATGAAGTGATTAACTAGAGCCCCAAAGATGAAACTATCTTTCTCTTCCCAGCATAAAACTCTATATAATTGGGTAGCAACTCTTGAGGCAAGATTTGACAGAAATAGTTTTTATTTGTATTATTTATGCTTGTTTATTTAATGACAGACATGTGCCCGAAGACTGCAAGTTATTATGGTAATCGAGCAGCCACTTTGATGATGTTGAGTCGGTATAGAGAGGCGCTGGAGGACTCGCAGCAGGCTGTCAGGCTTGATGACACCTTTGTGAAGGTTGGGCGTTTTTTCATTTTCATTGACGATTGATTAATAGTATGTTAATTTTGTAATCAATACATTACACATTGGCTGTTTTCTTATTGAATCATAAGCCCCTTTTCAACTGCATGGTGCCAGCACGGTTCGGTTCGCTTATTGTGCTTTTGGTAAAGTCTGGTACTGGTACCGTTTTTGGTACCAAGCATGCTGAACTTGTACTACGGCGTGTGGCTATTGCCGTTACTTGAGTGTTGTTATTATTATTATTATTTTTATTATAATTTTTTTTCAGTATTATTATTATTACTATCATCATAATGCTAACATTCTAAACAAGCCCTTGGCAGCTAGCTCAGCACTTAACTAGCAGTGTTAGCACAACATGATTGATGGCGAAGCGAATAATGTCATCTCCCTAAAAAGGTGTCTTATGTGGCAAACAGCCACTTACTAAGATGAAACAAAAAACATTTCATTTCATTCACCATAGTGATTGCTCTTAATGTTTTTCCACGTTGGTGATGCTACTGTGGTTTACTCCATTGTCGCTCTAGCAACCAGTATCATTGAACGTTTATTTTATTCAGTGGAACACGAAACGTGCTGTACCAAACCGTGTTGTGCTGAACCTTTCCATGCTGGTACCATGCAATCCAAAAGAGGCTATAAAGGGGGGGTGGGCGGGTTGGAAACAGCACTTGAAGTTCATACACTGGAGGCACTAGTATAGTTCTTGCCTAGTTCATCTGGAGTGAAATAGCTAGCGGCAGTCAGGCTAGCAGGCAAGGAAAAGTGAAACTGGAGCGCATCTCCTTGTGTCAGAGCTACTCAAGAATTGACCATAGAACAATCTAATCAAAATACCACAGTTTTATCAATGACATTGTGAGTTTGTGACTCAGTATTTGTGACCATATTTTCAGTCACCTGTTGATTGCCTGTTGGTGTGTGTGTGTGTGTGTGTGTGTGTGTGTGTGAGGTGGTCTGTGGCCACTTCACAAACTTTTGATAAACATCCCTCTGGGTTTCCATTTAAATTTTATTTTATTTAGGTATGTGTCACCTCTGTCGAACAAGATTGTGTAGCTGCAGTTTTTATGGCAATTTAATGTTTAGAATTTGATACAGGCCAACATAATGATTAAATGAAATGATGATGGGCATGGTTGAAGTAGATGGTTCAGCCATAGTGGGCATTTTTCCAACAGTATATTTAGGGGTTTGCAGGTATGGATTTCACCTAGCAATTTGGAGTTGGGGCATCTTTGAAGCAGAGGTTGTTTTGCTAGTAGTAAAGTAATGTACATAACTGCATTTACCATTCACTGAAGTTATGTGTAATATTTGCATGGATGGGTTGTTTTTTTTTCAACAAAATCATGAAACTTTCAGTGTTACTACTAATTCTATGTTTTATTGATTCATAAGTTGGCCCAAGTTCATTTGTGAGGTCTCCAAATACCCAGACTGACTAATGTAATGCTATATTTGTATGTTCTGCAGGGTCACCTTCGTGAGGGTAAGTGTCACTTGTCTCTGGGTAATGCAATGGCAGCCAGTCGTTGTTTCCAGAAGGTTCTTGAACTAGAACCTGACAATACCCAGGCTCCGCAGGAGGTAAGTTATTGTTCGTTTTAATGTCCGTTGTCCAATTAGCAGATGACTATGCGCCTAAAGGTGTGGGGAAGGTGTGGCTTGGTGCAAAGCGCAATAGATGCTATTATACAGATGCAGAAAAACGGTCCGCCAGTGACTGGGAAAAACCTGGTCATTCTTCAGTCACGCATACCTGAAATGCTATTTTATGAGTGCACAACACAATTGGAAATGCAGTCCTCGTTCCAGCATTACAACGAAGGCCACAACATTAATTATTACAATTGGGAAATCATTATGAAATCCAGGAAGATGTGGTTAACCACAATATATTAGCCTGCAACAGAAAACGCGTGAGGATATAAGAAGGGGGGATGTTGAATGTAGAATCAAGTTTACTTTCGATTCCGAGATATCTATCAGGACTAAATCAGCTTCATTCATGTCTTGTGCAGCCTGTATATATCAATTTAATATTACTCAATTTAATCAAATGGCATAGGCTTTTAAGCACTTTTGAGACGCTCGGTGAACTGCAGTAGCCTAAACGTGCGGGTGCTTTCTGCACAGGTGAACCATGTTGGCCGAGTCCATGCACTTTTTTCTCTTTACGTAACATCAATGATGAAATGTTCCCACGGACGCGAAGCTCGGTTTTACGACATCGCTAGGCTACCTAATAAATCACGCGGTTTGCATTTTATAATGGGTTTCAATGGCCCATTGGCCTAATAGCCTAATGCTGCGCTGAATTAATTAAAGATTTAGAAACTCGGTGGTCACATAACAAGCCATTTTTTCCGTTTTATTGTTATTTCGTTCTTAATTTAAATTCAAATGAAAGAATCATAAACGGACCAAGAATGAGCAAAGTATCATGATTGATCAAGGGCGTAGGTTTGGTCTCAACATTGGTAGGGACAATGTTGGGTGTGATACCAAAAGTAGTGTTGGTTATACATTTATTTAAATAAATGAGAGTGAATTCCACATCACAGTAGATCTAGGCTACTAATGAAAATGCATCCTGCAAATGAATAATAGAAAACTTGTCTGAGCAAATTCTATTAGTCTAGCCTATATCATGATGTGTGGTGTTTTTTGAAAGTTCTTGGTTAGATTATGGAACCCCAGTCAGCCAACTAAACCCAGTTTAGCCTACGTAGCCTGTAATAGCAGATAAAGATATTTCTCTAGATCTAAATAGAAATAGAAATATTTACACTGAAATTGAACCCTTAAATCTCAAGATAGTGCAGTTATGAGTGATACCAATGGATGGGTCTGGCTGTTTAGTTTAATTTGATACCAAATACCTCCATTGTAATAGCAGATATACCCACATCACGCTTCAGAGAGACAGTGAAGGAAAACCTTGTCACCTGCGATATTAATTGCAGCAGCGACAGCGCGCGTGCGGTAGTCTAAGGTACAGTAGATACATTGAATGTGATTGTTAAACCAATTTTATTTTCAGCTCAAAAAAATTACAGAGGTCCAGACCTTGGTGCTCTCTCTTGTAGCTAGTATCTTACCATAGACTTCTCCCCCATGTCTGCTAGCTGTCTCAGTAAGTTTCGCTTTGTTTACTCCATGTGAGATGAACGTGGCTCTGAAATTGCAGTATGAGCTCTCATGCTCATGCTCGTGCAGAATGCTGGCACGTCGAAAAACTACTAAAAAGTATGCTATAGTGTTCGCAAGAAATATGCAAATAAATTTGTAACTTTGTCATGTAAAAATAAAATGCTAAATATTGGTATGGACTATTTTGTCTTCCCAAAATATTGGTTGTGACATGTCACTATGGTCCCTATGCAAATTTACGCCATTGTGATTGATACACAACTACACTGTCCAACCAGAACTTTGGATAGATATAATGTTGAAGTTTGAGTAAAAAAGAAAGTAAAAAAAAAAGTGTCCTGAAAATAGAAATGTGTTTTTTTGTTTCTTTTTTAGATCAAAAATGCAGAATCCATTTTGGAATATGAAAGGATGGCAGAAATTGGCTTTGAGAAACGAGACTTCAGAATGGTAATGTAATGGGAATTGTAAATGTGAAATCCAGTGTAAATCAATCCATAGCCTTGTTGTTCAAACTCACCGAGTCCTGTAGGTAGGAAAAAATAAGAGAATTTGACATAACATAGACAGAGCAGTGAACTGACAACGAACACTAAGTGAATGGGGCATACCATCTTACTCTCAGTTTCATCTCATTATGGCCATCACATTGACACGCTTGAGAAAAATTTGGGACCACTGTTGTATGGAAAAGCGACTTAGATACCCTTAGCCTATTTGTAAATAATGCAAAATTTGGGGGGTAATATCTGTCTTTCTCCTTCTATCTGTCCTGGAATGCATTTTGAGCGTGATTGCGTCTTTGTTGGTTTACAGGTAGTTTTTTGTATGGACCGAGCACTGGAGCCTGCATCGGCCTGTCACAGGTTTAAAATTCTGAAAGCAGAGTGTTTGGCCTTGCTGGGCCGCTACCCAGAGGCCCAGTCTGTTGCCAGGTAATCAGAAGTCAAATACTAAAGCAAAAAAATGCCACAATTGTTTTGAAATATTAAACATCAAAACATCAACTTTGCAGTGTCTGTTTAAAGTATGTTGTTTGATATAGAATTGCAATCATTATGGTCTTAGAAATATCTTCAATCTTGAACTTTATTTGCTTTGGGGAAACCCTGTTGCAAAGAAATTGTATATTTTCAGAGACTTGTCAAGATTGTGTTATGTTAACGTATATATTTTCTCTCTTAGTGATATTTTACGGATGGACTCAACCAATGGTGATGCTCTCTATGTCCGTGGCTTGTGTCTCTATTATGAGGATTGTATTGATAAAGCTGTACAGTTCTTCGTTCAAGCACTGCGCATGGCACCAGATCATGAAAAAGCCAGACTGGCCTGCAGGGTAAGTGATTAAATAAATAGAACAAAGCCTTTGCTTATAGACTTCAAAACATGCCTTTAATTTAAGAGAACATGTTGATAAAATAACACAATTTACACACGTTATGTAAATAATATTAATCTAATACAATTATGCCACAGATACCCATTGGTGGTCAACCAGGCCCACGCACGCCTGGTTATATTTTCAGATTTAAAAAAAAAAAAAAAAAACTGAGCTAGCCATGTATGGATCAATACTTTTTAAGTTTTATAGGTTTTTTCTTTCTTTTTTTTTTTTTGGTCAAAGTATACAAACTCATAGCTCAAGAACTAAACCATCTAGGAGGCTCATTGTGTCAATTTTAATAGGAATAATATACAGCAAAACGGTCACGTTTGGTCTGGATGTACCTGCATGGCCATAAAATTGCTTTTTTTAAGCTAAATTTAGGCCTAATGGGTTGCAAAGAAATTCCAACATGATGTAAGTTATATCTTAAAGTTACACTATTGCAGCAGTAGACATGAGGCCCATTGTAAGTAAATACCAGGTACACTTAATTTGACATGATATTAAATATTTAAATAATTTTAATGGTATTTAAATCCTGTTTCAGTATATATACTAAGCATCTACCTACCTTAATTAAGTACACAGATGCCACAGCTTGTAATGTTTATAAAGTTGGTCACATGAAATAAAGAGAATTGGTAGTGTTACCATGACTTTTAGCCTTCTCAGACAACGTTTAACCACAACGGTATGCTTAGAACAGTGGTTGAGGTTGGCTCATCACTTACTGATGAGAAGCCGGTGTTTTATAAATGTTATGCAGAAAAATGATTTTATCAGTAGGCTTTTTGTTAAAGGAAAATACCGGAGTGAATTCAAGCATAGCCCTGCTGCACGAGCCTTATGACAGCAATATATTTCGCATGAAATGAAAGAATTTCGAACAGCATAGACCTAATGCGAACGTGAAACACTTTACATTGAGTCAATGTAACCTCAGATCTTACTTTCGGTTTCCAACAGTCAGGTCCCATTGATTCAGTGTAAAGTGCCTGTTCGCTTCTGCGGTCTCGTTCGTTCTGTGCTGTACCAAATTATTTTGTTCCACTTGCTATCTAGCGCATTTAGCAAGCTCTTTCAACAGGGCTATGCTTGAATTCACTGCGGTATATTCCTTTAAAAGGGAAAGGCAGTGAGATCCATGGCTTGAGTGTCGCAATTCTGATATGCATACCATTACAGCCATTGTACCAAAACAAAATCTCTGAAAAAAGGATGCCTGAAAAGTTGCGTAGGGTCTCTTTAACATTGTACAATAAATAAAATACATTTAGTGGCTATTCTAACATTATCAGCCTTTAAAGGGTGTCAAATGTTGACTGTATGGCACACAGATGCCACACTATGCCACATCAGTGATCTGAAATAATAGTTTTACTACTAATTATTACTTCAAAAAAAAAGTTAAATCTTCAGATAATTTTCAGTTTACCGTAAATAAATGGAAAGGTAGATACTTCCATTTGTCCAACAACCACATATTCTTTTTTTTTCATTTTCAGTTTAAAAAAAATCCATATGGAATTGAAAGTGTGCTGCTCCTAGTGCCTTTTTATCTATGGAAATGATTGGTTGTTTTAACAGAATTGTGTTATTATTTTGCACGTAACTTTTTCTGTTGTTTTAACATAATTGTGTTATTATTTTGCACGTAACTCGTGAACATCTCTGTATTTTGAAATCTTTGCGTTAGACTTCCCCCTACTTTGAATTTATCTAGTCAGTCCTTAATGATCCTATATGATGCTCTGAGCTCTGTGCTATACTAACTGTGATACTAATAAGGATAATACAGGTTTTGTCATGATGTAATGAAATGTATTGGAGATCTTGATTCTGTTCTTTTTTGTTAGTCAAAATTTTGTGCCTATATTTGTAATGATGTTTGGTGAATACTGTTAATTGGATTGTATGAATTCCTTTTTTCTGCAGAATGCAAAAGCCCTGAAAGCCAAGAAGGAGGAGGGTAACAAAGCTTTCAAAGAAGGCAATTACACTGAAGCTTTTGAACTGTATTCCGAAGCACTTACCATCGACCCAAACAACATCAAAACGAATGCCAAACTCTACTGTAATCGTGCCACAGTTGGATCAAAGGCAAGGCACACCTCACATTTCTTTCTGATTGACAACACCCATATGACATACATATCACATAATGGCCTTTTTGGTCATTACAGGTTAAATTAGACTTCCTAAGCCTCCTGAGATGGTAGAGATCACATGCGGGCACGTTTGTTCTGTTAGAGGCACGTAAATGAGGGCCACTGTCTTTTGCCTTTTTCATCACAGAGGAGATATATGGTGACCATGAAAAATCCTCAGAGATTTGAACTCCAATATACTTGAAGCTGCTAACTCTCTCCACTTCAGCACCACTAACTCTTTCGTTTTGGAGAGTTGATTTGTTTTCTTTGCATGATTGACAACGATTCAACTTCAACAACGATGAGTCCGCCTACTTGAATGGTGTCCAATCACCACTGTCGTCAACAAATTTTAAAATCGAGTTGGAATAATGGGAGGCAGAGCAGTCATGGTTGTAGAGGGACTAGAACAGTGGACTCGGAACACAACCTTGGAGGGTACCAGTGCTGAGGGTGATTGGCTGCTGCACCTTTAGCTAAATTTTCACAGCCTGAGGTCTGTCTAAGGATCCATCAGTCAGCTGAGAGATGATGCAACTTTCTTAAAGCCGGAAGAGAGATGGCGTTGTATGCATCTTTAAATTTAATGTAACTGATCTAATGTTTGCTCCTCTGGTTGGGCACATGATATGCTGGAAAAAGTCTGGCAGGACCAATTTGAGATTAACTTAATTGAATTCTCCTACCATGATCAGTGCTGCGTCTGGATGGACTGCGAGGTCCCTGTTGATTATGTCATGTAATTCAATTCAATTCAATTCAACTCTAACAGCAATATAACGCAAAACACGTTACATTGAGTCAACGGGACCTCAGATCTTACTTTCGGTTTCGAATAATCGGTTTCCATTGATTCAGTGTAAAGTTCTTGTTTGCGTTCGCTTTCGGTCTATGCTGTTCCAAATTATTTTGTTCCACTCGCTAACTGGTGCGTTTAGCATGCTCATTCACAGGGCTATGCTTGAATTCACTCCGGAGGTATCCTTTAAAACATGTCTAAATTCACTTTCTTTCAAATAATGCACAGCTGAAGTCCACAAATTGGGAAGTAGCAAATAGATAAAAGTACATTATTACATAATCCCAAAATCATTTAACATGGAAAAAAACTCTTCTAATGCATCTATGTGTGTGTATAACATAACGTAAATAAACATATTTTATTGAAAAGGGGAGTATGTATTTCTTCAAAACATAGCACATAATTTCAGTGACCAAAAGGGTTGAGTCCCTGTAGTCATACCCAAAAAATCAAGTGTCTTGGCTGGGAGTTAATTTATCTCTATTGTCTTTTCAGCTAAATAAACTGGATCAAGCCATAGAAGACTGCACCAAGGCCATCAAGCTGGATGACAGTTATATCAAGGCTTACTTGCGGAGAGCGCAGTGGTAGGCTTTTAGATAGTAACCAGTGTTAATCCTGCCTTAACTCCATATGTAGGCTGTTTAAATGAAATGTATGTGCATTCTGTAAACAACTGTCATGTTTTACTGATACATAAATGTATGTGATGTTTTTTTTTTTGTTTTGTTTTTGTTTTTAGTTATATGGACTCTGAGATGTATGAGGAGGCAGTGAGAGACTATGAAAAGGTTTATCAAACAGAAAAGACAAAAGGTAGGTTTTTGACTCAAAGGAAGTTGAGACTTCATTGTCATTGTTGTGCTTATTGCATTATAATCATCTGGGCTCATATTCACAAAGAAATTTACCTTGGCATAGAGAACTATATCATGCTAAAAGTCGCTAACTACAAGTTTTCTCTGACAAGTTATTCACTGGTAAAGGAGAGATCTGGTGTGATTTTGTCTTAAAGGAAAAATCTGGCTTGAATGAACACGTAGTCCTACTGTTTTATAGTGCCAAGCACTATTGATGGCCACCTCAATCACTGGATTTCATGCAAGGCAGACTGAGATAGCGAAACAGCAGCTAACGGTAACAGAACGGGGCATTTCAAAACTAAAGCAAATATCAATTAGGTTTCGTTTTTGACATGCCTCATTCAGTTAGTGTTAGATGCCGTTTCGCAAACTCGGTCTACGTTGCATAGGATGTTTTCAATGCTTGAGTCCATATGCTATGACTTAGTATCATGCCTACCTCCCTGTCATCAACCCCCACCTCACAATGGATGCTGACCAAACTCAGCGGTGCCACATACCAGGATTAGCCTTCCTTTCCTCCCAGAGGCCCCATGATGGACCTGGCCTTGTTAACCTCCCTGATGATCTGCACTTAAACAATGATTACCACTTGATGAACTCTAGCCAAGCGCCACCCTACTATTGACTCTATCCCCTGACTTCTCCATTTGATTGACAGTTCTACAAAGTATCCTGATGATCACTACCTAAATGATATTCCACTTGATGAACTCTACCTAAATGCCACCCAACTATTGACTCCATCCCCCAACTCTCTTACCTTGATTGACTGTCCTACAAGCTATACTTTGCCTACCATCTAGTAACTCTCAGACAATATTATTAGTCCAGTTCCTTATGTCAAAATTTTAGCCTTTGAGATGTCTATATGGTGGCCATATTGAAATTTAAAAAATGGCCAATATAAAACAATAGGCCTACATCTCAATAGGCTCAGTAGGCTTATTTTTTCCTGTAGTCCAATCAAAATAAAACTTTATACAGTGAAGTATACATGGAAAGTAAAAAAATTTGTATTAAAAGATTTTCTGTAAATTAATTGTAGTATGCAAATGAGCTATACTGTACCCTTATTACTAATACAAATTGTTGTAGTCATGGGTAGTGAAGAGGAGGTTGGGACCTGTGTCAATTTATATTATATGACACCCTGTGGGAGTATGCTTTCAGAAAAGGTGTACTATACAGGGTAGGTCCAAATGCTATATGCCAAAATCACCAGAACCAAGTGATCCATAAATAGTTATCAATGGGAGGAGGGGGGTGGAACCTGTCTTAATTTATGTTTTCTGATATCCTGAGGCCTGCTGCTTTCCAAAAAGGCATGACTTATCAAGGTTAATTACTTTTACCTACATTCCTTCGGTATGAAAAATGCACCTAATTTTCCATTTTCCCCCAAAATAGGCATGAGCCTGAAAATAAGCAGGGGGGTGGGAGAGGCAAAAAAAAAACTTATTGGTGAAATTCTGAGGGCGTAAGCTCTCAGAAAATATATGGTTTATGGGGTCTAATATGTTTCCCCTAAATGCCACTGGCATAAATGTCATCAAAAACAGCCAATTTTGAGAAAAAAAAAAATAGTTTCTTAATTTTGGGATTTATTGTAATGAGGAGGGTGAGGCATGACTCACTGTCACACCTTGCCATGTTATTTCACATCCTGAGAGTGTAAACTTTAAGAAATTATATGGGATATAGGGTGAATTAGTTTCCCTTCATGCTTCAGAGATCAAAATGTAGTTTTGCCTATTTTCAGGGTGCCCCCCATACCACCTGGCCCGGGTGCCTTATGAGAATTTACCCTTATCAGACATCTTGTTATTCCTTCTTCACTAAGAGTGATATTAGACCAAACAGCGTTACTGATAGTTTCAACCAGGTGTAATATTATACTTGTGAAGCATTTGTGTTTCTGTTCTTATTTTTTATTATTGTTTTTCAGATCATAAGCACCTTTTAAAAAAATGCCCAACTGGAGCTGAAAAAGAGTAAAAGGAAAGATTACTACAAGGTGTTGGGCGTTGACAAAAATGCCACTGAAGATGAGATCAAGAAAGCTTACCGAAAACGAGCACTCATGCACCATCCAGGTACCTTATCAACATTGCCTACTAATGTGTTACTGAAGGAATACATGCATGTCAAACTGTAAGAATTTGGAGCTGAGGGAACGTCTATCTCGTCATCTGAAAATATGTATTTATGTTCTAGACCGTCACAGTGGTGCAAGTGCAGAGCTCCAAAAGGAAGAGGAGAAAAAGTTTAAAGAGGTAGGCGAAGCCTTCACTGTGCTATCTGACCCGAAGAAGAAGTCCCGCTATGACAATGGTCACGACCTGGAGGATGACGGCATGGGAGGTCAGTAACTGGCTATGCATACAGAAATCATACAAAAATAAACGTAGCACATACCACCTCCCAATTGTTGCAACACCCCCACCCCCTTTGATATGAATGCACAGTAAGCCTCAATGCTCAATTATAATGAATTGACAAACTAAACAGACTGCTCTAAAAAGTAAGGAAATCATCTTAACACTTAATTTGAAGGTACCATCAGAAGACTGACATGACACTGTCTTTAACTGTGACATGACATTGTCAAGAATCTGTCATGACTTCTGACATACTCTAACCATGACTAATCGTGACACTTAATGACAGAGGTCATAACAGGTGTATAAAGTTTATGACGACGTCATGTTAGCCTGGCACGCCCTCCCAGTGACGTAACACCTTTTGCCTTGCTGTCGCTGATCTGGCCAGCTGCTGATCGGGCAGGACTTCTGAATTTCCCAAAACTGGGGAACTGCCCCTCCTTGGTCGAGACCCAATCAACTTTGAGCAGCTCCATCGGCTCTCAGTCCTGTTCAAGCAATTCCCTTCGCGTCACAGACGTCAGAGGAAGGAGTGGTGTAATTGGTTTTGCTTCGGCACCGCATTTTCTAACATCGACCAGTAGCAAACCGATTCATTTCAGGGAGGCGGGTCAACAATGCGCTTTGAGAATTTCTTGGTCAGACCAAAGTCTCGTAGAGCTTTGAAAGTCGATGGCAATCAGGCTAACGTCATGTCATAGTTAATGACAGTGTCATGTCAGTCTTATGACGGTACCTTCAAATAAAGTGTAACCAAATAAACATAGCACATACCCCAAGCACATATCCCAATTGTTGCAACACCCCCACCCCCTTTGATGTGAATGCGCACAGTAAGCCTCAATGCTCCATCAATTACAATGAAATTAAAGTGTTGCTCCGGAGTAAGTTTAAGCATACCCCTGCTGCACGAGCCTTCTAATAGCAATATATTTCGCATGGAATGAAAGATTTTCGAACAGCATAGACCTAATGCGATCGCGAAACACATTATGTTGAGTCAACGGCACCTCAGATCTTACTTTCGGTTTTGAATAGTCAGGTCCCATTAATTCATTGTAAAGTGATTGCTCGCTTCTGCGTTCGCGTTCGGTCTATGCTGTACCAAATTATTTTGTTCCACTCGCTAACTGGTGCATTTAGCATGCTCCTTCAAAAGTGCTAAGCTTGAATTCACTCCGGAGCTGTCCAACTGTTGACAAACTAAATAGACTGCTCTATAAAGTAAGGAAATCATCTTTGTGCTTTATATTGGCCAGCAGTAAGACGTTAAAAAATCTGTTGATATGATTGTGGTTGGTAATTTTGGCTTTTGTCTTCAGACGTTGATGCCAACAACATATTTAAAGCATTCTTTGGAGGACCTGGTGGTTTTAGCTTTGAAGGTAACTCCTGTAAGTTCCGCAAAGTTATTTCTCAATTCTATATTAATGATATACATGTCTGTCTTTACATTCTTAATCTCTATATTCTTTTTTTTTTTTTTTTTTTTTTTAAGCTTCTGGACCAGGAAATTTCTTTTTCCAGTTTGGCTAGTGAAGATTGAAGCGGTTTGCATTTCTCCTCATCCTCAAGTTTTTAATGGACTGCCTCACAGCCACAGCACCCAATTGTTTTGCCAGGCCAATCATCTCAGAACATTGACCAGGAGTCTTTAATTTCGTACGCCAAGCCTATGCTTTTGTCTGAAGTCTCTACATGGAGGCAATCATGGAAAATCACAGATTTCTGTAACCCATACTCATTCCATATCAAGTGCTGTGAGATAGTGTGGCATATGTTATCTATTTATGATGTTTTTGGTAACAGTATGCATCCTTAATGAATGTTCATGAAAAATACAGATGTGTTCTTGGCTCTTTCTTTTGATTGTACGAGTGTGACTGTTTTCAATTGTTGTCACAGTTTTCAATTGACTGTAACAGTCTCATACACTACATCTTGCTCATTTTGTAGGCTATCCTAACTAATTTGCTACGTCAGGCTTCAGAGCAGCAGTGACACAGCAGAGCACTTTCACTGTGTGTGAGTGCATGTGCGTGCAGAACCACTTTCTGTTGGCCTGACTTAGCCTACTTCAAGAAATACTAACAAAAGCGTTTTTAAAAAATTACGCTGTTAAAATGGGTTTGCGTTAATGGCATTATTAATGCGTTAAACTGACAGCACTGTTTGTTTGTTTTTTAACTTGCAAGTCTATCACTTTATGTAGGCTAATAACAAATGTATGCAAAAAAGGGGAGGGGGCGTGGATACAGCCTATTAGAGAGATGCTTACAAAAGAAAATTAGCTAGATATAGTTCAGTTAACATGTACAAGAAAAAAAAACTTTGGTACATAAAAAAATATCTTATTAGGCCGACGATTTGGACCATCAATTAAAATGGGGACATTCTCCCATAAAGCAGTAAAGAGTTGATTTTGCTGAAGGGCACAACGGTGGCAATTAGGATTCGCTATCTTAGTCCAGCTGAGCTAGTCCCGGCCATCTTAACCTATTAAGCTAAAAATCGTTGCGGGCCTGTATGAGCACTCACTGTCACCAATTGAACTGAAGTGCATGTAAACCTGTGGTAATAGACTTGATTGGAAATTTAATCTAATTTAATTTCATTAAAATTTTAAGTAGCCTATGGCCAAGATAACATACTGATCACTTACCTACGTGATGACATGAAGATAAACAAATCGACTTTCTGCTTAGTGTATCTCTACCCCACTTTACCCACAAAAGTATAAAAGTGATAGTTTAGCCATTCATTCACAGCCCAGTTGTGCAAGCTTGATGAAAGCTGTAGATGAGATCAAAACAACTTGGAACTGTATAGCCCCAATGCGAGCACATGTGTGAACAAGCATTTTACATTAGGTCAACGACGCCATAATCCATCCAAATCTAAATTAAGAATAATGGTCCCATTGACTCAATGTAAACTGAAGAGACTGTGAGGTTGGGGTCTGCATAGGTGGGTAAGAGAACCTGCTTCTGCAACTTTTTCAGCAAAGGTGAGGTTGGTTTCAGGAGGTGGTGGTGGAGGGTTTGAAGGTGGAAAACAAGTTCTGGGTGGCCGTAGCATTGACTAGTGTGGCAAAGTGACATTTAAAATATGGAATGATGCAGTGTTGAGTACCCTAGAAATTAAAGCTTGGCAAAATTAACCCTTTGGATTACATTGAAATGCAGTTCCAATTATTTATGTTTGGCGGTATGGCCAACATAATATCTTAATCCACCCATAAGCCACATTGATTATATGGGTGTGTTTGTAATTCCATTAAACAGTAATAGGCAGTTAAAATCAGTTAACCTACATCCTAGACTTAAGTAAATATGTGCAAATAGTCCTATATTTAAAGGCCTAAATTATTATGAAGGAAATGGAAAAAAACAAAGTTTTTCCAGACTTAAATATTTATTTAAGTGTGACACTAAATTAAGTTAAAAACTCATTCCAGTTAAAGTGCCCACATGGTCAACCGGGGGCCTGATGTAAGGGGTAACGAATAATAATTTTTCCCTGAAAATATTTTTGAGACATTCCTATTTCCTCATCTAAAGCCAGAGTGCCCTTAAACTCTTTAAGTACATTGTACATTTCCCAAATATGATTGTCAATTTCTTGCAACTCCAATAATATACACATCGTACAAGATTTAGGCCCCCAAAATATCAGGCTCTGAACAAATCAGGTTTTAAAGGCTTAATATCTCCAAAAATAATTGAGCAATTTCTGGGTGCACAATCTGATAGACAGGACCTGAATGAGGGTACTTGCCAATTTTAAGGCTTGTATCTTGTGTACAAACCAACAATATGGGTGTCCAAATATGTTTGAAGAGTGGGCATGGCACCCAAACTTCGGAGGGGTCATAGCTCCAAAACCGTTAAAGGTAAGATGCTCAAATTTAGGATTCTTTCATTTGGCATCAAAAGGTAAATGTAAAAGAAATATATATTGAACATATTGAAGAGGTGTCACTGGGGAGGTTCTGGGGAAACGTGAATTGACATGGAATGAACCTACATATAAATGAATCTCTGAATTATGAATGAACTATAAACTTGAATTGCATGTAATTTAGGTAATCATTAGTATGCCACCCCAAAATCCAGATTGCAGGAAATCACAGCAACTGAATAAGAAATTCAGTAACCCATTTGATTGTATTGTCCATCTCTAGTACAACAATCCCAAAAACCCCACAATAAGGGGAACATTAAAAATCGGCTGCAAAGTTATCACATACCCCTGCACCCTCCTTCTGTGGTTCAATGTGTAGTGGAAACGCACCATAAATATAATTAAATGAAGTAAATTTTACTAGTATGTTTGTCATAGTAACATACCATGCCAACAATGACTACAAGAGTTATTCCCCTTTAATTTGAGATTTATGGCTCAAGAAATAATAAATTCTCATCTCCTTTCCCAACTACTCTTAATGAGAAAGATATTAGGCTAGAGATTTCTTATCTGTTCAATTTAGTGAAAAGCTTTCAAAACATCTTCATCAGCTTAAATGCTTTAATGGCCTCAGACGGTTTTAATTTAGTCAATAGTCAAATCAATGTCTCACTTAATCAAAACCTTAAATGTGTGCAAGCCCAGAAAACATTCCTTTTTAAGTTTTGAGATTGACTAAAGCCTATATGGTTGGTCTACAATAATAAACTGTATATTGTTGCCATCTATTATTTGTTCCAAAAAGCTAATTTTATGTGTATTCAATTCATTCTATTCAGTTCCACTTTTTTTAACATAAAAGGTTAGTTTAGGTTGCTCATTACATCACAACAGAAATTGTAATACTGGTGGCTGAGGCCTCTGCAAGTTGTTCAGAAGGCGATGAAAGTGTATATCGGTCATGCCCAATGAATTGCTATGGACAGATAAAAGAGCTGAAGTACAGCACCAATTGTAATTCTTAATGAAACAATCACTTTTCCTGACAACAATCATGGCCGTTGTCGAGCCAAAAGTACATCCCCTGATGACCACTACCTAGATGGTGACCTACACCCAATAAACTCTAATGCCACCCCAACTACTGACCCTTCCCTATTGACTGTCACACAAACTATGTATATAAGGGCTATTCAATTGGCGGCCCGCGGGCCAGATGCGGCCCGGACACGGGCCAGATCGGCCGACGTGATGCATCACCTTTAAAACTAGGTGAGCGTTCTGCCGCCGACTGTCGTAGGGTTAGGCTGCCGTGCATCACCTAGGTGGGTGCTATACATTGGTGGTGGTTAGTGAGGTCCCCCTTCCACTGTAAAGCGATTTGGATCAACTGAGTTGTGTTAAAATGCGCTATATAAATACACTTGACTTGACTTATTCTACAACCGTGTTGTCCCAAGACTTATTGGTGTATTTATTTATTGGTCGCTGGGGTATTGGTGGTGTAGCGCCGTAGGTTGATGGATAGAAACGGAGACGGAGGTTGAGATGTCCAACGCCAAAACAGGATCTTTTATTGCCTATGTAACGGAGGCCAGCTAGCTATTTCAATCACTTCCACACACACACACCGCCTTTGTATATTTATAATGTTTATGTCATGTGTACATCATGTTATGTATACCACAGGCTGCCTAAATTTCCTGCAGGATAAATTTTGTATGGTAGGTACGTATCTGTTGGTGTATTGACAACAGATTAGCGATTAGCGGTACTAACATAACGTGTGAAGTGCTCGTTGAAATCCCTCCCTGACAGCACCCTGGTAGACCCAATTGCAGGCTATAAATAGGCTGCTATGTTCAGTGATCAACAGATGAAGGACCAAAAGCTGATGGGCACATAGACTAGTTGCTAATCGGACAGGCTACACAAGCAGATGTTGAACTGAAACGATAAAGAAAGATATCAATCTGAATGCCCCGAACAGGCGGATGATACAGGTAAGCAACTTTGTTGATGTTTTAAATGAGCATTTGATTAGTGCAAAAATGCCATAGCCATACTATATCTATCTATTAATGCAAAGAACGTCTGTGTTTGTCTGTGTTCCACACATAACTCTGCAACCGTTCGTCCAACTGACCTCAAATTTGGTATGCATCTTGCTAATGACATGAGTGACTGCAGTGCCAAGTGATGTTGCTTGGACAAGGATTAGTAAAGATATAGTTAATGAAGCTCATAGACTCCTGCCACTCTAACTATAAGTTTCTCTGTTGCTGCTCCTAAGCTCTGGAATACCTCTCTCCATATATCAAATCCTCCCCTACAATGACCTCTTTAAAATCCAGTCTTAAGACATACCTTTCTCACTTGCTTTTAATGCAGACTGATATTTTTCTGGTCTTGTTTTGTTTTAATTTATTTTTCTCTGCTTTTGTTTATGTTTTGGGTTTTTCTTTTTTTCCTTTGCCACTGTTCTGCTCTAAACAATGATTTTTTGTACATAAGCAGATGCTCTGTGTTTGTTTTATTGCTACAACCTTTTAGAAACCTTTTCTTGTACAGCACTTTGACTCAACTCCTGTTGTTTTTAAATGTGGCTTAGAAATAATTGACTTGACATTGATTACGTAGCCAATCCCCCTCTCACTCCCAATGCTGTGCTTTCGGTGGAGAAAAAAAGTCTTTGCTACACGGGCAATTCACTAGTTCTCATAATGGATTGAGTTTGAGATAGGGATAGATGGTCTTTTAGTTCAAATAGTAGGTTGTCTTGGACATAATTAAAACAATTTCTTTTTTTTCCCTTTTTTTTAATTTATAGTTTTGCACATTTAACAACAATCACACACAAACAGGACAGACACTTTAATGCCATCATAACAGTAGGCTACAAGACAAGCAGACAAAAAGTGACAATGGTGACAACATTCAATTCAATTTTATTTGTAGAGCGCTCAAATACAGTGCATTGTCTCGCGGTGCTTTACAGACAGTACGGGAAGCATCCATGAGTAACAGCGGCAAGGAAGAACTCCCTTAGCTTTACTAATAATTCATCTTTAGGAAGAAACCTTGGGCAGATCCGCGCCTCATGGACTCGGCCTACCTGCCTGGGGCCGTATCCGTACATGGATTGACCATGGTTTGCACAGAACAGCATGAGTAGTACTGAGTGTAGTCTGAGTTACTACATGGTAGAAAAAAGGGAAAAAAGAAATATATACGTATATATTTAACACCTGAACATTCCGACATTCCATGGTACCAAACTGAACATTCTATCATTGAAATGGATTGGATTTATGCCTCTTTCTGACTTGAAAAAAATTAGAAATAACATTTAAAACATGTCTAAATTCACTTTCTTTTAAATAATACACATTTGAAGCACACAAGCCAAATAGATTGAAGCTTCATGCACATTAATGTAAAACTAATTTTATCTATTCGGGACTTCCAAATTTGTGTGCTTCAAATGTGTATTATTTGGGGGAGAAAAAGTGAATTTAGGCATGTTTAACCCTTTAACTGGCACACCCTGAAAAACACTTTATAAAAATTATTTTTTGGTTTCATCCTGCTCTAATAGCCTGACATATGACGTAGAAAAAAAGATTTTTTTTCATAGGGCCCATCGTTTTTATGAACTTCTACCAAAATAGTTTTTCATTGTTTTGAACCATTTTAGTGTAAAAAAAAAGTATTATTTTATTTAAGAAAGTCTACTGAAATGGCATATAGGAAAAACATTTTCATTGTATTTCAAACTTTTTAGTATAAAAAGAAAAAGCATATTTGATTAAAAATAACTGGAAATACATAAAAAAAATATCGCCAAATGTGCCATATGTCCAGTGAAATGGGCAAACTGCAAGGATGTATATTTTCTCCTTGTCTTTAAACCATTTGAAAAAGTAATTAAGTGATACTCTATTGTACTTAAAGCAATATACCGGAGTAAGTTTAAGCATAGTCCTGCTGCACGAGCCTTCTAACAGCAAAATATTTCGCACGA
Source organism: Sardinella longiceps (assembly GCA_027497455.2). Classification (NCBI taxonomy): domain Eukaryota; kingdom Metazoa; phylum Chordata; class Actinopteri; order Clupeiformes; family Clupeidae; genus Sardinella; species Sardinella longiceps. Next base: position 1,110,268 of record JAODXP020000015.1, read on the forward strand.
AATGAAAGATTTTCGAACTGCACAGACCTAACGTGAACGCGAAACACTTTACATTGAGTCAATGTAACCTCAGATCTTACTTTCGGTTTCCAACAGTCAGGTCCCATTGATTCAGTGTAAAGTGCCTGTTCGCTTCTGTGTTCGCGTTCGGTCTGTGCTGTACCAAATTATTTTGTTCCACTCGCTAACTAGCGCATTTAACAAGCTCTTTCAACAGGGCTATGCTTGAATTCACTCCGGTACTCTCCTTTAATGCAACAGCACCACATTTTAGACTTTTACAACATAAAACCTTTATAACCATGGATTAAATTAATTGTATTGAATTGACCCAACATCATTTAAAACACTTCAATGCAATTGCCTATGGCTTTTGAACCGTCTGAAACCTCTCTGTACTATCTTGAATCCTGATGTAACTGCACCATTCCTTATTCCACTTTTAGCTGCTTTCTTCCAACTGAATGAGACCTCCATTGAAAACGCATTGAATTGCATTGGAAGCATATTTGATATAATTTGATGTAAAACATAGTTAAACATGACTTTTAAATCTTTAAATGCTGTGTTTACAGTGGTAGCATACATTTAGAAACATCTTTTGATTATTAATATCACAAATAATTCATCACTAATTTAGAAACTTGGTGAGGGCTTCTATTATTATTATTACCTCCGCCAAGGAGGTTATGTTTTTGGTAGCGTTGGTTTGTCTGTCAGTCTGTCTGTCTGTCAGCAGGATAACTCGAAAAGTAATGCACGGATTTGGACGAAATTTTTGGACAATGTGTATATTGGGATCAATCCGGAACATGATCTGGAATGTATATTGTGTCTGTGACCACATTGCCTTGGCGGAGGTCTGCGCTGTCTAAGCGCTTTTCTTGTTCTCTATGGGAAACTGACTTTTACCATAAATTGACTTATCAACCGTTTGGTCACTGCTATCTTTAAAAAAATATTTAACCATGAAGATGTTATTTTATTTCGTGAAGGGTAAGTGAATTAATATGATATTTGACTTTGACTGATAATAATATGATATTTGACTGGTTTCATTTACAAACCAGACAGAATTTTTTTTGTTCTTAACATGTAGTGCACTAGTGGTAGAAAAGGCTCAGTATGGTTGAATTCACAACAGGTGAAAATATGGTGAAATATGATGCTTTAAAGTGTGCTCTATACACGGTTGAGCTGACAATTAAAGGATTAAAATGTTAAACTTATTACCAATTTTTTTCAGGTCGGAAAGAGGCATAAATCCAATGCATTTCAATAATAGAATGTTGGTACCATGGAATGCTTTTAGAATCTCGGAATATTCAGGTGTGAAATAAGTCCATAGGGTAGAAGAGTCAGGGGATGGAGTCAGTAGTTGGGGTTGCATTAACGTTCATTGGATGTAGGTTGCCACTTAGGTAATGGTCATCAGGGGGCCGGCAGGCCAGATCGGGTCCTCTGAGAGAAAGGGAGGATGGTCCTGATGTGTGGCTCCGGAGAGTTTGGTCGGCATCCATAGTGGTGTAGGGGTTGGTAGCAGGGAGGCAGGGGGGGACGGGAGGTTAACCACTCAGCAGAAGAGCAGAAGAGGCAAAAGAAACAAGAGGATTAGGCCAGTCTAGGAGGATATCACTTCATGATATAAGTGTGTCATATATTGTATGTCAGAGTGAGGAGATGGAGAGAAAGAGGAGAAACAGGGTTGTACAGGATGGCAAGTGTGCAGTAAGTGGCAGAACTAGGCTACCGCAGCATAACTAAGGTATGGTGTATGGCATCTCATCCAGAACTGATCCAGAAACCTGACAAGTTTTTAAATCTCATTTTAACCACAGGTGTTAAACTTGACGTCTAATGTGAGGTAGCAATATTTGGATCCATGTAAACATCAAGCATCAAACAACAGTAACAACTGCATAAACAGACAAAACAGTAAAATTACTACTGCCCCAATTGAAAACGGAACATGTTTTCCCACGTGACATTATACAAGTAGTAGTGAATCAAGTAAATCGCAAATCAAGGGTTGTGTGTGGTGTGCTATTACGTTATCCCTATGGACAGACTGGTGTTGTGACAGCTAAAAAATGGCGTCTGCTTACTTCTGGTAGTTTCGCTGGATTGGTCTATACATTTTATAATGTTTTAGGAAGAAAATATCAGTCCTTTTGAACCAAGGTCTCTGCCATCTCCTTCTGTCTAATTACCCATGGCTGACCACTAAGGTGATAGTACAGCATTCTCTGGCCATAGCTTTCTTAAAATATATATCTCTGTCTCATCCACAGATGTTTTGTGAAGAGTGAATGGGCACAATCATTATTCAATGGACCTCTTGAGCGCTATGTACCAGAATGCACAACATGCCTGTAGCTACCAGTCGTCTGTTCAGGCAGTAAGGCTTGCTGAAAGATTAACTGGTAAGTGTGACATAGAAACACAAACCATTACAGTACATTCTCTATTGTATACATTTTGTTTCTCTTGCCTCTTCTACCCCGATGCACGATGCGCTGAGTGGTGAACCTCCCATCCCCCCCACCAACCCCTACCCCACGGATGCCGACCAACCTCTCCAGAGACACATCAGGACCATCCTCCCTTTTCTCTCAGAGGCCACATGTAATTTGACTGTAAAAGAGTTGCGGTATACAGCTTTAATGCCATAGTTAAATCATAATTAATCGCGATTAATTTTTCAGCATCGCAACATTTTTATATTGTAAATGTCCCTTGATTTCTTTTTGTCCCATTTTATTACTTGTTTTTTTTTTTCATTTTAATGCTGTTATCAACATGGATGAGAAAACTAATCTATCCGTTAAGCCAGTGGTTCTCTTTCTCTGTCATTCCCCACTTTGTAAGGCAGAGAATTCTCAATTAGCCCAATTCGCGCACAATATTTCTGCGTGGAATACTTTGCGAGTACAGGATTTTTGTCAATGTTAGAATTTTCATGTTACTAATTCAAAACCAAATTTTTATCGAAGCCCTCATCACAGCAACTAGCAAATAACACCATTAGAAAACTCCATTTACTGTCATATGTGTATATCTGACAAATAGCTGTGAATTCGGGGGGGCATGGTGCGACCCTTGGTCAATCGCAAAGAGATGTATCGCGCCTCACCTGTCATGTGACCAGCGACAAGCAACGCCAACGTCATGGTTTGTGCCAACCTACACATGGAAGTAAAGCTCATTTTGGTGATCTCCAACTGCCTAAGTCAGATACTGTTAATGCCAGTGTGGATAACAAAAGGAGAGCACATAACAGGACGCTTAGCCACCAGCTCTTCCACTAGATCATAGGTTTCCATATTGCTAGCTCTCAACCCCAATGATTGAAGTGACTATGGCCAATGGTGTCACTAACTTCACGTTTCGCGCTGTAGAGGCTCCAATTATCAGAGTTTAGTGTGGATTGGAACAGTTATTTGGTGAGTTAGTCAGAGGGGAAAATTGATTACCAATAGTGCGGTCAAGCGATTAAAATATTTAATCATGATTAATCACGATTAAGACGACTAATGATTAAGCATATTTAGAATTGGGAAGCGAACGCCACCCACTCCTGATCGCGCTCTCTGTCCTTCCCCCCCATTCGCGCATGGACACGGTGCACACACAGACATGCACGCTCCCTGCCTCTGACTCCCCGTCTTTGCAGAAAAAAACAAAAAAACATTAGCGCTAGATACAGCATTTGCAACAATTTGTTGCTAATAGCAAGACTATTGATTACGCATATTTAGAATTGGAGAGCGAATTGGAGAGAATTGGATTGAAAACTTCAAACAAATGGCAAATGATTTTTTTTTTATTTTTTAAAGTTCAATTTCATTCATGTTACATGTTTCACAATAAGATTATGCCTCAGTAATGATTGTGCCATGTGTATGGTTGTAGACAATGTAGGCCTAATTATTTGCCTACAATGCCAGATGACACATGCACTGACTTTAGATGCCAATAGCCTTGGCCAAAGTTTCTTTCTTTTTTTCAAGAGTTGGGATGAATCCTTTTTTGGGGGAAGGAAAGAAGACAATGGGAGTCATTTTACCAGGGCTTTCATGTTTCATGACATACTATTAGTATTGCTATTTAAAACCACAAAACTAAGTTTTTATCCGATTACTCGATTAATCGTGGAAATAATCGTCAGAATACTCGATTCCAAAAATAGTTGCAGCCCTAGAAACAAGTGATGTAGTCGGTAGTCTATTTTAGGTTTAAATTGTAAATATAAAGAGGGTAAATTTATGATAATTCCACGAGTTTAAACTAGCGTGTCACACTGCTACAAATACATTCAGGACAGGAAGTGATGTAGCACGCTTACCGTAGTTAAATTAAATTAGTATTCATATCTGCTTCTTTAAGACATCATTCTTGAGACACGCTGTGGTTCCCAGCACTGGAAACAACGTCGAAACCGTACAGCATTCACAGCACAGCAGTTGGAGACACTAGAGAGGATTTTCCAGACGACCCACTATCCTGATGTTGTCATGCGAGAGAGACTGGCCATGTACACAAATCTTCCAGAGGCTCGTGTTCAAGTAAGTAACCTAAAGTTAAAAAATATTAGCCCCCTTATAGATCCCAGTATATAAACAGACATCTAATCTTTCTAAGAAACAGTACATTTTAGTGTAATAATGATGGTAGTGTAGAATTTCTAAGTAAATTCATGTCCCCAGAACTCTGATGAAACAAAAATGTGTGGTTTTACATAAATCTTTCGATAGAGGAGCTTTTGCCTGATGGACACTTGATTGTTACTGAGAAATTGACAGTAAATGGGTCATAATGATAAGTGGGCTTATTTAAGCACCTAACCCCCAAACTGCTCCCCGGGCGCTGGATCATGGCTGCCCACTGCTCCGTGTGTGGGTGTGCGCACCTGAGGAAGTGTGAAGCTCTGCGCTCGCAACTTCCCAACAACTATGTGTGTTTCTATATGCATGTGTGTATACCCCCCGGATGGGTCAAATGCAGAGAAAAAATTTCCTTCCCGAAGGACAAAAATAAAGTACTCTGACTCTGACTCTATACACCTTCCATGACTTCTGTCATTAAGCGTCACCTGGTATTTTTCATGGTTAGGGTTGGGGTTAGGGTATGTCAGAAGCCATGACAGGTTTATAAAGTTTATGACAGATTCTTGGCAATGTCATGTCATAGTTAATGACAGTGTCATGTCAGTCTTATGATGGTACCTTCAAATAAAGTTACCGAAATTTTGTTTTCATCTCCCTAGGTATGGTTCAAAAATCGACGTGCTAAATTTCGCAAAAAAGAGCACAGGCTTCAGAAGGAGCAGTTACAGAAAGAGAAAGAGGCAACTACAAAAAAGTTTTTTACAACAGCTGATGTGGAGAAAATGCACTCCTTCATAAGCCTTGAAAATAATTTGTCATTTTCCTCTGCGTTATTGGAGGCGCAACCTGGACACGAATCAATGACAAGCCTAAGCCAAAGAGCAGAACTTGAGCCCAATAAAACAAAGGGATCAGTTTTAGAGGACAACACTTCTTATGCACCTGAAAAAACAACAGGTGCTGTCCAATGCCATCCACGCAAACAACACAGTACTAAACCAGGTAACACATTTTTCGTCTTTGATGCAAAATGAAATATTCAAATGTATTTGTCTAATAATAATAATAATAATAATAATAATAATAATGGTTTCAGAATAAAACTGTTCACTTCCACCCTTTAGATCCCCTATTTGATTCTACTGCAACCTTTGTAGGTGTCAGCGGTGGGATTTCTCCAATGCATTCCAACCCCTTTTCACCTGTCAGTTTGATCCACCTAAAGAAGACATTTTCACAGAATACAGCCATGAACATCAACCTGATGCATTTCCCTTCTTTTCCAATGTCTGCTCCTGTTTCCATTCCTCACTTTGGCGTGAATAACCATCCAGCAACATTTTGTTCCATGCCCTATTCCTCGTGCATTCAATCTCTACTTCACCAACCTCTGCAGGTCTCAGGTGGACTACCCATCAGACCAACAGCATTAAAAACCTGCCCCTTGGAGCACCAAACAGCAGCACTTGGATTGGACGCGCATCCAACTGAGCAGTCTTTTGCAACAGACAGAGCAGTCTGGTGTCATGATCAGACCAAGAAAACCACTTTCCAGAAGCAAGGCTGAGTTAGGCACTGGCCCTTATCCAAGATCTACTGTTCCGGATTTGTTTGTAACACACACTTCAATCCAGATCCACACAGGAACGCATTTTTGGTTAGGGATGCTTCAGATTAAGTGGTAGCAGTTTTCATATACTCTAAATCACAGATATCTGGAAGGAGACATAGAATGGAAAACCACTTTTACATTGGCTTTGATGAATTAAGAGAGGTTGTGCATGGTCAAAGAGCTATCATGAACATGAGGCATGGTTCTTCCCTCTTTCATATGGAAATCCTACATTTAGAAATAGCCACCAAATCATGGGCGAATTAGAACAAAGTCTACAATTTAATGTGATATAAAACTCTCTGTTGGATTGTACCTTGTGCTGTTTGTACTGTATACTAATTTATAATGGCTTTTTGAAATGTAGTACTTGACCTAATTACTGTATTTACTGCAATGTACTGATATTTATTGCAATATTGTAACTTATTGCTGTATACTCATTGTTATATTATTGTCAACTTGGATTGTCATGTGATCTATCAGGTGTTTTGTGTCATGTGATTACTTTACCCTTGGCGCTTTCAACATGACGTAACGTTACAAATCGTTTACTACGTCACCCATAGGGATGAATGGGAACTGTTACGTTACGTTACAAAAAAGCAGCCATCTTCTGCTGTCCTGATGAAGGCCATTGTAGCGTAATAAACTTTTTATATTGCATCTTGAGTGCCTCACACTGACTTTTTAAACTCAATTTGTAGAACGCCACATACTGTACAAAACATACAGTATGAGGATAAGTAACAGGGCAGGGTTCCTACGCAGTCTTGAAAGGTATGGAATTTAAACGGCAAAATGTGTGCTGCTCTATACAATGAGCTGGCCAAGCTATACATACCACTTCGATTTGGGCCAGAGACAAAATCAACAGGCCTAACACTATCATACTTCCGACCGTGGACTTTCATTCAGACAATTTTTTTCCCCTCAAACGTTCAGAAACATTTACCATGAAGTGGCAAATTTGAGTATGTAAAAAGTATCTTTAAATGCAAAATGTGTAAGAAACCTGACAGGGGCAAGGAAAAACTCCTATTTGTGGTAATTCATTTTAGGAGTAAACCTTGGGCAGATCTACGCCTCATTAGCTCAACCCAACTGCCTGGGGCCCAATGAAGAACTGTACAGTCAATGGTCTAGTGATGATTTTGACTACCCAACATTATAGCGTGAGTACAGAATGTTGTCTCACAGTATTAGATGGTAGTAAAAGCACTGTGACTGTCAATCAAATGGGAACATCAATAAAGAGTCAATCAAAATCAATCAGAATAAAAAAAAAAAAAACAGTAGTGTAGCATTTAGGTAGAGTTTGTCAGATGGAGTTCATCAGTTATGGAGAGATCCTCTGGACAGTTTTGTAAGAATCTAATGACTCAATGGTGTTTTTTGCCCCTAACGGCACCTTCCAGGCAGCACAGCCTAAAAGGCACTACCATTACCTTATTCCTAACCCTAACCCCATTAACCCTCATCCTAACCCTAAACTGAGTGGAGTAGTGCCTTAAAGGCAGCGCTGCCTGGAAGGCACCGTTGAGGGCAAAAAATACCAAAGACCAATCTAATGGGAGTCAGGGAAGAGAGTCAATAGTTGGGTGGCATTTAAATATAGTTGCTCAGATGGAGCTCATCAAATTTAAGGTAGAGTTCAACAAGGAGGTCATCTATACAGCATTAGAATTTTCCATGACATTGAAACTGATTGGTTGGATATAGGGCTTCAAATTTTTTATGTACTTCCTGTATGTCACTTCTGGTCCGACATTGTTGTCATCTGTGGACTTGTATGGTCATATGCCTAACACCAGCTGATACCCTAAAGATCATCCTAACCTAGAAAAGAGTCCTTTCCACCAGTATAGACGAATCCGACGAGCGTTTTGAGTAGGCTGCCATCTTGTGGCGAAGCCATTACTGGACTGTAAACTAAACATTTTGACAATGCACAGTCAATGACAACTAACAGCAAAGACCATGGAATAATCTGACATTATACAGGTAGTAATGAATCTTGTAAATCATGGCATTTTATGGTGTGCTATCACGTTATTCTTATGGACAGATTGGCGATCTGGGTAGCTCAACAATGGCGCCTGCTTACTTCCAGTAGTTTTCTCGGATTCGTCTATAGATACAGACGCCAAGTCTGACCACACCCACAAATATAACTACTCAATGGGGGACATTGTCTAAAATAGTCCTCCGTGGGGGAAACAGCAGGCTCACACAGTGGGGAGGTCAATGAGATGCTAAGCTAGAAGTTACACTGAGCACCATCTACAAGGCCCTTGACGCATTTTTGAGGGCAATGGTTTAAGGTAGGAAAAGGTAGGAATACCCTTTAAATGTGGTACTGAGGACAATTTAGTTGATGCTTGCTAGCTTCATTAGCTTGCTAATTAGCCAACTTCATTCATCACCATAGTAAATGTAGCTATAACTTTAGCTTGCTAAATTGAGCTAATCAGACTTGTGATTGAAAGTTGCTTCACTGATGACAGAAGACAGCTCATGTGTGTCGGGAGGGCGCGCTCAACTTCAGAAGTAAGATAAATAAAAGACTTTGGGTGCATGGAAAAAGAAAGCTAAAAATCCGCACTCACAAGCTATATCTCATCATTTATTTGACATACCATCATGTCCAATGCAAACGCGTTTCGGCCTAAGCCATCATCAGTGCGTGATACCCTCTCATTTTGGGGGCGTTAACCATACTTGCCATCTGTATCTATCCCATGTTCAGCATCACATCAGGAACAGAGTAACTAGCTCTGGTATCAGTCAGTGCTTACTTCTCCAGTCAAAAGAGCAGTCAGACAAATGTTGTGGTCCCTTTTGTCATTCATGATGAAATTAACACATGACAAGATTGGCATGGGCTCATAAAGATTTTATTCAGCTGAAAGCATTTAAGCTTAATTGGAACAATTTTATATTTTGTCCGTGACACAGTTCTGACTGGATCACCATTTTCACAAGATAGATAAGGCTGCTTGATCACAAACAGGGGAATCTGTGTAAAGAGCAGCTTGATTATGCTAAAATTGTTTACCTGATTTGATGATAGATTTGAAATAAAGGCAAGAACATCAAGACAAATTGATTCAAATGAAATAGTAACTAGTAGCCTGCATTTTGAACTTGTTACTCTAATTAACAGGCTGACTGAAAGTCAATCTATTTAAAAATATAAGTAAAATCCTATTGAAAATTCCATAGACCCAATTCTTTATCCATAATAACTGGAGCATTGTGTAGAAAACATAAATTGCATCTTACCACATCATTGAGGTGAAGTTGAAGTAGGAATTAATTCATGCTGTAGGTGGGGGCATCGATATGACATTTTAAAACCCAGTCGAAGAGATGGACGCTTGACTGTCCAAGAGGCTTTAACGACTGACTGGTATGCGTTTGCAACCTGCTGCTGCGTGAATATCACTTTGGTAGGTGAAAGTACATTTTTGATGTGTTTAAATGACTTTTAATTGTTTACTTACATTTGGAGAGGTGTCCTTGTGCCTGTGTCCTCCAAATGATTGTGATTAGGGGGGCCTAGCCTAACGCCTTCATTTTAAGAAACAATCATTTCAGCTGTGATGATTTGTCAAATGGCGTGTCGAAGAGACTTCTAACATCTGAGACTTTGACGACAGACAGGCTGCAACTGTTAGCCAAATTTGCAAGCTCCTCTGATATGATCATGTTGACTTATGGAATTATTTCTTGCATTATGCAGTTACCAGTCATTTTAGCGTTGCGCTTTAACATAGGGATATAGCAGATATGCAGGCAGGCTGCAACTGTTAGCTTACAAGCTCCTCCTGATTTTAGTGTTTTAGACTCCCTGTGTCTGCCTTGAAAAGCTGAATAAGTGGATGCAACAGAACTTTCTGGAATTAAATAAGGATAAGACTGAGATTGTTCTGTTTGGAAACAAAGAAGGGAGAAAAACCTTGGTGCCTATTTAGAATCTAAGTCTTTTCAAACTAAAACTCTTGTAAAAAACCTAGGAGTAATCTTGGATGGTGATTTTAATGATCATATTAAGTCCATCACCAAATCAGCTTTTTGGCACCTCAGAAATATAGATAAGATAAAAAAAAAAAATGTTTCACAGAAAGATTTAGAGAGACTTATCCATGCATTTATTT